>CM067217.1:102250142-102850142 GCA_034190945.1 Octodonta nipae
AAAAGAGTCCTAGAGGAGTATCCTATTGGTAGATCCTTACCAATGGGTCCTTGTGACAGCACAGAGCCTATCGCAAAAGCGCTAGCGTCTGTGGTTATGACGAAAGGTTCATCGAAGTTGGGATAGATCAATATCGGTGTGGAAGTTAGTGCCTCTTTGAGTTCACTGAACGATTTGATGCATTCAGCGTTGAAATTGTACGGTACGTCTTTCTGGAGGAGTTTAGTCAATGGTTTTGATATTTTGGCGAAGTTCGGGATAAATCTCCTATAATAACCAACAAGACCCAAAAATGATTAATATCCTTGGGATTTTGCGCTTGCGGAAAGTTCACGATACATTCGACCTTTGACGGGTTTGGTTTAACTCCGTCTTTAGTTATTACGTGCCCTAAGTAAGCGACCTCCTTGCGGAGAAATTCGCATTTATTTGGATTTCACCTCGTTCTTGTGGATTTGGGGGTACCTATACGATTTTGTAAAAAACGGGTTTTGCGTTGTTCGTATCGATAGCGTGTTTGACTTCGTTAGTGAATGTCAGAGCGTCTCCTTCAAGATAGAAGATATCTTGAAATTCTAGGCAGAGGTTAACAATCATCTCTCTTTCTTCGTCGTTAAGGTGTTCTGTCCTAATTGCGATTGAGCGATTTCGTTCTTGTCTAAATGGTCAGAGTCGGGGTAGTCTTGTGAGTTTAAGTTCAAAAGAAGATGCATTTGGTTCACTGGTTCTAACTGGATGTTTTGGGTATTGCATTAGCATTTATGATGGAGGTAAGGAATTCACCTTGCGAATTGACGTGTACAATAGCGTTGGGAATTCGTAATTTCTCGTTTTCTTGGGATTGTAAAATAGCATCGGTATTTGGAAGAATGCATTTAAGTTTAAAAATTTTTCTCTGTACGTGCTTCGATAGTAATTAAGTTGAGGGGAGTTTGCGTGAGGGTTCGTGGTTCACAGCTGGGGTTTTTAAAATCTGTTATTGGAGTGGTCATTGTCTTCTACTTTGTGAAGGAGAATAGTTTTAAAATTTGTAATTACTTATTTGGATTTTAGGACGACTACACACTCATAGTGTTCCAAAAAGTCTAGACCTAATATTCCGTCGAATTCGATATCCAAGTCGAAAATGAAGACTTTGTGGTGGATTTGGGGGCAAACGGGATCAAAGTAGATTCAGAAATTTGGATCTTCTCGTGAGTGATACTTGTATGGTAACTCTCTCGGGAAATCGTTGAGGGAAGTTTTTGACCGTATTTTTTTAAAAATGGAAATGCCGGCTCCTGTATCGATCAGAAGTTTAAATTTTCCTGTAGCATCATTAATATAGTATAAATTTTTTGAGTTTACAGTTAGGAGGGGCCTTATAGAAATGTTTGTTCTTCGAGATTCAAGTTGGGATTGAAGTCGTCGAGGTTCATGTTCTGGATCTGAGTTTGTATGTTCGATATCTCGTTGTCTGGCGGTTTGTCTATGTTTATAGCTATTTGAAAATTTTGACCAGATATTTCTGCGTCAGAAGAGGGTTCAGAATATTTATATTCATTTTTCATAATTTTGATTTTGGGGGTAGCCCATGTAGTTATTTAGGGCTTGGGTGTCAGGATCAGAATAATCGTCTTGGTAATAATTAGATTCATCAGGGTTTTCAAATTGGTCGTTTGTATAGTCATATGAATAGTTATATGCATCACTTTGGTTGAGGTGGTGAGTTTGGGTTGTTGATTTTTGTAGAAATTTGGATTTGGGGAAAAAAGCGTTGCGAGGACCAGGATTTTGTCCACTTGTTGAGGGACGATTTTGCTGGGCGAAGTTTGGTCCAGTTTGGTTAGCATTTTGTTGAGGGGTTAGGGCGAAACTGTTGGTAATTGTTATTGTTAAAGTTTCTGTTTGGTTGTTGTTGTTGCTGTTTCTCAGACGCGTTAGGCATTCGTTAAAAGTATGCCCTAAACGTTTACAAAATGAACATTGTTTGGACAAAGTTGCTAGGTTGGGTCTTTTTGGTTGTTGTTGTATTTGTTGATTACGGGTGTTTCAGAAAATTCTGATTTTCTAGATGGCTTAGCTGAAGTTTCCTTTTTATTCGGGAAACTGCGGTTATGATATTTATCGGATCGCTTGCTCGTACAATCTGTCCTATTTTCGGTTCTAGGCCGGTTAGGAGGCTATTAAGAGCCATGGATTCTATAAGAGATATCTGTGCTTGTTTTTCTTTACCTGTTAAATGTGTTTATTAATTGCCGCATACATTTTGGCTTCGTGAGTTTGGAGTCTGGCAGCAAAGGTAAGAGGTGATTCATTCGGTATCTGCCTCATTCGTTGCAGATCCTGGATTAATGAGGAAAATCTCTGGCATCACCAAAGTGGTTTTCTAGGAGCGATTTGATATCGTCCCAGGTAGGCGGGTTGCGTGAGTTAACAAGTTCGGCGGCACGGCCTCTTAACTTGTTTTTAATATGTAAGGTTAGTAACGTGGATTGGTTGTCAACAGCCATACTATATGCTGTCGTACATGAGCTGATAAACGTATTCAGGAAAATCGGGGTACCATCATATTCGGGGATAATAGAGAAAATCTCAGAGATCTTGTATGGTTCTACCGTTCCATGGCGTGTTTCAGGCATGGTTACTTATAGTTATTTAGATATAAAATGAAATCGAGTCAACAGTTTTCACGTAAAATGTAAATGGAAAAAATAGTAGATTAAGGCGAGTAGTGAATATAATTTTAAATTGCCTTCCGTAAGATACGAAATATGCAAGCATATATAAAGTGCAAATAAAATATCTGAATATGTATAGCAATGAAATCAGCAATGATAAAATTTAAATTTCAAATATCCCTAAATAAATATCAAGTGTATTGGTAAATACAAAAGGCAACAATAATTGGTGATAGGTTCCGACGTGGTTCGAAATTTGCTTTAAAGGTAAGGGAAATGTCTTATTAACTTTAAACGATTGAACTGATATTGCGATTTAAAAGTAAAAATTAAATAGCAACGTGGTCATTAAGTTTAAAACAATTATTGTACATACGTAAATGCTCTTGGCATGGACTGTTCTTCTCAGCGATGACTGGTTAGCTCAGTGCGTGTTCCTGGTCAGCTATCTTACAGTTATGTCCTGGTCGGGAAGTCCTCGTTCACAAGAATTTAGGAATTGCCACGTTTAGTTAGTCTTCTTTCTTGATCCTTGTTCTAAACGTGTTGAACAAATCCTACTGACTGCGCCATTTTTATATTATTTAAAACACAAGTCACTTTTTAAAAAAAATTAATTTAATTAATACACAAAACAATAGTTGAAAAATATAAAATATAAAAGTTACTTGGATGAAATGAACGCCGTGGGATAGCAAGTCTCGCATTTATAACATTTACTTTGCGGAATTGCATTTCCACGGTTTCAACGAATTCAACGAATCCGAAGGAAGCTGTCAGCGAAATACGATACTTGATAACGTACACGTGCATAATATTATCATCTAACATATATATATATATATATATATATATATATATATATATATCATATATATATATATATATCTATATATATATATATATATATATATATATATATATATATATATATGTTCTCAAGTTTTAAAGGTATTTATCCTCTTAGTCGAAACTAATACCTCCTGGAACATTTATTTTTATACATTAGCGTATGCCTTTGGTTACACGAAAATTAACTTGTTCGGTGTTCTTTTATATTTACCAGTACATTACCATTGTGTTTTCACAGTCTAACAGTGTAACATGTCGTTGTTGTTCTACAGTTTATTGTTGTTTTAAATTCAGTACAATAGGCACTACGATTACTACAAAAAGATGCAAGAAACATTGATAGGGGACAATCACAAACAACTATCAAGAGATCTACGTATCTTGAAAAATCACAAAAGATACAATCATATCATCAATAATAGAAACACAAATCACAGGAGAAAACTCAAATCGACGTCCCAAACTATAAGTTTACCAAAACTCCACAAAAAAGGAATATATGTCAAACGAGTAGTTAGTGCAAATTTCCCAACACAAAAACTAGAAATCTACCTCACCGGTCCCTGCAAATAATTGTTAAAAATGTGCTCCTAGAGATCCTTCTTGTCCCCGGTAGTATCCAACCTATTTATCATATACTTACAGGAAAGCGCATTGGCCAACGGAACTTTAAAACCCAAAACTATTGATTCGCTAAGTCGATGACATCTTCATTATATGGGTTCACAGAAAATCTCAACTATATTCCTCACATACATACATTCCAGACGCAACAAGATAAAGTTCACTTTAGAGATAGAACAAAATAAGGAACTTCCTTTGCTAATTGAACTGGTAACTAGACAGCGCCAAAGATTTTAACATACCGTTTTCAAAAAAAAACAACAAAAAACTAACGCATTTGCATGGCAGCTGATACCATCATCCCGTACAAATCCAAGAAGTAGACAAACATTCATATCCAGATCAATACAACTAACAAACAACCAAAAGAAAGCACCAGCGCTGATGACAGGTACTCTAAGAAAAAATAACTACAGTAGCCATACCATTAAAAGTCAATAAGTAAACAAGACAAATAAATTAAATAAAAAAGGTTTTTAAGTTAAACGGTTTTATTAAAAATTAAGACAATATTGATGTTAATAATGTACCAAAAGCCTAAAAACTATTCGGTAGGTTCTAGGTACTATTCATCAGACCACTCTCCTCATTTCTATCAGGTCTACCGTGACTTTATTATAAATGATATTTACCGAGATATTAATTCAGGTTACGTTTTGCCCAACGATTTTATTTTTTGTTTGATCAATCCCGTAGATTGATGAGGAGATTGGTGTTATGAGTGATACTTAGGACCTACCGAATTATTTTTCAGCTTGTAGTACATTATTAACATCAATATTGTTATAAAATTTATCCACTCCGTCCCTGACGAAAGCAACGTAAAACAGTATTCATTCCAAAGAACGTAAAAACATCAATTTCTGGAGTCTTCAAAATGACCTAGAACTATCAATCTCGACGCTGGGCAACAAAATCTAGAACGAGCAGGAAACTCAAAGTATGCTATATAAGCCGATTTTTATTTGAGTATTTTCAGTCAGTTAGTTTAGTGCGTTCGGCTTATTTGTTATTATGATTTCGATGTAAATTATATTGGAATCAGCTGTTGGAAATATTGATGTTTACGTGTAAACAAAAGTTCTAGAAAGTGAAGTGACTGTCAATTTTTTTTTAATTTAATTAATTTGAACACACGAAATTTGCTAGCAATATTCCCTTAATTTTAAATAAAACCGTTTAAATTAAAAACCTTTTTTACTTAATTTATTTTCAAGTTTTTAGGTTATTATTTTGTTGCATTATACTCCTCTTTCTATTTAATTCATTGAGTGCCTCATTATTACAAGGTTTGTTCCCTGACAATTTGTTGCTGTCCTCAATACATAATCCTTCCAAAGACCTTACCCGACTCAGGGTAACATATGCCAAACATTTTCATACTGCTTTGCATTTTGTGGACAGTGGAAACCCATGACAAAATTAAGTGCAACATCCTTCTTTCAACCTTCCCATAATTGAACTTAGCTGGAAATTGTATGGCTTAAGAATGAATAAGGTCTACGCCGTCTCTTCCAAAGTCGATCCGAACTAATGGTATATCTGTTTCGTAACGCTAACGACATATCATTTTAATCCACTCTACCTTTAACCTAAACTTGAATGGTGTACCGCTAACGACTTACCATTTTTAGCCATCCTAACGCCACACAGGCCTCGACACGATGCAAAATCTTTACTTGAGTGGGAGATCCATGCTTGTATCAAAGCTTTTTTAATTTGATACCCATATTGAAGGGGTGTGAAGAAATATATACTTAATCCGCCATTTTTTGGCGGCCATATTTGATCTCCTTTTTTTTCATAGTGAACTTTATTCTTCTATTCTAGCTCTTCCATTTAATACCCATATTGAGGTAGTTGTGAAAGAATATGTAATCTGCCATTTTGTAGTGGCGGCAATCTTGCAATTACAATGATATAAATGATATTCAATTTTATCGTCATCGGAACTAAATGTGTACGCCAAATATCAGATCAATCTATCAACAGGAAGTGGGCGAAATAATTTAATATCGGGAAAAATCAAGACTTGACAAAATTACTCATAAAATTATAATAAAATAATGGCAGCCTATAGAGGGTAACAGGTAGTCGAAATGAAAATCTAGTAGTAAAAACATTAAATTTTAACCTTATTTTGAATTTTGACATAATGTTTAGATATTCATAAAAATATATAGAAAACAACAAATTGAAAAATCATACTTACAAGACTGATTTCCATGTTGCCCGCCTCTTACAACTGCCAACAGTCTTCTAACTGAGGTCGCGCCTATAGAACTGTTCATGGAATCCCGTCTTCTTATTACGCCATGAACGTTAAGGTTGCATCGGGATCGAGATGAAATAGGTGAGTAAGCAGCCATATGCTGAAATAGATGTGTAATTAAATCAAGTCATTCTATTGATTTCATAATTGCTTTGAAAACATACATATTAAATTAAATCTTACCTCGACCATAAAATCATCGTAGACTATCTTGTTTGAATCTTGAGGATTACTTCTGGCTTTGGTGATTTTATTATGTGTCGAATATCTGTGTAGTATTTTATTCTTTTCTGTTTTTGACATGGTCTCGTTTTTGCCTCCACATAGATGACCCAGGGCGGGACCTGCAAAAATTTTCAAGATTACAAAAAAATTAGCCAACACTTTGAAGGCGCTTCAAAACAGATTGTAAAGTAGTGATCCCTATTCCTATTCATAGAAGCTACGAACCTTATTCAACTGTCGCATGTTTTGTGTTAACTCCTGGTATTTATAAAGGTCTTCTCACAGATTTGGAAAATTAAATGCACCTATTGTAAAAGATCTCCAAGTACTACGATACTCTGTTTACCAAACCACCTGTTTTCTTCCTCCAAGGTATCAAATATTTCTGTCAGTTACATATGTATATAAGCCAAAGTGATATTTGATACTTCATCGAGTATAAATAAAACAACGCCTTTCAAATCCGCGCGCAGAACTTGGAGAACCTCATTAGAAAGTGCCCTGTATATGGCAATTACAATAATCTATGAATCGTCAAGCCATTAACATTAATGGCCGCTATAACCGTTGGACCGGCTAAAGCTACTTTTTTATAAATGTTTTTGTAGCAACACTTTAAGAACTGCCTCCCAGTAAAATAACTCTTCTGAATAAATTCCATAAAAACATTACGAAGCCCTACAACTTCCGCTACAGCGAGAAGGCAGGAGAACCATGAACTGTTGCTTGGTGACTACATTTGCGCGACGTTACATTGTTTATATGGATTGTTCGGCTAAAGATCCTTCGTTTATTACACATTCGCTTGAACCAGCATTGTTACAAAAAACAGCAACATCTAACTCATACACTTTTTATATGGGTGTTCTATCGGGGATGCTACATAATTTGGGTCCTTCGAGCAGTTTTCTGAAATATATATGTATATATATATATATATATATATATAATATATATATATTCCGTACATTCGAAGAGTCACTGAGAAAATAGCACGGATCCTACACCGACATCAAATAAAGACAGTCTTTAATACCAGTCAAACTATAGCCAACTTAACCGGAAACCCTAAAGATAAAGTACCTAACGAGGATCAATGAGTTTACGAAATTCCATGTCGCGATTGCTCACAAAGCTACATCGGTCGTATGAACAGGCGCGTCAAGCATCGAATATATGAACATTCTTTGTCAGTTTGCAAAAAAGACCCGCGACTTTAGCTCTCGCGCATCATCATATCCAAACAGGACACTCTATCAACTTCGAGGACAGTAGGACTATCGTATCTCTTAAGTCCCTTTGGACATCCACTATTTGCAAGACAGCTCTCTCCTTGCCACAGCACGGACCTCCGTAATTGCCAGATTAAACAAAACAAACACGCCGACCAACACCCAACCAATCACAACACAGCCCCTTCATCACGTGACATCCGCTTCTAACCCACTGCTAACTATAAACAAAAGAACCTGAGCTGACTCAAATTCAGTTCAGTTACCTAGTGACTCTTGTGGAGTAGGCAGATTCAGGCCCCGAGTTCGATCTAGACTCTGAAACTATTTTTCACTTTTGTCTCTTGATAATGGCTCCAAAGCAGGAGTCGAAACGTCGAGTATATAATAACTGTAGACGCGGTTCTCACCCGGAACCTAGCCTTGTTCCTAGTAATGACCGCGGAAGCCTCTCAGACCATTTCATTCGCCTCGACGGGGAAGATTTTTTCCAACTGAGTAAAACATACAGCAAACTTCTGATTCGAAAATCTCTGCTTCTTTGTGATCTTGCTTTCCTTAAATCTTGCAGAACCCACAACATCAATCCGAACACTTTCAAACTAAAACACCTTTTCACGTTCAATTTCCAGTATTCTTAACAAAGCAAGTTTCGCCCTGTTACGAAATTCCATCCGTTCAATCAGATATCAACTTGACCAAACCAACCGAAACTTATATCATTGCTACTCGTCATTACATACTTTTAACCCTCATCCAACTCTGTGGGACAATTTTGATCGCATTTCGAGCGATAAAGCGGCACACTTGGCTCAAAAGAAAATAGTCACTCAAAAACATAAACTTACAGGATTTATTACAAAACAAAAACCTGGTGTCAACTCACTCCCTCAGACGACTGTCCAGAACTTTTCTGACTTCTCCTTAGACTCTAACAGTTTACACGTCCTATCCAAAGGTTTCAATTTCGCAGGGGGCCAAAAACTGTCCCAACTGAAAGAATCAACTTGAGAAATCAAGTTGAGGTAACTTTGGTTGAACTAACTGATATTGAAGCTGAAGATACTCGTCAAAACATTGCTAGAGTACTCCGTACATCAAAGCCACCAAAATCAAACCTAACTTCCAACGAAAGACATGCATTAAAACAACTACGTGACAATGATGACATAACTATTCTTCCTGCCGACAAAGGTAACGCGACTGTTCTTCTCAACACTAAGGACTATATTCACAAGATGAAATCCCTACTCCACACGCCAGACTACGAAATAATTAAAAATAATCCGACTACTTACTTAGAGAAAAAGGCCAAGAAAATCATCAAAACAACACATCTTCCTCTTGACGTCAAAAGACCATCATTCCTCGTGAAAAATCTTCTAAAATTCCCAAACTTTACGGACTACCCAAGATTCATAAGCCGGACATTCCTCTTAGGCCCATTGTCAGTTCGGTACAATCCCCGACCCAAGAATTAGCCCGGTACTTAGCCAAAACCCTTCAACCTCTAGCCGAACAAGCATTCTCCTACGTAAAGAACTCTTCTTCCTTTCTAGATATGTTAGGCGTTTATAGAATTTCCAAAAAAATGATATCCTAGTTAGCTTCGATGTTGTGTCTCTTTTCACCAATGTCCCCATTTCAGAAACGTTAGATATTATAAAAATAAAACACAATATCTCTTCTGACATCATCAAACTTGTACAGCACTGTTTTTCTAACACATATTTTTCATTTCAAAACACTTAAACAAGGACGTGGTACCCCGATGGGTTCACCTCTTTCTCCAGTGCTTCCCCCTTGACCTAGATATGTTGATGATACCTTTGTCATTTGGACTCATGGAAGAGATTCGCTAGACTTCTTTCTACAACACCTCAATGGTATACATTCTAACATTCAATTTACAATGGAAATCGAATTCGATTCTTGGCTCCCGTTTCTCGATGTCCTCATAACAAAAAGAAGCAATGGCAGATTCTCACATACAGTCTATAGGAAACCAACCCATCCCAATCGATACTTAAATGCCCAATCACATCATCACCCTGCCCAATTGAATTCTGTAATGAAATCTTTGGCTCTTAGATCTATTCACTTAACAGACATTGACAATAGACAAAACGAACTTAATAATCTTCAACAAATCCTTCGACAAAACGGTTATCATTCAGACCACATTGCACGCATTTTTAGTCAATTGCAACAACCCCTGAGTACACCTACACCGGAAAGCCTTCCTTCCGTACATTCGAGGAGTCACAGACAAAATAGCACGGATACTACACGACATGAAATAAAGACAGTCTTCAATACCAGTCAAACTATAGCCAACTTAACCCGAACCCCTAAAGATAAAGTACTTAACGAGGATCAAGGAGTTTCGAAGATCCAGGTCGCGATTGCCCACAAAGCTACATCGGTAGTACGAACAGGCGCGCCAACCATCGAATATATGAACATTCTTTGTTATTTCGCAAAAAAGACCCGACTTCAGCTCTCGCGCATCATCATATCCAAACAGGACACTCTATCAACTTCGAGCACAGTAGGACTATCGTATCTCTTAACTCCCTTAGGGCATTACTTTTCGCGAAGCTATAGAAATAGAGAAAAGACCCCTCTGTCTAAACCGACACGATGACAGCTCTCGCCTTCCCACATCATGGACCTCCGTAATTGCCAGATTAAACAAAGCAGACATACCCACCAACACCCAACCAATCACAATACAGCCCCTTTATCACGTGACAGTCTCTTCTAACCCACCGCTAACTATAAATAAAAGAAGCAGACTCAAATTCAGTTCAGTTACCTAGTGACTCTTGGGGAGTAGGCATATTGAGGCCTCGAGTTCGATCTAGGCTCTGAAAGTATTTTTTCTTTTGTCACTTGATAATGGCTTCAAAGCAGAAGTTGAAACGTCGAGTGCTCACCCGGAACCTAGCCTTGTTCATATATGCCGGGATCGATGGTAAAATGATGACGTTTCGGCAGAGTCACATCTGCCCTCTTCAGGTCAGTTCGCATAATTCTCGTAGACTTCTGCTTTCGCTTCTAGTTACTAGAATACTAGTCTTAGTAAGTATTGTATACTTCGGGGACATTTGTTTACTTTGGGGACATTTGTTTACTTTGGGGACGGTCCCCAAACTGCTACATGTCTAACTCATACTTTGAGAACATTTCGAAAGTAGTTATATTACGCATATTTTGAGAACAGTTTCAATAAATTTACATCTTGCATATATTGAGGACTTTAATATATAATATAAATAGGAATAACAGATGGCGATACCTTGTCATATTCATTAAATAAAAATATTAGTTGTTATCTTTGTAAGTTAAAACCAATACAAATAAGTAAATTATGAATTTATAGATTTATTGCATAATAGATTAATAAAAATATACACTTTTTAGCATATATTTTGCCATATCAAAGTATATTTATTGTTAAGTAGTAAAAGTTATTTAAATTTTTAATTGGACAAAAATTTAATGGATGAGATTTAAGTTAATAATATAAATTAGTTTCAAAGATCCTTTAAGGTAATGTCGTAATAGTCAGCTGGGGTAGTAGAAACTTACATGCTGAGGTATTGGCCGGTTATAATTAGGCAATTGTGGAATTAAACGCATTTACAAATGTAGCGGAAAGGGTACCTCCATGAATGACTTTGTAAAAGCAGATCTGAATAAATATGTCGTCAAGGCAATCATTTCGTGAAATTGTTTAGTTGGAAGGTGTAAACAAAAAACGTCAATCGAGATGTAAATTTGTTTTAAATATTTGGTACGGATATGTTTCTCATTCTTTTAACAGAACAAATTACTAAATATTAATCAGTATTTTTTAAAATTAAGTACTGCCGTAAAATATTCTATAAAAATAGTTGTCTTGTTATTTAAATGAATTTAGTGTTTGACATTATGTAGTTTTTATGAAGAATTACTTAATTATATTTTGTTAATGAAGAAAGGCAACTAAATTTTGAAATCAGTAGGAACTTGGTTTCACAGGTACATATTGATTGAAATAATGAATACAAGAATTAGGTATATGGCGTACTTTCGGAGAGAGAGAGAGAGAGAGAGATATTGTCATTTTTTGACAGATTATTCACCGATTTCAACTGCTCTTTGAATAACACCTTAAAAAATACGAACTTTTTCAAAGGACCTTTATTTATCACACTATGAATATCAGTCGACTTAGATTTATGAAAATTCATTTTAAGGAGTACATATTTTCGTAATTAACTGGAAAATCGCAACCTTTATACAGGTTTATCAATATTTTCACTGAACCTCAAGATAAAAAATTATAAATAGTTTTCTTCATCAGTTGCTTTTCATTCAAGGAAACAACATCTAGAAAATGTATAATAGATATTTAAGTGTTTGAAATTTTAATTGATATCAAATAATTAAAATTCTGATATCCAGGGGTTTTAAGAAAATGAGCACACAATGCTAAAAATATTAATAGTTTACGTTCACGTTCACAAAACTGAATATAATGTAAAACGGGCGAAACCACTTGATCCAAGCCTTTTACAGAAATGACAGTTCACAATATCTGGACATAAATTGGGTACCATTTTCACATCTGAACCGCAACTGACTTTCTATATTTTTGTTTTGTTTAGTAATTACCGACCTTCAGTGCTATAATTTATTTTTAATATTGGTTTATTCATTAAATAAAATCAAATAGAAAAAAAAATTATTTATGTCCACACTGTCAATGCCAACTAAAAAATAGCAACAGTACCGCCAGATTGCTTGAACAGAAAATTGTAAAGGTGGATTATCTGAAATGTGAAAGACAAACTAAATTAAAGGTAAAACCAACAGATTTTGACCATTCCCTAAAGTTTTTCTACATAGTTTTGCTATTGAAATACAACCCACAAAAAAATATATTACAAAATTATTCCGGGTTATTGGGCTCTCGCATGCTTGCAACTTTCAGTGCATTGTAAACATGGTTAATCAACTAGAATTATGTTTCACTTGAAAAATTTATGTCTGATAATATTTTATTAATTTTAACCTTCTACACTTTTTTACATTCTTTTTATACCCCGACGCAATAAGAGGGGTGTTATAAGTTTAAGGTGTGTATCTATGTATCTGTGTATCTGTATGTGGCACCGTAGCTCCTAAACGAATGGACCAATTATGAAGGGGTTTTCGGAGATGAAAGCAGAGGTGATCGAGATGGTTCTTAGCTATAATTTAGAAAGATTTGTGCTTAACTTTGACGCTTATCAGCTCATTTCCGACTTGACAAAATGGTCTTAGTAAGAACTGTGTTTAACTGTTCCTAATCGACTGGACGGCTTTTCATGAAATACTTTGTGTGTGTTTGTGTGGGTCCCTGGATAGCTTATATTGGACCAGGTAGGTGACGCAGAAATCGTTTTTTTAACTCCTAAATAGCTGCACCGATTTTAATGAATTTTTTTATGTGTTTGAGTGGGCCTGGGTGGTTTAGATTCACAATTAGATCAGGTAGATGGCACTAAGATCAGATTCTAGGAATATTTTTTTGAACATTCAAATAGCTGGACAGATTTTCTGTGTGTAGCAGGTACCGACATATGAGTAGTTGTCTTAGGTATGAAATCCAAACGTAACAAGTCTAGAATATGAATGTCTTTTACGATAAATTGGTTCATCTGGAAATCCTGATATTCATGGCCAAATGGCGATTTTGATTTAAATTTTGACATTTCATTCACTCAGAAATGTGGTAAATGTATTTTTAAGATTTCTATTAAAATTGAAAAAAAAATGTCCAAAAGTGTATTTACCTAATATTAATTAACAATGGGTGGTTCTTACGTCTTTATATGTTCTATACAAAATGGAAATCATCATGGGTTACTAGGTATGGGTGTTTAACTCACATTAATGATAATATACTGAATCGTAAGATATATTGAAGTTTAAGGTTTATCATATTTACTTATGTATTGTAGTCATTTATAACATAATAGTACTTCACGTTTATACCAACTTCTGAGTTAGTTTCTTGCATTTTCTTCTTACGAGTTGAAATCGGAGCTGTAAAATGTCTGAATAAAGATTCTAATTTCAATTATACTCACGTAAATACACTTTCAGAATACCTACTGTAATTTTTATTTTCAAATCAAAAATATTATTTCATATAATTTTAAAATGAATCTGATATTGAAAACATACTGAAAAATATTAAGTGTAAATATACTCGTATTTAATACATGTCTTTTGTTAAAAGTTATTTTGGGTATGTTCGCTCTTTTAAATTATTCCGTTTTGGATACATGATCTACCAGTTTTCTAACAAATTGGGTAACTTATAGTTAATTTTTTTAAATAACATAGCTGGCGTTGAAGTTGGTAACCTACAAATCGCTCTATCATGGCGACAGTCTGTGGTCAAACCACTGAGTAAACATTGATGTTAGTTTAGTTCTCAAATGACTACACATGGCAGTGACTGGGTAACGCTCTATCACATCATCAGGTGATCACCATCTTTAACGTCCAGTGTCTGAAGTTGGCTATTGTTCAATAGGAAAATAGTCAGTGTTGTGGAACAGTATTGATTTTTCAGAAAACTAATTTTCGTATAAATTAGTTTTTGTAAATTTTTGTTGTGACTATAATGATATCGTTAACCTAATATTATTTTCACAAAAGTTCGAAGGTGTGTTGTAACAAATCATCAGTCAGAAGACAATAAAAAAGACATTAAAGATTAGATTTTTCATTGAGTTTTTTGTCATCTCTATATATGAAATCGTTTTATATTTTCTTTAGGTTACGAAGAAAAATCCGCCGATAATTATATCAAGCATTTTTCATTGCCACTATTACATTGGTAATGTATATTACATAATTATATAAAAATAAACCTAAAATAATATACACAAATTAAAGATAATTACTTCAATTATGTATCTAAATTTAATCCAAATGAAGTAATGGGGATAGCAAAGGTCTCTTATTTTTCTAATTGCGCCTCGACTTTATTTCTTATAAATATATAACCCTTGACAAAAAATCTTGAGATTCTTCAAAGTTCAAACATAACATAACATAAACGAAGTATTCTGTGTTGAAAATAACATTGAACTCCCCATTTTGGAAATGCTTTTGTTTATCTTTTCCGAAATCGATA
The DNA here is from genome assembly GCA_034190945.1 of Octodonta nipae. NCBI lineage: Eukaryota > Metazoa > Arthropoda > Insecta > Coleoptera > Chrysomelidae > Octodonta > Octodonta nipae. Next base: position 102,265,188 of record CM067217.1, read on the forward strand.
TCAAATGGAAAATTTGCCAAAATATCGTCCAAACGGTTGAGAAAGACCAAATACCTATCATTCTCGACCAATTCCATAACGGAATATATCGAGGTATCAATAAAACTATCCGCAGAATAAAAGGAAAATACAATTGGCCAGGACTGACTAAGGACGTTGACAATTTTATCAAAAACTGACAAACTTGCCAGAGAGCAAAGGTTTACCGGAAAAATCTCGACAGCCCACTTGTCATTACTGAAACCCCTGGGACACCCTTTAAACGTGTCAACATCGATATTCTAGAAGTCCCGACAAAAAACTACGCATTAACTATCCGGGACGAACTAAAAAAATTCTCACAGGCCTACCCCATAACCTACAAATCCGCAAAAACTTTTGTTAGTAGTTTACTACTATATTTCCAACACTTCGGTACCCCATTACGGATACACTGTGATTATGGCAGGGAATTCGACAACGCACTAATGAGAGATTTGAGTAAGCTATTTGACATTAAACTGTCCTATTCTAGTGTGGGACATTCCAAGTCAAATGGTTCATTAGAACGATTCCACTCGACCTTACTAGACATGATCAGAATCCACAAATTAGAAAATCCATACAAACACCCCTTCAACATCCTTCCTTACGGGATCATCGCATACAACAACTCTGTAAACAAAATTCACGGATTTACTCCTTACGAACTTGTTTACGGATATACTTCGAGTAGGAATCCCGTAACTCTCTACAACCAACAATCATTGATAACTGAATCCATCCGAGATCTCAACAACCGTATCACACACTATTACAAAATCGCTCGTGAAAGAGCGGAAGTTCAAAAGCACAAAGCGAAAGCCCGATTTGATAAACATGTTTCCGAAAATCTCCCGAATTATCAAATAGGCGATAAAGTCTATATTAAGAAATCCCCAATCAAGGACAAACTCCAAAATATATTCAATGGTCCTTTCGAAATCCTGGAGATTCACAAAAATTCCGCGACATTACTAAATCCAAAAACCAAACAAAAGAAAGTTAATTTCTCTTTTAGGTTGAGTATGCTGTTGGGATCAGCAGTAGCCCAATATCAAGTCGAACCTATAAATAACACATTAGGGATATACTACCACAACGAAGCCTAAATAACCGTTTCTAACAATAAATGGACACTTTTGGTCCACAAAAATATTTCGGCCCTCGAACACATTTTAACGAGAAATAATAGACTTTTACAAACACTTATCGAAACTGATAACTATAAATCTTTCGCAATGAATTACTTCCGCTCAGATGTACAAACTCATATCAATCTTCTAAACCAAATATCTACCAGAATTAAGGACAAATTGATCGAAATAAATATGGACACCAAAAGAGCAAAACGCGGCATACTTGATGGCGCAGGTACTCTTTTTAAAGCAATTACCGGAGACTTAGACGCGGATGACGGTAAATATTTTACTGGTAGTATAATTAGGCTAAATCAAGGTCAATTACAAATAGAAAATTTACTCAAAAACCAAATCAGTGTAATTATCTTTGTCATTAAAAACTTCAACGAGACCGTCCAAAAACTTCAAATTGACGAAAAACTCTTTAACCGCAATATGAAAAACCTAGAAACCACAATCGGAAAAATTAACGATAAAGTCGGTTACATCGAAATTAAACTTATGCTGCTCGAATTATGCGAGAAACTAATGGAGAATTACCTTTACTTGGAAGATAGCCTGAATGATGTGCTAAATTCAATTACTTTCGCGCGTCTTAAAACCATACATAAATCTATTTTAACGCCCGAACATCTTATTATGGTATTGCACGAAATATCACAAAACCTAATAAAAAACAATCTTCCACTACCAATAAAATACTGAAGCATTGGTCAATACTTGGAAATTATCGAGTTGGAAGCTTTCCAAACAAACTCAGATCTTATTTTTGTCTTAAGAATTCCATTAGTAGAACAACAAACATATACCCTATCCCAATTTACGATGACAGAACTGGGTTACATCACCTTTTGTCTTTCACTCAAAAGTACCTCGCGACAAACGAAGACTCTTTAATGTTTATTTCAATCAAGGAATTGAGCGTGTGTAAACCGCTTGCTATCGGAAGAAAATTGTTTCTCGACCTATACGCCTATCCTATAGACTCTAACGCACCGTGCCGAGGTGTAACTTCTGAAAATTATTCAAAATGTACCGGACAATTGCAGAAGTGCAATAATTTTTAGTCAGGGTTACAGTGTCCAAAAACTTGAACAAAATATGTGGCTTGTCGTGACCTCCGAACCTTTACGTGTTGTGGTGAGTTGCAATCAAAAGAACTCAACTACTTTAATTCCAAAACTTCAATCGGAGTGTAGTGCCTTTGTAGGTGTTACTAAGGTCCAGGCTGAGTCTGGAAAAGAAACAGTCCTTTCCGAAGTCTATCACACAGTTACAGTACCTTACAACTGTTGCTATACGGTTCCAGAAAAGGTACAAATTCCCGAGCTGAAACCCTTCGACATAAGCAGCATCAACTTGGAGGAACTGGATGTTGCAAACCATAAGTTAGAACAGTACTCCAGAGACCTAGATGGTCTTATAAATCAGTCTTTCCAAACCAAGAACATCTCTTGGTTTACGTATACGACTATAGCTGTCGTCATGATCATTTCAGCGATCATGATTTTCAACATCATCAAAAAGAAAATTTGAAGAGCGCCCAAAAGCCCAAGGAAGTACCAACCAACCGACGACGCCTTCATCGTCTCTAAGAATGCTGCCTAAACTAAGGTCAGTACTAAAACCAAATCCGATCACAGAGACAACTGTATAAACATTTCATTTATAATAATAATAATATATTACCTTTTTTATTTTATTTTACTTCCCTTGTAATATTATACAAGTTTGATTTTTGATTTATTATTGACACTGACATATTCTATACTAACAATTTTAATTTAATTTTCTAGTTATCTTTGTAATGTTAATACTACGATTTGATATTTCTAGCGATATTCTGCTATTTACAGATGTTTTATTTTCATTAAAAAGTTGATGTAAAGCATCAACTTTTCATGCATAAAGGGAGTTGTTATATGAGAAGTGTACCAACTTACATTTCACACGTTAAAGATACCATAGGTGCTTGAACCCTAATTGACTTCACACAAGTATCATATTACAACTTCCTAGAATTCTTAGAAATCACGTAGACGCTTTGTTCACATGAGAAATATATAATTTTTTGTGAAATAAATATATTTTTTAAAAACTGAATTTAGTGAAACCAAATCTAATGCACCATTTTTGCATATGTAATTAAGTGGACTGTAATTTATATGAGGTGTTGATCCAAGTTATACTATTTTGGAGAAGTTAAAATCTTATAGTGCATAGAATGTTTCCAGTGCATAAATATGTAACGGTACAATTTACGATTATTAAGATAAATTAGGCAGACTTACCAGAAAGGTAAAAGGGTGTATGTAAATACTATATGTAGATCCAGTATGTAGTTCCGTCCATAAAATGTGCACATAAAGTCACGGACCCTAAATATTATAGTTCGAACTGTTCGGCATGACCCATTCAACGACAAAGTATGTGGTTTTATTCCAACATATAGTACAGGGAAGGAATGAAAATAAAAGGAATTTAAGGATATCAAAACCTAATTCCAGGAAATAAATAAATAATACATTCAGTCTAATTCACTTGAGTATCCAATTTATATAACCCGCAAAAAACTAAATAAATATTCATTAAATAAACAATGAAGACGAAACATATATATATATATATATATATATATGCCAATGATGAGAAAAAATCCCTATATCTGGGAACGTCTCATACTTGAGTGAATTGATGGAGCATCAAATTTGAATCAGGTTATTTACTTGACAATGGATTTGAAATGACCAATGAGAATGAGGACTGGTAACGTCAAAGAAAAGTGGAGGGGGGCTGAATACGAACAGCCCCCTCACTCCCATGTTTGTAACGTCACAGAAAAGCTTGATACATATAGCGATAATCAGACGGGTAACATTAAAATATTGGTATATTTCAGAATTTTGGTTTCAAACTTTGTATATTTAATGTTTGGATCAGGCCTACTATATTTCTATAGACAGATACATCAGCTTGTGACAACATAGGGCTCTGTACGTTGAGCCGTAACTTCTTATTGCGTAGATGAGAAAAATCCATAGATCTCGGAAAAAACATAATTGAGAGAGACCTAAAAAGATATCGCTTAGGTATCAGAGGCTAGCAACATTCCCAAATGAGAATTAGTTAAAGTAAATTTCTATTACGAAATTGCTCAGATGCCATTCTAAGCACTCTACGTTGTCAATTACTTCCATTAGGTTATATCAAAATAACGTATTATGTTATTGTGATATTATCGATGTAATTGACAACGTAGAGTGCTAGTAAATTTTTAAAGCTTGCTTATAATGGGCAAGTATTTATTTTTGTAGGATTTTTGCATATTTTTCATTTTATTGTTGCTATTATTTCCACTGCAATTGGTGTTATTTTGTTTTCTTTGGTTCGATATTTCTGATTTATCAGTAACTGCTTCCGTTTTTAATCGGTGATATATTTTAGTGTATATAAGCTAATTCTGTATATTAAAATTTGAATCTTCAATGTGAATTTCGGGTTTATTTATATATGTATTTCAAACTTATACTTATGTTTACTTAAAATTTTGGTTTAAGTTTTTTTTGTATATTCCTTTGACTATTTTGAGTTTACAGAATTTATTTTTCAACAATTATTGTTTAATATATTGGTAACTTATGTTTGACTGTGATAAGCTGGATTAACGTTTCTTTAAAAATTGTTTGAATAATATGAAACGAAATGAATTGTTAGATTAAAGTTAGGTGATAGTCTTTAAAAATTGTAACCTGTCACTCCATGATGTAGATATGGAGTCTACCTCAAGCACACATTCATTTTCGATGAATTTCAATTCAAGGAGAAACTCTCTATTCTTGTCGTTGAGTTATCTACATATTAAGAATGTAATTTGTTATGAGGTTTATAAATTACTGGTTGCAAATCGTCTCAGAATATCAAGCATGTTTGCGATATTTAACTGAGAGACTTGGGCCTTTCTATTCTAAATAGGAAAAAGATCCACAGATATAATAACTGGGATATATTGAGCTTACCCGGTTTGTATCCTGGTTCTTCTTCATCTCGACCCAACTGATGAAGATTTGGCAAACTCCCCATTTTCCGCAACGAACCCGAATTCCGACCATCACATTCTATGGTATTTTCCAATTGTTCTGTTTATTTAGTCACACTGTAATAGAATTAAAGAAATTGGTGAAATGTAATTAATATATTGCAGGCGAGGCATACAGGTAGATGTTGATTAAATAAATATTTTTGTAAAAGTTTGTAGTTTATGAAAACAGTTTTTCTATTTATAACCGTCTTTTGCTAACTTCTTTATTAATAAATTTTATGTGTTTTTTGGTGAAATGTTTAAATAGTATTAGTAATTTAAAAACAGTTTTGCACCATAACACCAAACTTTTATTTTAAACACTCAACGCCATTTTAACAACTCTATGTTGGCATCGTCAAGGACTAAATCTAAATTACAATTTTCTCTAATTTATACCTACCAGTAAACTATTAGCAACTTACAGTAATTAGTACAAAGGCTGAATCCCAAGTACCTGAATTCTAAATAACAGATTTCACATTTACATAATGAAATTATGTAAATTAGGCTAATCCTTAATTACTAACCTACTTTTACCCTACATTATAAAGTAATGACATTTTTAATACCTATTTTATGGATTCTTACAAAGAAAACTATACAATGAACAGTATGGGATAGGACCCTTGTCTGAATTCATTAGTTTATTATTTTTATAAATCATTATGCTTTTCTAGAGTCCAGTTCCCTAAAATTATTTACTTGTTAAACTAATTCTAAAGAATTTGAATATACGGAGTAGTTATGTTCTAAAACATGATGTGCAACAAATCATTTTTTAGAACTTTATTCCTTGATGATGACAACCTAGAGTTGTTAAAACGGCGTTGAGTGTTTAAAAATAAAGGTTTGGTGTTAGGGTGGAACACTGTGTTTTCACATATACAATCTGCATTATCTGTGAGATCTGTTATTTAAAATTCAGGTACTTGAGATTTACCCTTTGTATTAATTACTGTAAGCTGTTAATAGTTTACTGATAGATATAAATTAGAGAAAATTGTAATTTAGATTTTGTTTGGTTTACTCCTTGATGATTAAAACTTAGAGTTGTTGAAACGGCGTTGAGTGTTTAAAATAATGGTTTGGTGTTACGGTGCAAAACTGTGTTTTTACATTTGTGACACACCAAAGGTTCCACAGAATTATGGATTTATTTTACTATAAAAATTTTTCTTTTACTAAATTTGATGAACAGCCTGAATTAACACTATTTTTAGATTTAGAAATGTTCCTTATATTATAAGTAAAGTGAAACTTCATTTAATTTGAATTACCTCATTAATTGTTCTGTTATGTCGGAATTGGAATAATTACCACTAAGAGCTCGCTTGGCAAATGGATTTTAACAGTTTCTGTAGTAATTTTGATATAGTTCAGTTAATAAGCAATGGATTTGGTTTGTGATAGAGCTGTAAATATGATCTGTAAGCAATTTTTAGAAGATATATTTTTAGGACCACTCTCTTGGCTTTTCGTTTCTTTTCAGTTAGTGTAGGTTAATTAGTTACTACGCTTTGTTATGTTATATTTTTATTTTTGTGGTAATTATTATACTATTTCCTTTAATATTGCCACGTTCCGTCTGTATCATTAATTTATGAGGGCTTTAAGCCCGTATATATTCAAATAAATATATAAATAATAAAATTTCTCGTAAAACACTTAAATTTATAGTGATTGTTTTCTTCCATAGGATTTTACCAAAACTCGGTCACGATTAGATGTATAGTTGCGCAGCCCAAAAAAATTAACACAATTCATATTTTCATAAATTTTTATTAACAAATATTTAAGAAGTAATCTTGATCTGTATGCTAGTAGGAACAGAGCAAAATGCTCATACCAATCCTGATAATTATTTTGATCACTTTGGAAAGATATTTTGTGAGTTCTGTTGAACCTTTATATCATTTCCCCTGACTATGGGTGCAACGACGCATTATGGGTCAAATAAATACAGTTATTTTTGCACATGCCATTTAAAATTGTTGAGTTATATATAAATACTGTTTATTCATTCATTGGAGGCTGACCACGGTTCTAAAATCCATATCGACATCATTTCTCGTTGTAGAGATCGTGTATGGTTATCATTTTTTCACTATAGGATTGAAAATGGGGGATGGGAGTGAAAAAACAAATGAAAAATCGTTGATGAATCTAGCAAGTGAATTTTCAGTGGATACTTTGAATATTTTTCGACAATGAGAACGGAGGTTTTGGCGGCCAGAGTCATAGCTGATTCTGCTTTTTTCCGGATTTTAACCGCGTCATTTTTTCGATTTAATTTATTTATATACCTAAACCGGCATATAAACAAAGTTTTCCGACGTTTCGCCGACACTAATAAGGGGCTTTTTCAAGAATGAGACAAAAAACAAAACAAATGTTACTTACCTTGCGGTAACTCCATTCATTTCATCTTTTTCTCACTAACACACTTGGCCGAGAAACCAAGTCCCAACTGGTAGTTCCTAAGAAAAAGGTACCAGCCATCCTGACCGAAGAACATGAATACCGGAAGCCATCTGGGTATGAATAAAACCCTAGACAAAGTTCGCCAGCGGTGGGTGAATTACTTCGAAGACGTCAGGGCCCGAAGACCCGGAACAACGGCAGAATGCAGCAGTACAATGTGGGCGTCCCATTTGAGAGAATTGCCATCGATGTCGCCAGTCCGTTTCCCGAGTCTGAGAGGGGGAACAAATACATTTTGGTCGCAATGTATTACTTCAGTATATGGACTGAGGCATATGCGATTCCCAAGCAAGAGGCAGCCACTGTAGCGTGGTGCTAGTAGAACAGCTATTTAGCAGGTTTAGCGTCCCGATGGAACTACATTCAGACCAGGGGCGTAACTTCGAATGGAATGTATTCCAGAAGGACTGCATGATGTTGGGGATCAGGAAAACGAGAACAAGACCATTGCGCCCACAGTCAGACGGAATGGTGGGAAGATTCAACAAGACCTTGAAACAACACCTATCCAAAGTCGTCAGCAATAACCAGCGTGATTGGCATATTCCCTCCCCTATTCCTGTTGGCATATCGCTCAGCCGTACATAATAGTACAGGACTGACTCCAGCCAGGGTCCTATTCGGAAAAGAGCTACGATTACCCTGCAATTTGGCTTTTGGCTCCCCTGAAAAACCTTCCCAAGACATCAACGATTAGCCCGAACGCAGATGTTGGCCACCAGTAACCAGATGAAGACGCGATACGACCTCAAGGCCAATTCAGTCGGGTTCCAAGAGAGAGACAAAGTCTGGCTGTACAACCCCCAACGGAGCAAGGGTAAATTTACAAAGCTCACTCCTGCCTAGGATGGTCCATACGAGGTGGTCAAGAGGCTTAATGACGTCGTCTACCGGATCTGTTGAAACCCCAGCGCTAAGTTGAAGGTGGTCCATTTGGATCGACTCGCTCCCTATCACGGAGAGGATCAGAATTAAAGGGAGGGCAGTGTTATAAAAATCTATCCAGTCCATCCCTGGTTTCATTCCGTGAGACGTCAATCACTGGGATAGAAAAAAGAGCTAGAAAGTTCGGATGGGAAAAAAACTTATCTCGAAATAACTCGACAACTGGAAAATTGTCATTGGATTGTACGAGAGAATTCGATGCCGATTTTAAAATTAGCGGCCCATCATCGCAGCAGCCAGTTAGTGCGGCGAAGAGGTTATGTTGTATTATTATTGTGATATTCGAATCAGGGGTTGTGTATATTTGATGTAAATAAAAGTTCTATAAAGTGAGAGTGAATATTAGTTTTTAAATTTTAATTGAACCCACGGAGTTTATAACAATATGTTCATACGAAGTTTTTATCTTAAAACGGTACCAAGAATCACACCCTTGATCAACACTATCAATAAGGGACACCCTATATGACCTTGTTTGTTTTTATTTTTTGATTTTACGAATAAAGGTCATTCAACACACATATAACTTAGTCATTAATTTTTGTCAACAGAAGAAATATTTTTTTTAATCGACTTCAAAAAGAAGGAGGTTCTCAATTCGTCTATATCTATATTTTTTTTATGTTTGTTCACCGATTACTCGCAAACGGCTCAAAGAATTTCGTTTGTTTATACTGGCTCCAGTTCCGGGGGATCCCGAAGTGGTCCCATATTTTTCATTTTCACTAACATAGCTTGTACCGTTTCTTAGAAAATGGTGAAAAACCATTTTATACCTATTTTCAAATACTCTATGCCTTGGTGGACAAGCCGGTTTTACAAATATGGAAAAAATATTCGGAACATGGGACAAATTGAAAAGAAATTGGATAGTTCCGGGATATCCCGAAGTGGTCCTATATTTTTTCAATCACATCGCTTGTACCATTTCTTAAAAATTTGGGAAAAAACTTTTTTACAGACTTTCTTATACAGTAAACTTTGATGGAGTCGCTGGTATTATTATTATTATAGGACAAAACTCCCATTTATAGGGCTACATAAAAAAATACAGAGGAACACAATATATAACTATATAATTACCTAGTTGTAAATAATGTCAAAATCGTTCTCTTAGACATGCTATTATGTGATTTAGGGCAATAATATTAATATCACAAATTTTATTATTAAACGCACTACACATATTATATCACCTTATCGTGAAGTTGGTTATGGCAGTTGATATATATATATATAAACGTGAAGTTATTAGTCATTATACAAGATCTTGGAACATAAAAGTTAAGTTTGGTAAGTAAATCAGGACAGTTTATTTTATTATGAATAAGATTGTATAAGAATTTAAGTGATAAAAATGCTTGTCTTAGTTCTAAGCTGTTGACATTAAATAATCTATATATAAATAGGCAAGGACAAAACGATTAGGTAACATTTTCTCCTCTGTCTCTCAACCGATTTTCTTCATTATTGTATTGCTTTGTAGGTACTGACGACCTTCAGTGTAGAATGCTAATATTAATTTATAATATTGGTTCATTCATTAAATAAAATATAATAAATATTCATTATTTACATCCATAGTGTCAACGCCAAACAACTGACAGTGCCGCCGCCGCCAGACGGTCAAAACTCAAAACATTGAGTAATTATATATGGAGGGAGCGATCGTTAGATATATTCTTGGAGCATGTACTTCTGGAAGTGGCATGCAAGCGTTGTTATTGTTTAGTGGTAAAATAGTCAATGTAGCAGATCAGTATTGATTTTTCGAATCATTAATATTAAATATTCTGTTTTTAATGTGTATTTAATTATTTGATTAATATATTATTATCACAACCTTCCCGAAGGTGTTGTGTAAAAAATTGTCGGACAGCGGACAATAGAGAATGTATTAAATATTTAAGTTCTCCTAGGATTGTTGGTCCTCTCTTTTCTTTAATATTCTTGAACTTGATTGAAACCGCAAATGATGAAAACTTTTAGGTTGAAAAGAACAATCTTCCAATTATTATATCGAATATTTTGTCAGGAGCGGTTCAAGCGAAAAATTTGGGGGGTCATTCATTTGTCAAAAATATTTCGAATACGGATATTTGATTACATTTTTATTTTCTTTTTATTTCAAACTCTCTTATAAAAATATACTTTTTACAATTTCATGAAATAGGGTCGAATTTCGACCACTGGGCCAGCTATAGTCTTAATAAAGTGGCCTCATCATAACAGGATACGCTTTATAAATAGATAAAGATAGAAATTTAAAAAATTTTCTCTGTACTTTCTCCAATGTATTAATATGGACATTATAAAAAGATGTCCATAATTGACTCCCAAATCCTTAACAGAACACTGCAAACTGAACGGTAAGTCATCTATTATATTGAGCACCACTGAGACACTTGGTTTACATTTTACTGAAGTTTTTGGCAATCAACTGAACTGTATACAATATTATATAATTTTAAATCATCAGCGTACACCACGCGTTGAAAGTCAAATTAGCTACATATATAATTAGTGAATATTACAAAAAGTAATGGTTCAAGATTGGACCCTTGTGGAACACCTGATGTTGCAATGAAATTTGCGGAAGTGTGGTTGTTAAAGAATACAAACTGTTGTCTTTGCTGCAAATAGACTGAAAGAAGCCAATCATAGTTTCTAAAAAGCCATAAGCACCAAACTTTTTCAATAAGGTCCACCCGGTCGAACGCCTTTGAAAAATCGGTATATATAACATCAACCTGCATTTGAGAATCAATTGCCTCAGAGACATGTTTAGTCAAAACTGTTAAATTCGTTAACGTAGATTTGTTCCGAACAAAACCATGGTGATATGGGGAAATAACGAATTTTACTAGTGGATTTATCCTATTAAACAGAACTATTCCAAAACTTTTGCAAAATTGCACAGCTTTGATATTGCTCTGTAATTATTGATTTCAGTTATATCACAATTTTTGTGTATTGGGCATACTTTCGCGTTTTTCCATTTTTCGGAAATGTTAATGTTTTCAACTATAAATTATATAATATTATTAGAGGAAAAGCCAACACAAATGCACAATCTTTAACTAGAATGGACGGAATTAAATCTGGTTCCACTGTAAGCTTATCTTTCATTTTTTTAATAGCATGTAACACTTCAGTTTCAGTCAAATTATGTAGTACGTTATTGTAGCTATTAAATTTACATTCATTGTTTAAGCTATTGTTGGTTGGTACAGTGCAGACACTTTCAAAAAAATTAGCAAATGCATTGATTATTTCCTGGGGATTTGTATATTCATTACTATTCTGATACGTTTTACCAGGAATTCGCGATACTTTCTTTTTAGAGTGAAAGTATCACCAAAAACAGTGGGATCCTTAGTAATAGACGATTGTACATATTTTAAATAGTTTGCGTAGATTGTAATTTTATTAGAGATCTCAGTTGCTTGAATTCAATTAGATGACATTCAAGTCTTGTTTTTTTAAATTTTTTAGAGGATTCTAGCTTTTAGTTTAATGTTATATATAACATTAGGGGGGTAACATTTAGGAAACATTCTCTTAAAATATTTATATTTAGGAGGAACATAGAGGTCAAACAGTTTTATAAAAACTATGTATGGCTGAGTTTGCATCTTTGTATTGTTTTAGTAGAGACCAGTTTACTCTAATTAACTCATTATATAGTCCTATGTAATTAGCTTTCTTAAAATTACACATTCACCCTCACAAACAGAAACCAAATTAGCTTGTTTAACAGTTAAGTTTACATTTATGAATAAAGCAGGATGATACTCATCTTCTTCTAATAGCGGTACATCATCTTTCAAAACTGAACAATCAATATTAGCTAAGATCAAATCAAGATATCGATTATTTACGTTCATGACAGTATTAAATTGATATAAACTATAAAATGCTTGAAATTCGCTTATTGCTAAAATTTTAGAATCCAGACTATTGTTATTACTTATGTTAATATAATTTGGTATATTAAAATCTCTTAAAACTATAGAGGGCTTAGCAACAATGTAACTTAACTGCTCAAAATATTCAAAAAATGATTTGTATACTTGAACGCTCGTTGACAGCCCAATATATATGAGAAATACCAAAACCGTATGATCCTTAATCCAACATTTGCAAAATACCAAATCTATATCTGGAAAACCATCAGTGACTAACGACACATCCACTAGTTCTGACTTTAGAACACTTTTTACATGCCAGCAACACACCACCACCAAGATTTTTAACCCCACTGTGTGAAAATTTCTATCACATCTATTCACTGTATATGAATCAGGAAACAGCTCAGTACTAGAGTCTCCTTCCTGAAGCCATGTTTCCGTCAGAGCTATAACATAATGGTCATTGCACAAACCAGAGGAATAAAACGAGATAACTTTCGTGTTAAGCCCTTGGACATTTTGATAGTAAAGAAGAAGATCATACTTGAAATTTTTGCTGTTGGGAGTACTTAGTTTAAATTTCTAGTTGACACTATCATAGGGGTACAGTTGATATATTTAATTTTACAATTCCTGTCACCTGCATTTTGACGATCGGTAAGCTGCTGTTTTATATGTTTATAATATGAGTTCTGCCTTGGTTTTCGGGGAAAATATACATAAACACTTTTGTAAGCTTCATGCTCTCTGATGTTGTTAGAATTTGTAACAATTGCTTTAGCCTGATTCTTCATCTTTTAGCGTTATTTTGATCGGACGAATTTGTTTTCTAAGTATTTTCTTAGTCTTATGGGTTTTATGTTGTCGAGTGTAACGGATGAATCAATCTCGTTTATGACTTTTATATCGTTGACTTTGTCAGCATTATTACGCGAGGCCGCCTTCTGATTTTGTTCAGGCTCATTGATTCCAGAAAACACAATATTGCTTTTACAACGGTTTCTGCCAGCTAGTTGAGCAACAAAATCTTCAAAATTAAGAGCATCACTTTGATGAGGTTTTACGTTTTCTGCTGATTGGGTTTTTAAAGTTCTCACTTCTTCTTGTAGACTAAAGATTAATGCAACACAGCTATTCTTAAACAACTTTTTACATACCGAACACTGGATGCAAGTTATCTTATCACATTGTTTATTGCAACAAGAACAGATCAAAATGTTTTGGCTCATAACTGGCATAATACGATCGAGCTAAATCAACTCAACACTGTTTACCCAATTCACGAGACGCCTATGGCAACAGTTTCACTTTTTATATACTTTTTAAAACTTGCAAAAATATGCTGCAGCATTTAGCAGAATCACACTTCATGCAATCTTAAAATTATTGCCGAATTATAACGACTGGGATAATTTAAAATTGTAGGTGATATTGTAATAATTGATGGAGAACGAGTATTAATCATAAAGAAACAAAAAATGTTCGGAACATGAGGTATAATGAATTAAACAGGAATTGGATTAGTTAATGACATTTTTTATAGTAAGCTTTGATGGAGTTGCTGGTATTAACTGTTTGGAACATGGGGTAAATTGTAAAGAAGATGAATTAATCACAATAAATTTCAGTTAATATGTATGTTAGGTCTTTAGGACTTTTTAAAAAATATATTTATTTCGAAGTTAGAAATATAAATGTTCACTGACTCTACTTTAATTATTACTTTAACAATTCAAATAATTATATGTTTAAACACTAAAATGATTCCTTGGAAGCTAACTACGAACTAACTCAATAATCCTCAGTAAATCAATTATTATTCCTATTTATAATTTCTTGTCTAGGCCTGGGTAAAGACGCTACGTAATGCTGATTTTGCGAAAGTGCTGGTGTTTCCTGTTTGTTACTTAAAAGTCATAACTAGGTTAAATGATTAATAATTATTTCTAACTGCGTAAATTACATGCAGTGAACTTCATGAGACGACAAAGTTTCATTTCATCGCAATTGTTTTCAACGTTTCAATATTTAATTATGATCATTCTTGTTTGAACCTTCGCTTGCATTGTATCAGTCTGAAATAAGTTTTGTAATATTTTTCAATAAATTTTGTTTTTAAAAAGTTATTTTGGAAGGACAACGATTTAATTGGCGCAGTCAGTAGGATCTGTGTGATTGATTCGAAATCGCTTCGAGTGGTAAAAATCGAAGCCAATTTTAGTGTTTTAACACTTTAAACGCAGATCGAACATTTCTCGAGTTGAGTTCCCATCTGTGGTACCCATCCAGGAGAACATCTTCTCGTGTTGGAATCCTAACTTGGCAATCCGACCAGAAGAATACAAAGACTTTCTTCGTGAGGGAATCCTAACTTGTTAATCCATCTAAGAAAGCAGCTTTTCTCGAGACAGAATCCTAATGTGGTAATCTATCCAGGAAAGCAGTTAGTCCTTCAAGGCAGATATCAATAAAAACCAAGCGTTACAGGGAGGTCAAACAGAGTCGGAGTTTGGAAATCACCGGTAAGTGTCGAAAATTTCCAATCTTGCCTTTCCTTAACCCTAACGCAGGACTTTTGGAAAGATAATTGTTATGAATTGATTTTTGAAATATATTGAATTGATTTGAAATGAAATATTGAAAAATAAATAAAAAAATATATAATTTTTGAAAAATAGTAGAATAGTTTAGTTTTAAGTTTATGAACGTAGAGGGCATATCTGCGTTTTTTGAAAACCTTCGCTTTCGCGAACGTTTATCTTCAGACTCAGATCAGTCTGATAAACTTAGCGTTTTGAATTTTGAAAAAAATTCAGACGAAATGACACCAACGGGAAGTACACCGACCATCAATTGGGATCTCTTAAAATCTAAATTACCAAATATAAAATCTTACGATGGCAACAGTAATACTTTAAATAAATTTATTAATAGTTGCGAAAGTTTATTATTGTTATCTAGCACACATAATGATAATGACTTAAACAGACATATTTTTGAAAGTTTTCAAGAAAAATTAGTAGGCAAAGTAGAACTCATGATAGGTAATAGAACGGAGATTAATAACTGGCCTGATTTAAGAGATGCGTTGCAACAATGTTTCTCGGATAAACGCGATTTAGATTGCTTAGTTCAGGAATTAACCAGAACTAGACCAAATAAAAACGAACACCTTTTAGATTTTGGAAGTAGGTTACAACTCCTACGAAGCAGTGTTGTACAATGTATAAGTAATGACGTCACACTTAGCAATAACGATAAACTTTGTCAAATTAATCATTATAATAAAACAGCCCTTAAAACCTTTATAGCAGGTTGCGACAGTATTTTGAAAAATAATTTACATTTAAAGAAACCCACTAGTCTTGAAGATGCTTTGGCATTCAGAATTTGAAAATTTTGAAAATTTATATGGAAATTCTAATAATAATGTAAAGAAAAATTTTATTCCGAATAACAACGTTTTTCAAAACATCCCACGTCCTCAATTTGCACCACCGAACTTTCAGGTTAATCAAATGAACCCCTACAAATTCAATTTCCAAAACAGAAATTTCAACAATCATCCCCCGGAATTTAATCAAAATCGGTTCATGCAAAAAATTCCCCCTAATTTTAATCAAAGACCTGAATTTCCCAGACAGCCAGTCTACCTACAACCGAGACCCGTTCCGCAACGACGACTCTTCACCAACGAAGGAGTTTTTGGGAAACAAAAAAATATATCCAATACCAATACTACCCTTATGATGACTATTATCCTGAATACCAATACGACTATGAAAACCCAAACATGTCTTACTATCACCCAAATGAAGAAAATTATTATGATGATAATTATCCACCTGAAACTGAAAAATCATTTTCAAACTTTGAAAACAACCCCATGCCAAATTCCAATACTAACGACAACACCGAGACTGACGAAAATTTTCCCAAAGGATCCTCGAACAAGAGAGAGAAACTATAGAAATTAACGCCCTTTCTAGCAACACACTACCCTATGTCGAAATACATCACCCGAAAATGAAATTACTAATC
The DNA here is from genome assembly GCA_034190945.1 of Octodonta nipae. Taxonomy (NCBI): domain Eukaryota; kingdom Metazoa; phylum Arthropoda; class Insecta; order Coleoptera; family Chrysomelidae; genus Octodonta; species Octodonta nipae. The sequence continues at coordinate 102,281,807 of CM067217.1, forward strand.
GATACAGGAAGCTCAAAATCAATAATCGAACCCGAGATAGTAGAACGCTTTTTTCCAAATTGTATTTTTGATTCAAACGTAACAATTAAAACTTGGTAGCAAAACCATCAGAAATGAAGCTCATGTACCCGCTTTTCCTGAATTTAACTGTTTATATTACATAGACTTTCTTCTATTTGACTTTCACGAATATTTCGATGGAGTCATTGGTCTCAACTTAGTAAATATGAATCTTAACATCGACTTAACTAATAAAAGACTTATAGGTAATCACGTCCAAATTCCCCTAAAATATAGAGGTCAAGATAATGAAATAAATTTTTCATTCAGTATTGAAGCAAAAGTACAATGTTTAATGAACATCCCCGTAGACATTAATGACGGAGAAATTTTAATAAATGAAATGTTTCTTAGTGAACTTTATATACTTTAACTTTAGCAAAAAACGGTTACGCTCGATTGAAATTCAAAATTTTTCTGATAAAAATATTTCTTTAACCCTGGTAGAACCAATAAAAGCCATGAAATTTCAGAATGATCTTCATGAATTACATAATTTCAATTTTGTAAACGAAAACAATTTTTATAATTGTAATCCCCAAAAAATGAACTTGGAAAATTAATTAGGACAAATCACATGAACTCTGAGGAGAAAGAAGCTATCTTTAAACTTTGCAAAAATTTCAAAGACATTTGACTAAAACCTAATAACAAATTAACATTTACTTCTAAAGTTAAACACGTTATTAAAACTACAGACGAGATACCAGTACATACAAAGTCTTATCGCTACCCCTATATTCACAAAAACGAAGTTCGAAGACAAATTCAAGAATTATTAGAACAAGACATCATACAACCATCCAGCAGCCCATGGTCATCACCGATCTGGATTGTACCGAAGAAGCTTGATGCTTCGGGGAAAGAAAAATGGAGATTAGTAGTCGATTATAGAAAAATCCATGAGAAGACTATAGATGATCGATATCCAATACCAAACATCAATGACATATTGGACAAGTTAGACTGAAGCCAGTATTTTTCAACGCTAGACTTAGCAGCTGGTTTTCATCAAATAGAGATGAGTGAATGTTCCGTAGCAAAAAATGCATTTACGGTAGAGAACGGCCACTACGAGTACAAGAGGATGCCATTTGGTCTCAAAAACGCGCCCTCAAACTTTCAGCGTGTAATGGATGAAGTTTTAAAGGATCTTCAAAATAATATTTGCATGGTTTATATGGACGACATCATTCTTTTCAGTACAAGCTTACAAGAACACATTCAAAATTTAAAATCCGTTTTTGAAAAATTAAGTGAAGCTAAATTAAAAATTCAACAAGACAAATGCGAGTTTTTTTCGAAAAGAAGTTGAATTCCTTGGACACGTAGTAACACCGGACGGTATTAAACCAAACCCGAGGAAAATAGAAGCAATATCAAAATTTCCACTGCCAAAAACACAAAAGGATATAAAATCATTTTTAGGACTCCTTGGATACTATAGAAAATTTATTAAAAACTTAGCAAAAATCACAAAACCAATGACCAATTGCTTAAAAAAGGACCAATCAGTAAAACATACCCCAGAATTTTTGGAATGTTTTAATAAAAAATTTGTTAACATCAGAACCTCTCCTAGCCTATCCAGACTTCGATAAAGATTTTGAATTAACCACTGATGCTTCGAAATATGTTATAGGTGCAATATTATCCCAAAATAAACGTCCAAGAGCTTATGCGTCCAGGACATTAAGTGAATCGGAAATCAATTATTCGACTATTGAAAAAGAATTGCTGTCAATAGTCTAGGCTTGCAGGTACTGGAGAATGTATTTTTTTGGCCGTAAGTTGCATAGTTCTACCGATCACAAACCGTTAAAATGGCTATTTTCCTTAAAAGAACCGAATTCCAGACTCGTAAGATGGAGACTAAAACTGGAAGAATTTGATTTCACCATCGATTACCTAAAAGGAAAAAGTAATCAAGCGACAGATGCATTGTCAAGAAATCCGACATCGATTGATTTCAACCCAATCGAAACAGCATCCCTAGACGTGAATCTTGATGACTTAGACGAAATTATCTCGAAAGAACTTGAAATACGTAACGAACTACCCAATTTAGCCAAAGAAGATATCGAAGAAATTTTAGACGGACCTGAAGAAAATTCATCAAAAATCACAGTACACTCCAAGATTTTACTAAACCCGAAAAATCCAGAAGAAGAGGAAGAAGGAGAAGAAGAAGAAGAGGATCTTCAAACGGTTCACACTTCAGCCGAAAACCCAATACTGACAATTCCCATTTCCAATAAACCTATAAATACTTATAAAAATCAAATTATAATAACAACAGGAGACATACCAGATTTGACCGTAAAAAGGGAGAAAATATTTGAAAACACTCGACTTTACGCTACATTACCGAACAGACTCATAAACGAAAATATCATTAAATTAGCCAAAGAATACTTTGACCTAAAACAGACATACGCTTTATACTTTCACAGAAATTTAGCCCCTGAAAATTTTGCCATAGTGATTCAAAACAAATTCCGGCATTCTGCATTCAAACTAATTCACTGTCCTAAATTTTTAACTGACCTTATCAAAACAGACGTTCAAAACGAAAAAATAAAATATTATCACGTATTCAAAACTAGAGACACAGGTATTAATGAAGTAACAAATTCACTAAAAACAAAATATTATTGGCCCAAAATGTCAGAAGAGATCGAAGACTTCATTAATAAATGCGAAACCTGTTTGAAAAACAAGTACGATCGAAATCTCCCTGTCATTAAATTCAATCTAACACCCACGACGACAAAACCCTTTGAACATATTCATATAGACGTTTTCCAAATTTCCACTTAACTATTATTGACAGATTTTCACGTTATGGACAAGCATACCGTTTAAAAACTACAACTGGAGTATCAGTAGTAGATGGCATATTTAACTTTATAGCCCATCATGGATTACCCCTCAAAATAACGTCCGATAGTGGTTCCGAATTTAAGAACAAAGACTTAGAAAACTTTTGTCAACTACACCGTATCGAATTACATTTTACCACCGCGAAAAATAGCAACTCTAATTCACCAGTAGAACGATTTCATTCTACCCTTATCGAACATTATAGATGTATTAGAGAAACTAATAAAGAATTAACCAGCGAACAAGTTATGAAACACGCCATTTTATCTTACAGCAACTACATTCATTCGGTAACGAAACTCACCCCTTTTGAAATCATACATGGACACTTAGGTACATCGAACTCCTTTGACCTAAATGATCAATTAATTCTATCAACCTATGTCCAAAACCACAAACAAGCCACAAAACAACTTTATAAAAAAATCCAAGAAAGAAATGCTCAGTATAAAGAAAATACAATTACCAAAAGAAACCTGAAAAGACAAGATCCACCGACTTATCGGAAAGACAAAGCGGCTTACGTTAAAACAAAATTCCGCCACAAAAAACTACCAAAATTTGACAAAACCCAAATACTTGATGACGACGGCATATACGTCAAAACAAAAAAGGGAATTTACCATAAACAATCCCTCAGGAAACCACCTAATAATCCTAAACAATTGTTACAGGTTCAAAATGAAGACGAAGATAATGACCCTTCACCTGGTCCTTCAAATAATTAACCTAGTAGAAAGTAGTGAAAATAAAAAAACCATTAATAGTTTAGAAAGCATATTGTTACCCTTAAAATTAGGAAACGCTAGAATCATATATAGCAAGCATAGATTTTTACATTACGTAGATTTAGAGGAAATTGTAAAGTAAACGACGAAAACTTCAAAATACTTTCAAATAATTTTCAAAAAGTTGAAGCAACAAATTTATTATCTTATCATGCTCTCGCTCAAAATCTCTTAAGCAGGACAGAATATTTAATTGAAACTTTTCACAAGGAATTAACAAATCTTCATCCCTTTGTTAGACAAAAAAGAGGACTAATTAATGCTCTTGGAAAAGTAAATAAATGGATTTTTGGAAATCTTGATGCTGAAGACGGATACGATAATGCGATTAAAGTGCTTTCGGAAAATCAAAAATCGATCATTTAAGAAACTAATTTACAAACAACCTTATTTAAAAAATTAATAAACCATTATAATAAGTCAATAACAAATTTGAGCCAAAATCAAGAAAATTATAGAAAAAAATCTAAATCGATTTCAAGTGGCAATGGATCAAAAGATCACAGATATGGGTCAATACATTAACTTTCAAGGTGTGATTTCTTCAATAAATTTAGATTGCCAAAATCTTGTTACATTTTTAGACAACTTAGAAAGTGCCATTCTATTTTCAAAACTTAATACACTTCACAATTCAATCATCTCAGTAAAAGGTATAGAGGAAGTGATAAAGTACTTAGAAAAATTATATAAAGTTGATGAAATTCCTCCTTTTGAGAATCTCTTGTCTTATTATCAAATTTTAGGAACTCAAGTTCATTTTTCAGGTAATAAAGTAATATTTGCTATTCATGTTCCAATTATCGATCCAAAACCCTTTGAGTTTTATCACCTTTTCCCGATTATCCAAAATCACCAAATGTTTATACCCGAATACCCATTTTTGGCACGAAACCAGAAGACAGTCAACCCCTGAAAAACATGAATGCCTTGCACTGGACAATATCTACAATTGCCAGTAGCACTATTTGCACGCAGATAATTGTACAATCCAATAATCGAGCAAATCAGCCAAGAAGAAATAATTGTCATGCCAGTGAACACTGAGAGAATACTATCAATTTGCACTACAGATCAATATTTCGATATTTCTAATTGAAGTACCAGAAAACTGCGAAGTCCGCATCACTGATAAGAAATTCATAAACAATCAACAAATTAAGAAAGGCAAACCACTAATTCTGCTCAAATTAGAAATCAAAATTAATCCAAAATCAAGAGATTTCCAGGCCACCAATATCACGAAGATAGATTACGAAAATTTATACGAAATCAACAACATAGCCAAACAGCTGATTCCCATACAGAAAGAAAAATTGACCACCTACACATTGCCGATATTCAGTACATTTTTAATAATCCTATCTATTGCAGTAGCCATCATATTATTTCTGAAAAATTGGTGCCCAATGTCCAAAAAGAAAACCGAAGAAAATTTGGAAGAAAACCCCGATGGCCCATCTGCGAAAACAAATTTCTCTATTTTCGCAGCTTAAGGAGGGAGGAGTTACATGCAGTGAACTTCATGAGACGACAAAGCGCACACCTGCAGACAATATCAAGTTTCATTTCATCGCAATTGTTTTCAACGTTTAAATCTTTAATTATGATCATTCTTGTTGGAACCTTCGCTTGCATTGTATCAGTTTGAAATAAGTTTTGTAATATTTTTCAATAAATTTTGTTTTTAAAAAGTTATTTTGGAAGGACAACGATTTAATTCGTAGTGTCTTTTTACAATAGGTTCATTGTTAGGGTGATACATTACACTCTTCCCTCCTTAGAAAAAAATTGCTTTCTACACAATAACGCAAATTTTAAAAATTGTTAAAAATTATACATAGTTTTGATTAGAAATATGGTATAAGATATGTGGTTAATATAAATTTTATATTCACTTTGATTCAAATCACTTTTTAAAAAAGATTATTTATTTACTACTTGAAATACTTAATACTATAAGTGATAATATTTGAATGACAACACGAGATCGTTTCCAGTTGCTTTTATAACATTGACAAAAGTGCTCATGCAAGTTAGCGATTTTACTGGTTAAAAGGACTCGTGTAGGTTTCCGGGAAGTTGTTTGCATATAATTCGAGATGAAATTTGATATCCCTGAGAAGTCACGTATGCTTTAAATTCCGTTGACTTCTCGACTGTGTGAACTAAGTGCTGATATATTTTGCATATAACAACTCCTCTTACATATCAAAAGTTGATGCAATAACATCAACTTTTAGAAACATAAAATAATATAAAATGATGTTTGAATGGTATACATAATAAGTAATAACTGTATAAAACGAAATATGATTAAAATAAAGTAATAGGTAAAAATCAAAAAATAAATTTGTAAAATAAAATCAAAACATGTTAAAATAAATGAGCAATAAAATAATACAAGTAATAATGTTTAAATGCTTAACCTAAACATATAAAAAAATACAATATAAAGTGAAAGGAAATGTGAATAAAAATACTGTGTAAAAAATAAAAAGGTTAATAATATAAATCAATATTAATAATAAGTGTTTTTAGAGAACATAAAGGGTATACCTAAACTTGCGTCTCTAAGTTTTGTTCTGTTTTCAAAACAGGCCTAAGCTTGGGGAAGAATTTGAGTCTTGGCTGAGGCACTGAAGTCTGGTCAGGATGGCAGTCCTTTGGAGGTTTTACCATCCTCTTTTTGACAGCTTGGAAAGTGATGAGTGCCGCTATGATCATGAGAGCAGCTATGGTTGTATAGGTAAACCAAGAGATGTTTTTGGTTACAAACGGCTGGTTTATGAGACCATCGAGGTCTCTGGAATATTGTTCCAATTTGTGATTTGCTACGTCTAATTCTTCTACATTAAGTGTGTTCAGCTTTAGAGGCTGAAGTTCAGGAATTATAATTTTTTCTGGCACTGCATCGTAACAGTTGAATGGCACTGTTACTGGTTGAAATGTTTCTAGAACATTGGTTTGTTTACCAGATTCGGCTTGAACTTTTGTAATTCCTATAAACGCACTACACTCTGATTGAAGAGTCAATATGCAGTTGAGGGAGATTGTAAGAGTTTTTGGGTTTGCTTGAGAGCAATTCACTGTAACACTTATGGGTTCAGAAGTAATTATGAGTCATGTATTGGGTTCTAGTTTTTGAACGTTGTATCCTTGAGTGAATATTAGTGAGCTTTTACAGTTGTCGGGTACCTTCTGGACGTTCTTAAGAAGTGAGCTTCACATAACGCGTTTGTGTCAATAGGATATGCGTAAAGTTCAGAACACAGTTTGTTACGAGTGGCTAACGGTTTACACGCACTTAAGTCTTTGATCGGAATAAACATTAAAGAATCATCATTCTTTGCAAGATATATTTGAGTGAAGGATAGCATATGATGTAAACCTGTTCTTTCATCGTATATAGGGATAGGATATAAATGAAAGACTGTGTAAGGATGTTGTACGACTATAGGGATTCTTAACACAAATATAAGATCGGTATATGTTTGAAATGCCTCTAGTTTAATGATTTCCAGATATTGTGCGATGCTCGAGTACTTTACAGCCAATGGAAGGTTACTTTTGACTAAATTTTGCGGTATTTCCTGTAATGAGGTAATAAGATGTTCTGGTGTTAAAATTGAAGAATGAATTATTTTCAAACGCGCGAATGTGATAGAATTTAAAACATCATCTAGATTATCTTCTAAGTAGAGATCATTCTCCATAAGTTTTTCACACATTTCAAGTAATGCGAGTTTTGATTCGACGTAGGCGACCTTATCATTAATTTTTCCGATAGTGTTTTCCAGATTTTTCATGTTATCGTTAAATAGTTTTTCGTCAATTCTAAGATTTTGGATAGTTTCGTTGAAGTTTTAAATTACGGATGTGGTGACACTTATTTGGTTTTTTTGTAAGTTCTCAATTTAAAGTTGGCCTTGATTTAAGCGGTTTATGCTTTGGGTGAAGTATATTCCGTCGGCGGCGTCTAAATTGCCGGTGATTGCCTTAAAAAAGGTACCTGCCCCATCAAGTATACCTCGTTTGTGTCTTTTAGTGTCCATGTGAATGTCATAAATTTCTGTTTGATGAGTTAGAAATTTGATTGAGAAGGTTAATGTGGGTTTGTACGTCTGCGCGAAAGTAGTTCATAGCAAAAGAATTGAAGTTAACAGTTTTTACAAGAGTTTGTAATATTCTGTTATTTGTTGTAAATACTTGTTCTGGTGTAGAAATGTTTCTGTGTACTAAAAGTGTCCATTTATCATTGGATACAGTTACTTCTGCTTCGTTATGGAAGTAAATACCTAAAGTATTGTTTATTGGTTGTATTTGAAATTGGGCTACTACTGACCCGAACAGCAGGCAGAACTTGAAACAGAAATTAACTTTCTGAGAACGGTTTCATTCGGTCGAAATTTACTTTTGATTTTTGGTTGGTTTTAGGGTTTAGTACTGTTGCGGAGCTTCTGTGAATCTCCAGGATTTCGAAAGGACCATTGAATTTATTTTAGAGTTTGTCCTTGATCTGGGATTCTTTAATATAGACTTTATCGCCTATTTGATAGTTAGGGAGATTTTCAGAAACGTGTTCATCAAATCTGACTTTCGCTTTATGTTTTTGGATTTCCGTTCTTTTGCGAGCAATTTTATAATAGTGAGAGATACGATTATTGAGATCTCTGATGTATTTAGTTATCAGGGCTTGTTGGTTGTAGAGAGTTTCTGGAGTCCTACTCGAAGTATGTCCGTAAACAAGTTCATAAGGGGTGAATCCATGAGTTTTGTTTACAGAATTGTTATATGCAATGATTGCATAAGGGAGGATGTTAAAAGGGTGTTCGTCAGGATTTTCTAGTTTATGGATTCTAGTCATCTCTAATAAGGTCGAGTGGAATCGTTCTAATGAACCATTTGTCTGGGGATGTCCCACACTAGAATAAGATTGTTTGATGTCAAATAGTTTACACAAGTCTCTCATTAGCGTGTTGTCGAATTCCCTGCCATAATCACAATGTATCCGTAATGGAGTACCGAAGTGTTGAAAATAGAGTAGTAAAGTACTAACAACGATTTTTGCGGATTTGTCGGTTATGGGGAGTAGAATAGCTAACGTGGTCCTAGGACACTTTTCATGTTTTAGTTGAAGATGGCATGAGGGGGTTACCATGAGATCACATAACTAGATGTGTCAAGTCTGCTGAAGAATCAGCAATAACCAGTAGGTAACAATTATATTTGTAACACTTTGATTTTTATTAGGTTGCAATATATGTGACACTTTTGATTTTTATTAGGTAGGTGACATTAATATGTATGACACTTTTTATTTTTCAAGTGACAGACACTTTTGATTTTTATTAGGTAGGTGACATTAATATGTATGACACTTTTTATTTTTCAAGTGACAGACACTTTTGATTTTTATTAGGTAGGTGTCATTAGTATGTATGACACTTTTTATTTTTTCAAGTGACACTTTTAATTTTATTAGGTGACATTTGTGAAACTTTTGATTTGCCAAGACAAGTGTCACCAAAATTTGTTTTATTGAGACATGTACACGCCACGCTGATCACGCGTGATGTGCATGATACTTTAATTAACATTTGGAGGCCAGCTAAATGTAACTCTTGATGTGAGCAACGTCCAAACACGTAGATCACGCCTGATGTGCATGATATTTAAACACTTAGATCATGCATGATGTGTATGACTTTAATATTATTGTTTATCTTATGTGCAGACTGGGGATAATGTAAATTAATTTTGCTAATACATTTAGTATGAAAGCGAAGCAAATAGTCAACAGAACTGCAATAAATATTATAAAATGCCTCCAAAATATATGTATGTTAGATGGGAATTATTAGAACGTGTTAGAGCGAATAATGTGGAAATTGAAAATGGGTATACATCTAGTGAGCCTGAAGAAGATGAGGAAGAAGATGAAGAAGAATTACCGTGGTTGAATGGGGAAAGAGAGCAGCAAGTGAATATGTTGAGTGATAGTGATGATAGCAATAATGAAATGATTGATAATGATAGTGACAATGACAATGATATAATGGAGAATGATTTAATGAACAATGGTATGATTGAAGATAGTGATAGTGGGTATGTTACAGATAGTGACGCAACAGAGATTGGATCTGATTGGGAATTTCAGGATATGAATGATGATTCTGGAGTAGAGTTTTAAGTCTTTTACTTATTAGTAAGAAAATAAAAATGTTTTTATCTTTATCATTTAACTTATTTTTATTGTTAAGAATTAATTATAATTGTTGTTTACATATGTTAATAAAATTTTCAATTTCTGTCAACTTTACAAGACCCTCTTCAATTTTATCAAATCGTCTTCCATCCCTAAGGCGATAGTCAACTACCTTTTCCATATGTAATATAGGTAATACGAGTTTGTCCTCATCATATATCTGATAGAATTTAAATTGATTATCAGGTTCATAATAATAGAAACCATCATAGTAATGGCGATGATGAATATGAATTGGTAAAAAATCCTTATGTGTAATAATATTTTCAGTCTTCATTGTAGGTGTAAATATTTTAAAAATGTTTGAACATTTTTTACATTGTGTAGATTCTAAATTGACATCATTAGTGAAACACCAAATAAATTTGAATTCTTCTTTACACGTTTGACAATTTACTTTGAGTGTGTACATTGTAACGAGTGAACTGCAACTGAAAGTCTCTAAATTAATTCATTTCTTTTATTACGTCTATTTAATTTCTGAAAATTAATTCATTTCTTTTATTACATCTATTTAATTCCTGAATACAACTGGTATAATTCCACTGTAATAACGCAACATATGTATGTGTTGCAGAAATATTATTAGATGATGTGGATGTGGTGCAGGGGGGAACTCTAAATCTTAATTCAGCATACTTGGATGCCCATATGTCACTATCTGCTTTAAATCCTGCACTGAGTGAAAGACATGCAGCCAAATCTGATCGAACTTCAAGTAGATTTGTTTTAGATTCATTTAGAGAATTTTTTAGAGCAATTAATTCATTTAAAGTAGCCATATGTGTTTCCTCCAACTGTTTTATGGTTGCCTGATACTGTGTTTCACTCTTCATCATGCTAAGGGTTATGTTTTCGTTTTCAATTAATGATTCAGATACTGCTGATTCAAAATTGCTAGTTTTATTTCTTAATTCTGTTAGGTTTCCCTGTCTTGTAGAATAGAGCTTAAATTCAGGATACTTTGATAACAGTTTACTGAAACTGATTTGTAGAGAAGTTTGGTTTGCTAACTCATGTGTTATATATAAGCTTCCATTATGTGGTGAGTATTCAGAGAAAAACACCTCATTTCCAATAACAATACCCAGTGAACATAAATTAAGAATAATGTTAATAAACATTTTTATTATTATTTATTCTTCGTTTAATAGCCACAACGTGCACTGTAGGCAAGTGCTACAATATTTATATTTCGATCTTCTCGGCTTATTTTCAGTAAAAGTTCTAATATTCCCCGAACACTGCAAAGATACTCTCGTAAACAATAAACTTTCGGTGTTTCTAAAACAATTTGTGCAAGTATAAGAAATGGATACGTTCATACTACTGTTAATTTTAATGGATTACATTGATATTTATTTAAGATTTCCATCCCCCCTTCTTTTTAGTTTTAGAAATAGAGTTGCGCTGTTACAAAAATTGAAATGGGTTTAAAAAACAAACAGTTATTGTTAGTGTTCTAAATATTTTTATTTTATATTACATTGTTCTTACAACATTAGTTAAAGGATTATATTTTACAAGACGATCATGAAGAATGAGGCAATAGGCAGTAGTTTTTTCCGGTATATTCTTGCTTGTTTCAAATTCCAATCTAACGTCAACAGCTCCACCTTTAATGGTATCTATTTGTCTACTACAATCAATTACAAATAATGTGATTTGTTTAGAAAAGTCTTCAGGTGTTATAGAAACTTGAATGAACTCTCTGTTATAATAAACCGCTTGGAAGTTGGCAAACATTTCATAAAGTGTTGCAAAATTCTTTTGATCAAAATTGAGATTTAAATTATCATATGGGTAAACTTCGGAATTTAAATATAATTTTATATTTGTGATGTTACAGTGATCAAATTCTGACATAGTCTTATGAATATTGTTTTTTCGATCAGTATGAAATGCTACAATAACAAAACGAGGTTTCTCCAGTTGACTTGTTGTTTTCACCGCCCACGTATGTTTCTGGCTTTGCTGTAAAAGTGGATACTCTAACAACTCCCAGGAACGAAAGCCTATAGGTAAATCTTTTCCACGTTCTATATATTGTAAAAATTGAATTTTGTGGGCATCAGATAACGACACATGAGGTACTTTCCAAACAACTTTATTTAGTTGAACTCTTGGTTTTTCTGCAGCTACAGAACTGACGGCGGCGTTGGTATCTGTATTGGCACGTACCAAAATTAAATTTTGGCTTGCTGAAATTACTAGACGACGAAAATCCTCACAAAAGCCAAGCAGTAATTTTAGAGGAATGCATACTGCAAAATTTCCATTGGTATCACACATGTTTGGGGTTCCTTCAAGATTCCATCCTGCATTATACCATCGAATTATCTCGTTTTTTGAATATGATAGATAGGTCTTAATTGTTGATGTGATTCCGGGATTTCTGGTTCGATCGACTACTGTTCCACCAAGTTCATAACGAATTTCTTCAAAGAGGAATGCAAAACCATTATTAATGAATCTTAATGTTGGACTGTACTTATTTTCCGAGTTTAACAGTTTTCCTTCTAGGTATAGGAAACTTTGAGAAGGTAGAGTGTACACGTCTTGGGTTTGTATGGGGATTCTTATCTCATCATTATTGAAAAAGGTAGTATTTGCATAAGGTGTGTAGGAATGATATTCAAAATTGGTTATAGCATTATCCACAAGCACATTATCAGCTACTCGTAGTATGTTAAGTGTCATTTTTTTGTTTAAACACACACCGGAACAGACAGAAAAGTTTCTCAAGTCTTACACTTATATTTAATTTTATTCTACAAATGAATGTTTTGAACTGTTCCCTCTTTGTAGTCTTCTTCTTTTTCTTCGTATTTTGTTCTTCTTTATGTTTAGCCGTTGTTAAGTGTATACCTTGAAACCCAATGACACTAGAAATTGTTTATTGATAGGTGTTAACTGTTTCACTTGTTTCTTGGTACTAACGTTTTTACAGTTCGACTGTTGGTATTCTATAGGTTGTTCCTGTTGCACTAAATAATTAGATGGATTATCATATATGAAAACCATATCAATTAAGCCGTTTTAAATGCAATCTTATCGTAACAACTTCACTTTTAAAATTGACTAAATTTCCATTTTGATCTGTTATTTTAATAATAATCTCATTTATATATCTTGTATTGATTGGTAGATAAATGACGTTGGTGGGGTTTTCAACAATTTTGTAGCCAGGTGGGACATTCGGGTAGAACATATGTATTATATGGACTGGCATATCATTATTGAAAGAATTCTGAATTAAATTGCATTCAATGCAAATAGCATTTACTTTTGAAATGTTAATTGGATAATCTGAATAGTGCCATTTCTTCGGTTTTAATTTTCTATTTTTAAATCCTAATAAGGGGGCAATGGTGTTTGATTTTTCAAAGTCAATTTCTTTGTTACATTTTATTTCACATTTAAATGTATTATGATTAGCTCTCAATATTAATATAGGTTTTTCCGTTTTTTTATTTTTCTTATTATCATCTTTTTCCACAGGTTTCAAATTTTTCTGTATAGATTGTGATGATGCAGGTGGTACAACTGTCTCCTTTTGTTGCTCATCATGATCAGCTAGTAAATTGTGAAGCGTTTTTTCAATATCCTGTATTTCATAGGTACCCACCGGTAATTCTAATTTTATATTGTTAATATAAAACTTGTTGTTGGTTTCATCAATATTTGAGATGGTATTAAAGGTCATAAAATCAATTAACCCCATAACATAAGTAGCATCATCTTCTAGAATAATTGGAGGATAAATCTTGTTACTGAGAATTGAGGCACGTTCAGAGAATGTAAATGTATATGAAGACATCTTTATCTGTTAAAGGTTATCAAATAACTAAAACTATAAGTATGGTTTTATTAAATATATTCGCTTAATTATTTTTACTATTTACAATTTTCAAGTGAATTAATATTACATAGTTATTTAACAAGTTTCAACTCACATTAATACTAATGTCTCCTTTTCGGCTTCGACATCTAGTACAATATGAAGTCCTTTGAATATCATAATCTGTACATATACCATACTTGTAAACTTGGAAATTTGCATCACAAGCATCACATTTAAAAGTTAGTACACCTTTTATTGAGATAAAAAATATAAACATAAGTGTCCACAATTAAAACTGTTATAGTTTTGAAATGTATTATAATTATATTCTATTTTACACTGTTCAGTTGAATTAAAATATTTTAAAACTTCTAATGGGGGTTTAAGATTACCAAAACTATCAAAATAGGATATTTCTCCATCATTTTTCTTATAAGCCGTCCAATGAGTTCCAGAACCTGTATTAGAGTCTAAATTGATAATATCTCTTTCAGTTTTATAAATTTTCTTAGGTAATTTATCTCTCATGAATACACCCCGAAAATTTGGAATTTGCCATAATTTTGCATATCTAGTTAAATCAATATTAGTTAACGCTCGTTGTGGTAGCTTCCTGGAGGGTATAAAAAAAGACCATAACCTTTTTTATATGGTCGCAAATAAAGTCCCTTTCCACCTATTGCAATGGACTCCATTTTTCTATTATGACGTTTCGCCTCTTCTAATTTTTGTTTTGCATTTCTAGCGTCTGTTATCGTCTTGGCTATGGCTGCTGATCCACCAGCGATACTCCCCAAGGCTGAGAGTCCAGCAAAAATGGGAATAAGAGGTAGTAAACCTCCTGTCTTTGGTATAGGTATGATACGAGGAGTGGTTGACTTCATATGCTTTTTAATTGACTTGGCAGAATTCATGGCAATTTTTATAGCATTACCTAATGTGGCAGGTTTCTGTTTCAACACCTGTTTTTTTATATGCCCCACAGATTTTATAAACCCAAAATTTTTTCTCGATCTTGGTCTCGATGGCTTTGTAACTCTTTTTCTCCTTAGTCTCCCTGTTCTTGTTTTACCCTTTGATTTTGTTTTAACCATACTACTTCTCTAATGTTGATAGTATGTGTCTATCTGAGTGTTTTGTAGATACTAATACAATTTTTTAAGATTATCAATTTTTATATTAATGAAATCTTGATGCTTTTTGATTTGGTGAACTATCATTGTCCGAATCACTGTTTTTATCAAGTTTACGTTTTCGATTATGTTCAACAAACTTAAGAGGCTCATCTAAATTAAGTTTTAATTTTTTAGAAGCAATTACCTCATCTTCATCTCTTTGCTGTGGTTTTAGTTTTCGTTTAGCTACCCGAAATTTGCCCATTTTCCTCGGAGGTGCCAAGTGTTTTTCATAAGGATCATCATCATCATTTATTTCTCTTTTACGCTTCATATTATATTCAACTTCCATATTCATATCAATGTCATCATTGTCATTTAGTGATGGTTTCGGTGCTTCATTTAGTTTATTTCTCATTTGAGATCGTGGTAGTCGTGGGGGTTTTCTAGTCTTACCCTCCTTTTTTCTAGATGCAGGTTTAGGTTTGATAACTTCCATATTACTACCATTCATTAAGTTTATACTATCTTGTATATTCTTGAGTATACCTTCGCTCATAGTTTTAGTTTTTCCCATAAGCTTAAGACATTTTCGAATTGTTTGTTTGTTATTAGGTCTTTTCAAACCCATACCCAATTTTACTTTAGCTTTCATTGCTCCTGCAATCCCAAGCGCTGCTATACGTTCACCTATAGATGAGTCTTTTGAATGAAATCTTTGAAGAGCTTCCTCAGCTAATATTTTATCTGCCTTATGACGTAATTTTGTATCACTTTCTTTTTCATAGAATTTATCATGTTTTAAACAACTAGCATCTAGCTGGTTTGTTGGTAGACTTCCTTGCAATAGACGTTGTTTAAGTTTTGTTCCAGGCCCACAATAATTATAACCTGGTATATGCATTTCAAATGGTAAATTATTTATAGTTGAATTTAATAAACCTTGACCTGAATATAACTTCATGATGTTATTTCATTAACTACCAACTTAAAACTAACATATATTATTTATTTATGAATATTTATCACATTTTATAGTAATGTGCCAAAGAATGAGGGTGGTAAAACAAAAAACTTCTTTAGCTATTGAAAATGACAATTTTAATAGTATTTCTGATAATAAAAAGCACGGTCCATTGTTCCCACCAACTGTGAGGTGTATTCTGGTGGGGCCAAGCAATTGTGGAAAAACCAATGTTATGGTTAATCTAATTGAACACTTGAATGGATTGAGATTTGAGAATGTTTATGTTTATTCAAAGTCCTTGTATCAACCTAAATATATTTATCTGGAGAAGTTACTAAAGCCAATACAGGGTATCGGTTATTATCCCTTCAATGCTAGCGAAAATATTCTACATCCCTCAGAAGCAAAAAAGAATTCAATCTTTATATTTGATGATGTGGCTTGTGACAATCAAGATGTTATACGTCAATATTTCTCTATGGGGAGACACAGTCTAGTGGACTCGTTTTATCTATCTCAAACGTATGCGAAGGTGCCAAAACATCTCATTCGAGATAATGCAAATTTTTTAGTTCTTTTCAAACAAGATGATTTAAATTTGAAACATGTTTATAATGATCATATTGGTAGTGACATGTCATTTGAACAGTTTAAAAGCTTATGCGCCCTGTGTTGGTGTAAACCATATGGATTTTTATGTATCTCTAAAGACAATAACATCAATGATGGACGTTACAGAAGAGGTTTTGATCACTATATATGTTTTGAATAAGACAATGAATTTCAGTATAATAATTAACATCATAAGTGTAAGAGATATCAGAAACTGATAGAATTAAATCAATAGTGGATAATAGCAGATAAAAGCGGATCAAAAGCGGATTGAAAACAGATAGAAAGCGGATTGAAAACAGATAGAAAGCGGATCAAATGAATCTATCAGAGAAGGAGTTAAAAAAACGTCTTGTACAGAAACGTAGAATTGTAAAAGAAAAATTACAGCTTCTCAAACATGGAGAAATTGTTAAGGAAAAGTTATTTTCCCCCATAACAAAACATCTAAAGGATATTGAAAGTAAACTCAGTCACAGGGGAAATAAAATGGAAGGAGCTAATAAGATGGAAGAAGAGAAAACTTTTTTTAAAACTGAGGATCCCAGTCATATTGATGAGAAAAAAGATTTTATCTTTAACGATGATCTATATCCATCGACATTTTCACATCAAGCTGAATCACTGTATCAGGAAACACCGAAAATTCCTCGCAAACTGTCAACGAGTTTATCCACACCTACAGGTCAGTTACAATTATTACAAGATGAAAATGAAGATCCGAGTGAAAATAAAATGACAATTCTTCAAGAAATCACATCTGATGATGAGATAGGATCATTACATTCTCCTGCAACACCTGGACGGTTCACTGATATTGCTGAAAAATCCTATGTTGACTATTTAGACCAGTATGATCCTCTACCAAGAAAATATATAAATGATATGTATTATGATGATGACAATAAGGAATTTGATCATAAGTATGGTGTCAGATTAGATACTAATACTGAGAAACTAATGATTGGTGACTCAAGATTAGATATTGATGGATCTGATATTATTGTTAAGAAGAAACGATATCGAGGTAGTATAGGGTTATATGAACTATTGTTTAAAAAACAACCGAAACACTACTCTAAAGAAGATGAAGATAATTATAAACAAATTGTTGTAAAAACTAATGCTCATAGACGTTACTATAAACCAAATAAGCAAATAGATGGTAGTAAAATGAAAAAATATAAAAAAATTATTGCTCCTATGGTTGCAGGGAAATGAATTTCTATGTTGGCGAATAATAATAAAATTGATTACATTCACTGGGATGATCCAAACGAACTCGTTGATAGATTGCGATTACTTCTCGCTTCTCAAACTGCGGGGCATACAGGTCATACAAACGAAAGAACATCAATAATAGAGGAACTGAGAGAAGCTCAAATTATTGTTTAAGAAAAAATGAGTGATTACGTACGTATATCGAAAAAGAGAGGAGTTTTTGATAAAAAATATCTTCCTAACTATTCAACAGAAATATTTTCAATAAAAAAAGTTCAGCTTACGAACCCTACAACCTATTTATTACAAGATGAAAATAATCATAACATTCTTGGTGGTTTTTATGAACAACAACTACAGAAGGTTAAATATCCAAATACATTTTTGGTGGAAAAAATATTAAAAAGAAGGGGGGATAAAGTGTTTGTCAAATGGTTAGGTTTTGAAAACAAACATAACAGTTGGATAAATAAAACTGATATCCTTTAATAGTGTCAGTTATTAAACACACGTTAAAGTGAAAAGACATACTACAAAATGTTTATAGTTGATGTGCAAGGTTTTCAGTATGGCGAAAATAATTTCATCTGTAAAGAAATGGCGATTGTTAATACAGATAATTTATGGTACACTCAACGTTTCATAAAAATAATGAATCCACAGAAACATTTCAGTGAAACAGTACAGCAGCATTTTAAGTGGCTAACAAGAAATTTACATGGATTAGAATGGGAGAATTATGATGATTTAGAGTATGAGCAGATATCCGAATTTTTGAAGAATTCTATACCATTAGATGTGGTGGTGATTGTGAAAGGATCTCTAAAAAAACTGTGGCTGCAGAAATTAATTTCAAACAAAATTGTAGATTTATCTGAGGAAGACTGCCCAACAATTGAGAGCTTAAAATTTTTCATGAAATCTAATCATTGTAAGAAACATTTATTTAATAATGAACTTAGTTGTGCATTAGAAAATGCTCATTATTTAGCTTATTGGTGTGTCTATTGTAATAGAAATAAAACATATGGATAATTTTAATGTATATATTAATATATGAATATTTTATTTAAAAATGTTGTTTTAAACTTCACCTTCCAGACGATCCGAAACCTCCTTCCCCCCGTTGAGTATTAGATGATAAATGCTGAAATAAAAATGTATATTGAAATAAAAATGTATATACATATCTGTATATACATACCTCAACTTCCTCCAACTCAGGATAGTAAATTTTCTCACAAATTAGCTGTGCTATCCGATCGCCTGGTTTTACTATGAAGTTCTGGCACCCATGATTGAACAAAAGGACTTTCACCTCCCCTCGATAATCCTCGTCCACAACCCCAGCTGTTGAAAAAGCGAATCAGTATTGTTTAATTAATTTATTTTAGTAAAACTTACCCCCAACATCAATAAAATTATGGAGGGCTAATCCCGATCTTGGGGCTATTCTTCCATAGCACCCCTCAGGTAGCTCTATTTTTATACCAGTTTTGATAAGGGCTCTACTTTGGGGTGGTATATTGCACTCTTCCAAGCTTTTTAAATCGAAGCCAGCCGATTTATTGGACGCTCTTGTTGGGGTGAAAGCTTTTGGGTCCAGTTTAACGTATTTCAACGTTTTGGTGTTATGCCCTTCATTATAGTGAATATTAAGAAAAACTTGAGATGATTATTATTTTAAAACCCCTTATTTAAACATTTTTAAAACCCCAAGGTAATGTATCTGTAGAGATATAATTTACAATTCTTTTATCATCGAACGGAGTTAAAGCAACTTTTCTTTGATTAATAGAATACACCTCATGTTTTTTACTTCTAATAAGTTTCTCATTTACATTGAAATTAGTTTTATTAAACAAGCATTTTTTAATAATACCTAAATTATTTAAGCCTCTACATCACCCTCATAAAGATTTTTCAATTTCATTTTTTCAGCTTCACTTTCTTCCCTTGTATAAAAAAGTTTTATGGTATACATTTTTGATTTTAACCCAATAAATTCAATCATAATTCTACCATTATTTTCATCTTTCATAAGCCCTAAAACTTTTTTATTTAATTGAGGTATGTTATATTCATTATTTATAGAATAATCTGAAGTATCAAATTTATGGTTATCTTCCTTAATATGCTCATAAATATCATCTACAAAAATGTGATAAATTAATGAATCTGTATCTGTATATAATAATTTTGCTCTATCTCCAAATTTAACTTTTATATAATTATAATGAAAATCATATAAAATTGTTTTTGAAATTTCTAAAATACTGAATCCAACATAAATGGGTTTATTAAACTTAACATTCATTCTTTTCATCTCAATTATTACCATATCATCATCAAAAATGGTTAAACTATGGAAATTTGGTTTTGATATATAATTTTTTACACCATATCTACCATCCCATTTTGTAACTAATTTAACATCCTTGTATTTCCGGACGTTTTCCATAGTCTTACCAAAAACTGCGTTATTCATTAGTTTATAAAAATTTTTTTCAAAATCATTTTTACTTTGTTTCCTTAAATTTGTATTTAACTCAATATATGATTTCAACCAAGCAGATTGCTTAAATTTTAAAATTTTATGAACCTTTGTAAGTTTTAAACCTAAACTTAACGCTTGTTTTAAATTTCTATAATGAATAACGTAATTTTTTTTATCAAAAAGTGTCGTTAATAATTTGGGGTGTTTTGATGATGACATTGGTGGTTTCATACTTTCGGGGCATAGAGGAAAATCTTTATGAAGATGGTGTAGCTCTGAAGGGTATTCTAAATCA
The DNA here is from genome assembly GCA_034190945.1 of Octodonta nipae. Classification (NCBI taxonomy): domain Eukaryota; kingdom Metazoa; phylum Arthropoda; class Insecta; order Coleoptera; family Chrysomelidae; genus Octodonta; species Octodonta nipae. The sequence continues at coordinate 102,302,357 of CM067217.1, forward strand.
ACCTCAAGAATATATCCTATATCGGAATTATCTGGGTTATTAAGTATATCTTCCTTATAAAAGTCGACATTTTCGATCCATTTAAAATCTCCAACAGGTAGACATTCACACATTGCAGTCCCATATAAATTATTAACATCAAAATACATTAAAAATGAGGTAGGTTGATTTGAATCATATTCATTCCCCATATATTTATTATTTGCTCTTCCATACCTATTACTACATTGTGAAACGCCACCTCTAATTCCCCTCTCTATAAACATAATTTTATCGATATCTGTAAGTAATTCTAATGTAACATTGGAAATCTTTAAACAACTAGCATAAGCTAAACCTGGAGCTGTATAATATTTCAAACATTCTAAATTATAAGTTTTTAAACAAACTTTTCTAAAATTTTCAAAAACATCAGCAAGCAATAAAACATCAGTTTTCAAATATAACTCCATGTATTCACGTAAATTTTGTATTTTAAAAGTACTCCAAACTTTACGTGCATGCTCATAATCACTTTTTCCAACATTACAATTTTTAAGAGAACTAAAAAAATCTTTAATTGATGGTAATTTAGAATCTGTTAATTTATCCCAGTTGTCTAAATAATCATAAGGAAAGATACCTTTCTTGGACAAAAATTTAAATTCCTCATCAGTTTTACAAAAACTTCTAATAATTACTTTTTCAGAATCTTCTAAATAGGATCCTAATTTATCTAAACTACTAGCCATAAAACGGAAGGAATCTAAAAATCTAAACTTTAAATTTGTGTTGGAAATATATTTAGTAAATGATATGTATTTCACCTTATTAACTGGTAGTAAATCTATGGCACCATGTATATCTTTTGCTAATGCTCTAATAATAAAATGACTATCATAACCGGATAAATTATGAAAAACTACAGGTATCATAAAATCATCTTTATAATTTAAATTACAGGAAGAATGAGCAGCCCCTCTATAGTTTCCTGAAAAATGACAGTGATCTTTAACCTTTATATCAGTTTCAGTAAAATTTTTTCCACAAATATGGCAAATTTGAGCTAATGAGAAATCATTTAATTGTGAACTCGTTAATGGAATCATTGGAACTATATTTTGGAATATTGGATTTAAATTCATTGCAATTTGTTGTAGACGTTTAACAAACCAATTAATACAGTCTTTTCCTGTATATAATTCAAATTTGGAGAGAGAATTATCAAAACTACAAACTAAGTAATAGGCAATACTACATGGAACATGTTTTTGATATTTAATAGTACTACTACTACAATTGGGCTCATTAACCTTCTCTAGTATACATTCTAAATCTGCATATATTACAAAGGGAACTTTCTCTTTATTTTTAAAATCGGAAAATGAAACAAATTTTTCTTGTTCAGTCGGAGTTATAATTTTATTCTTGTTCATATGTCTACAAGTTATCATATGTTTATATAAGCTTTCCTGAGAATAAAAATGATTCAAACATCTATGACAATAATATTTTTTCATGGTTTAAATCACCGCTTTGTCTATTAAGCAATTTGGATAAATCTTTTATTAATGCAAAATGATAATAATTTTGATGAGAATTTATCCTTTCACTCAAATTCATTTCTATATCATCATCATCATCGTCACCCCCATCATTATAATTTAATGGAAGCATTAATAAATTTATGGTTCTCAAAGATTCAATTTTACTTAAACAAACAGGGAGGACATCTTTTTTTTCTAGAGTAAATACATTTATAGATAAATTATTCATTTTCTCAAATTTGGAAATGTCTTTTAGTGAAATTGGAAACTTAATATCATCATATTTAAGAATGCTACTAAAATGGGGGTAGGATGATGTTCTACAGGGATGTTTTGAATTTAGATGAGGATGAAGAGCTGCTGTAATAGACCATAGAAAACAGTATTCATCATTATTTTGAATATTAAGAATTGCCTTAGTATTTTGTAAAAATTTAGGTATATCAATATAAGTTGAAACACCCACATTTATTGGAGTATAATTATTTAAATTTACTTTTAAGTGGAGAATTTCATAAAGACTCCATCCTGAGTCTCTTTCTTGAAATTCTTCTAATTTTGTTAAAATTGAATTTTTAATGTGATCATCATAAAATAAATTCAAATTGGTATTAAAATCAATTACCCTATTTTTTGTTTGAAAATGCTTAATATCTGTTTCACCAGATTGAGGTTTAACAAAATTAGCTAATAGTGTAACATTTACTTTCAATAGCGAATTTTGAAGTTCAGTTTTCACTTTACCTATAAAAGATCTACGAGCTTTATTGAAAAATTCTAAGGGATCTCTTATACCCAAATTAGTGATTGCCCCAGTTCTCACACGATTATTAAAACATGATTCTAAATCTTGCCAAATTAAATTTTGTTTCTTACTGTTTTTAAAATTCTTTCTTTTTTGATATGAAAATTTTTGTTTGAAATATTTTAATAGTGACAAGTTTGATTCTAATTTTAAAAAGTGTTTTCTATCTAATACAGATATATTACGTTTAAAATATTTTTTTAAAATCAAAATAGTGGAATTTAAATATTTCACCCATTTATAATAATCATCTTTGGTTTTAATTAACTTACCCACTTGTTGAATTTTAGACACAACACCTTCAACTAATGTATTTATTTCACTAGAGGTACTCATATTTTAATAGCGGAATGCAACTGATTACTATGAAGTATAAACGTTAAATGCATTAAAATTGATTAAAACATTTATCGTTCTGTATCATTAACGCAAATCATAAATTTCCAATCTTCAATTAAAAACATTCTTGTTATTCATGCCAAATTACATGTATACATTCTTTTATCATATGACGCAAACCATAAATTTCCAATAGTCTAATTAACTAATTGAAAACATCCTTGTTATTCATGTTAGATTACATGTGTGCATTTTTATTATAAACTTACAAACATGTTATTTATCAATGTAATGTAATATTTCCGTTACTTTAATTATCTCAAGCTTATAACTCATTAAAACATCCTTGTTATTCATGTTAGATTGTATGTATGCATTTTTATTATAAACTTGCGCCACTTACCACTTATCAATGTAATGTAATATTCCCATTACTTTAATTAGTCTAAGCTTATTATTCATATTAAAATAGTTTAAGTAAACAACTCAATTAATCTCATTAGATAAATATTACTTGTGTGAATTTTTATTGAACTTTGGTTTGAAATTATGTGATTTGCGTCATTATTATTTAAATTTCTTAAATTTCAATATAGCTATAAAAGCAATATTTACTTAATATTTATTCATTCGTTTTTGAAAATCAAGAACAATGAACGTGCCTACAACTTTCATAATTGAGTCCACCAACAAGGAGATGTTGTCAACCAATTTACTGGTTGTATTTTTAAAAAATTTATTCATGTAAGTATTCATATTACTATATTTTAATTTTTATGAATATTAAGTTATAATAATTTTTAAATTTAAATTGTTATACTTTTAGATTTGGGCGAACTAGCATCAATGTTAGTGGTGACAAAATTTACTTATCGCTATCCTACTGCCCCAAGAAGGAGACTATTGATAAAAAACTGCGCCAACTCCCCGTCACTTATATGAGGGTCTTCGCTGATAGCGAAGAGGAGCTGAAACTATTATGTAGTGGACTGGAAAAACTTGGGATAAATTTCTCCCAAGAAGAGGAGGAGGAGCAAATATCACTCCCACCACTACCAGCGAACCACCCTCAGCCTAGAAAAAGAAAGGTGGAGGTTTTACAAAACCAAATCGTAGTAACGGCGCCAACAGAAGAGCCTGAGCGAAAAAAGAGACGGGGGGATGCTACGGCAGCAGCAGCGGTAGCAACATGCAACACCACTCCTCAACCACCGGTAGCAGCATACAACACCCCTCCTCCACCACCGACAGCAACATACAACATCCCTCCTCCGCCACCACCACCAATGGAGTACATTTACCTACCCTCAATGCCCTCTGCGAATGATTGGGGTGAGGAGGAGGGACAAAAGTGGTAGAGATGAATGTATATAATATGTATATAATATAATATAATATAATATAAGATAATAAAAACCTAAATTAAATATACATACACTTTTATTTTCCCTTGTGTAAAACCTAATAACCAAAAATCAAAATCGTTCACATCATGAGTGAACCGAGTGTTTAAATATCATGTACATCACGTGTGATCTGCGTGTACATGTCTCAATAAAACAAATTTTGGTGACACTTGTCTTGGCAAATCAAAAGTTTCACAAATGTCACCTAATAAAATTAAAAGTGTCACTTGAAAAAATAAAAAGTGTCATACATACTAATGACACCTACCTAATAAAAATCAAAAGTGTCTGTCACTTGAAAAATAAAAAGTGTCATACATATTAATGTCACCTACCTAATAAAAATCAAAAGTGTCTGTCACTTGAAAAATAAAAAGTGTCATACATATTAATGTCACCTACCTAATAAAAATCAAAAGTGTCACATATATTGCAACCTAATAAAAATCAAAGTGTTACAAATATAATTGTTACCTACTGGTTATTGCTGATTCTTCAGCAGACTTGACACATCTAGTTATGTGATCTCATGGTAACCCCCTCATGCCATCTTCAACTAAAACATGAAAAGTGTCCTAGGACCACGTTAGCTATTCTACTATGGGGTAGGCCTGAGAGAATTTCGTTAGTTCGTCCCGGATAGTTAATGCGTAGTTTTTTGTCGGGACTTCTAGAATATCGATGTTGACACGTTCAAAGGGTGTCCGTGGGGTTTCAGTAATGACAATTGGGCTGTCGAGATTTTTCCGGTAAACCTTTGCTCTCTGGCTAGTTTGACAGTTTGGATAAAATTGTCAACGTCCTTATTCAGTCTTTGCCAATTGTATTTTCATTTTATTCTGCGGGTAGTTTCATTGATGCCTCGATATATATTACTTTTGCCTTTATGAAATTGGTCGAGAATGATAGGTATTTGGTCTTTCTCAACCGTTTGGACGATATTTTGGCAAACTTTCCATTTGATATCGATTTCGGAAAAGATAAACTAAAGCATTTCCAAAATAGGCAGTTCAATGTTATTCTCGACACAGAATACTCCGTTTTCAGTGAACACATCTCTACTATTATACAAAGATGCGAAAAGAATCTCGTTGACTACTTCTGGGTCAGAAGGGAGAGGGACGATGTAATAGCGTCTTTTTCTGACATTTTTGCTTGCAAAGACATTTACTCTAGGGGTTCGAAAATCAGCATTCTCCTCAAAAATGTCTTCGATGATGTCATGGTGAAAATCTTTCATGAGAGGGCCTTGGGGAAATACTAGGATGTTTTTGTTTCCTCGGTCTAAGAGTTGGCAATTAGAAAATTGAATTTTGTCGTAATCTATGAGAGAGACGCTTTGATATCGCTCGACAAAAGTTCTAAATTCTTCAGAGATTTGTTGGAGATTAATGGGACTTCTCGTCTGGGGTTCTTGTGAGTCATCGTCAGTTTCGTTTGTTGGGAGTACTGAAAATGGTGTTAGATGATTGTGTGCTTGAAATGATATGTATTCATTACAGTTGTTAACTTTAATGCGAGAGAGAGCGTCGGCGTTCTTATTTACTTTGCCATGTTTGTAAATTATTTGATAGTCGTACTCCTCGGGCTTAAGCCGCCATCTTGCAAGTCTACTTCCAGGATCCTTGATAGAAAACAGCCAAGTTAACGGGCGGTGATCGGTCAGAAGTAAAAACTTACGGCCAAAAATTATTGGACGAAAGTGTTTAACCGCCCACACTATTGTAAGGAGTTCTCGTTCTATGGTTGAATACTTAGTTTCAGCATTGCAGAGAGTTCTGGAGGCATAGGCTACGGGTAAATCTTTACCTACGGGGCCTTGAGAGAGCACTGCGACGATAGCAAATGAACTGGCGTCGGTTGTAAGAATAAATGGCTCGTCAAAATTAGGGTATATGAGTCTGGGGGTAGAAGTAAGGGCTCTATTTTTAATTCGTCAAAAGATTTGATGCATTCTGAAACGAATTGGAAAGGTATGTCTTTTTGAAGTAATCTTGTCAAAGGTTTCGAAATCTTGGCGAAATTGGGGATGAATCGCCTGTAATAACCAGCTAACCCTAAGAAGGACTTGATGCCTTTTGTGTTTTTTGGTTGGGAAAAATTTAAGATACAATCTACCTTTGAGGGGTTAGGCTTCACGCCTTCGAGTTATCAGGTGGCCAAGATACGCGACCTCTTTGCGAAGGAACTCGCATTTGTCGGGTTGGATCTTTAGATTAGCTTTTCGCAAGCATTTGAAAACTTCGGAAAGTCGGGCTATGTGCTTATGTATAGTCGGAGAATAAACGATAATGTCGTCCATATAGACTAAACATCTCTCGTTTTGAACACCTAAAAGAATATTATCCATTACCCTTTGGAAGGTGGATGGAGCGTTTTTAAGACCGAAGGGCATTCTAACGAATTCAAAGTGACCATTATCAACTTTGAATGCTGTTTTTTGGATGTCTTTTGTATCGATTTCGATTTGGTGAAACCCTGAAGCTAAGTCGAGAGTTGTGAAGTATTGGCATTTGCCAAGTTGGTCAGGTAAATCCGAAATGTTCGGTAGGGGGTATTTGTCATCAACAGTAAGTTCATTTAGTTTACGATAATCGACGACGACACGCCATTTTTGGGTACCAGATGCTTCTAGTTTTTTGGGAACTACCCAAACCGGGGATGACCATGGCGAATTAGACGGACGTATAATGCCTTGGTCAAGCATCTTTGATATCTGACTTTTTACCTCTTGTTTGTGTATTTGGGGGTAACGATATGACTTTGTGAAAGAGGGTTTTGCGTTATTAGTGTCTATTGAATGTTTGATTTTGTTTGTAAAGGTCAGTTGGTCACCTTCTAAATAGAATATATCGGAATATTCGAGGCAAAGTTGAGAAATAAATTCAGCTTCCTCATCATTCAGATGTTCTAACCGAAGTTGTTCCATGATTGTAGTTTGTCTATCAGGCTGGGTCAAGTTTAGTGAGTCATTTTCAGAAAGAATGTTTACGGAAAAATTGTTTATCGGTTCGAGTTCCAAATTGTCGAAATTAACAGTGTTGGGTATAGCATTTGCATTTAAAATAGAAGTAAGAAATACGCCTTTTTCATTAATTTTAACAAGGGGGAAGATAAACCTTTTCTATTTCGGCAGATGATAGGAAAGCCTCAGTGTTAGTGAGGTTACATTTTAATTTACATATCTGTTCTGTTCGGGGTTCTAAAGAGATTGTATTACTTGGGATGCAGTTATTGAAAGTTGAAGGGTTCTGAGTACGCATGACAGTATCATCCGTAACTTTGTGAGGAGTGGGAAGGTTTTAAAATTAGTGACAAGTTGTTTGCTGTTAAAGTCTATAACGCAGTTATAGTGTTTAAGGAAATCTGAAGCTCGTAATCCATCGAATTCAATGTCGATGTTGCCAATATACACCTTGTGTGGGTCGGCGACATTGAAAGTTACAAGGGAGGATTCGTTGATTAAGATTTTCTGATCAGTGATTCCTTGGATGACTACGTTTTCGGGAAATCGATGTTTAAATCGTTGGCAAGTTTCGGGCTTAAATATTGACAATCCTGTTCCGGTGTCAATAAGGAGTTTGTATGTATTTGAAGAGTCAGTAATATAGTACAGGTTTTTCGAATTGACCGAAAGAAGTGGTCTTACAGAAAATTCTGTTCGGGAAAGTTTAGTCTCGTGATCGAGAGGGATTCTGCAGGGATAGTCTGACAATTTTGTTGGGAAGGAAACTGTTCGCTGTCGTAATACTCATCATATTGTTGGTTATAATTGTCATTACATGCGTTTTCGTTTGGATTATATTCGAATCTGTGAGGTTTGTGTGTGTCTGGGTAATAATTGTTTGATACAGTTTGGTATTCAGTTTGTGTTTCAATATTTTGTGGTTCATCATATGAAAAATTATAGGTTTGATCATACTGATCAAATTGTTGGTTATTTAGGTGGTGAGTTTTCTGTTGTTGTTGTTTGAAAAAACTCGGATTTGGCCTATAATTACTAGAAGTTGGAGTTGGTCTACTTGTTGAGGGTTGTTGTTGGTGAGAGAATTGAGGTCTATTATTAAAATTCGTTTTGTAATATTTTTCAATAAATTTTGTTTTTAAAAAGTTATTTTGGAAGGACAACGATTTAATTCGTAGTGTCTTTTTACAATAGGTTCATTGTTAGGGTGATACATTACACTCTTCCCTCCTTAGAAAAAAATTGCTTTCTACACAATAACGCAAATTTTCAAAATTGTTAAAAATTATACATAGTTTTGATTAGAAATATGGTATAAGATATGTGGTTAATATAAATTTTATATTCACTTTGATTCAAATCACTTTTTAAAAAAGATTATTTATTTATTACTTGAAATACTTAATACTATAAGTGATAATATTTGAATGACTACACAAGATCGTTTCCAGTTGCTTTTATAACATTGACAAAAGTGCTCATGCAAGTCAGCGATTTTTCTGGTTAAACGAACTCGTGTAGGTTTCCGGCAAGTTGTTTGCATATAATTCGAGATGAAATTTGATATCCCTGAGAAGTCACGTATGCTTTAAATTCCGTTGACTTCTCGACTGTGTGAACTAAGTGCTGATATATTTTGAATATAACATAAATGAATAATATATGTTTTCAATAGGATATAAATTAACATAAGAATATGTATAGATATTTAAATGAGAAAAGTTAAAAAAACTGGAATTAAAAGTTCTCACATTAAATTGGAGTTGCTTCTCTCATTTCCATTATTGGTTCATCTCTTATTGAATTCCCCCTTCTTGGTTGAAATCGTTTGAATAGTTCATCTTGTTGTGGTGAATAAAGTACAGCGGGGTATATTTTCGTGCATCTTCTTCTACATTTGTATAATATGAAAAATAATATTAAAAGAATTACAACAACTATACAAAATATTGTTAACCAATGTGTGTGTGTCTTTGGAGAAAGGGTCGGTTTTGTTAGTTCACAAAGTTGTTCTGAATATTGATTGAGATTATGTTCTGCGATGTTTAGTTCGTCAAGGTTTTGTTTTTGGATTTTTAAGTGTTTTAGTTTGATCACTTGATTTTTTGCACTATTTTGTTTTCACAACACTCGTGGCGTATGTTCGGCATTTCGATTACACTTGTGTTTTCCGATGTGTAGCCTTTGGTTGATTGGATTCGTATTGAATCTATGTAAGCTATGCAATAGGGTTGAAGCTTTATGATTGAATTCCGAAGTCCGTTGAAGGTTCTGGTTGTTGTGTTCTTGCACTGGATACTGATTGGTATGTTTACACTGATTACTATTAACCATTCATTTTCCGAAATTAGTTGGACTTTGTAATATTCGATTGGTACATCAATGATCTTGCAGTTTTCTGGGATTCTGGTGGATTTGGTAACTTTGATTTCGCATGGGGAATTTTCATCGGTTGGATATGCAATTTGGTTAAAACATAGTAGAGTTTCTGTACTTAGACTTCTGCACTTTTCGAGAGTTTCAAGGATTATTATCTCTGCTAATCGCTATATATTTGTGTGAATTGAGAATATACATGTAAAAGTTTACACTCCTCTTGTTCGACTAATGGTATTGGTAATATGAAGAAAATTTTGTTATTTGATTGATAAGCTTGTAAATCAATTATTTCAAAGTATTTAGCTATATTGACTATATTGGGTAGTAAAGGTAAATTATTTGAACTGAGACTTGTTGAAATTATTCTTAGTTAAAAAATAAGGAATTCGGGTTGAATGACTGAGGGGTGTATGCTTTTTAATCTAGCAAAGGTGATTGAATTGATTATATAGTTATTCGTCTTCAATTAAAATTAATGATTCAAGTAACTGTTCGCAAATATTAATTAAATGTAATTTTGATTCGAAAAAGTTTTGGTTATCTAAAATATTATAAATTGCATTTTCTATAAGATGGAGATTTTCAGTGAAAGCTTCATCATCAATTTGAAGTTTTCTGATAGTTTAATTTGATAACAGATGTTGTTACAGAAATTTGATTTTTAAGAAGATTTTCTCATCTCTTTTCATCATTTTCTACTTCTTGAATTGTCATAATATTGTCCGTCTTCACTATCTAAATTTCCTGTTATTGCTTTCCAAATTGAAGGTAAAAAGTTAAATGCTCCTCTCTTAAATCTCGTGTTATTTCATGGTAAGGTATAAGGGTTTATGTCAGTTTTAAGTTCATTAAATTTTCTTTACATTGTCATAATCATTTTATTTACCATTGTGATGTGCGGTTTAATTTCAGAATAGAATGATAGCATTCTTGGTGTGTTCTGTTCAATTAAATTTTTAAGATGGTTTAAAATTAAAATATCATTTTGATATGCATTTATTAAAAGTGTTATATCTTTGACTACTCAGAGTTTCCATTTTTCGTTTGAGATTAATCGTATTCATGCTAGTATTGAATTCCTAATGTGTTATTTAAGCTTGAGTGAATTTTGAAAATTCGTCTCGTGTTACTAAAATCTAATTCTTCTCTGGTATTTCTAAATTATCAAGGTTTATCCGTTCAAAAGGTATTTTTGTCGTTTCGGTTATTACTAATGGATTTAACAAGAGAAGGTATTGGGACGCTTGAGTGTGGGAAAATTTTCATGGTCACGTCCGTCACTTGAGAACCAAGATGACACCGCCCACGCTCATCCGCATGTTACGTAATCGCCTGGGGGTCAATGACCTCGACTAACAGGGTCGTTGACACGGAACGATGGCATAAAACGAGGGAATGTTGGCATGGGGCGTATGGCATATAACGACGGAACAATGACAGGTAGAGTTGGGGCGTTGACTAGGGCTCCGATGAGGTTCTCCGGGGATCCTATGAAGATGAGGGCCGCGTATAGGTTAGGATACTGATGATAGGCTGTGATGTAATGAAGGTTATAGACTGTTGGGTAGGGCTGCTGTGATGTAGATGGGGGCCCGCGTAGAGGTTAGGTTATGTCGTTATTAGAGGTTAGGTTTCGCGGAGTCGGCATATAGGTTAGACAGCTGACAGGTAGGACATAGAGTTGGGGCGTTGACGTATGGCACGGAATGTTAGTATGGGCGCGCGAACAAAGGTCAAAACATTTTGTGTGTAGAAGACATCCGGTAGTAACACGTAATAAACACAATGTGGGGTATCGTGTCGATAGATGGCGTTCCAGGTACAGTCTAAACATTAAATCGGAGCATATATACTAATAAAAAGATACAGGCTGTCTCGGAAAAGATGTCCCATAAACATAATGTAAAAAAATACAGGGTGTGTTCACAATGGCTAAGTTATTTAGGAAATGTGTGAAGATAAATTCGTTATAATAGATGCAGGATAATAGACGTGGGGATACGGGATAGCAGATGCTGGAATGCGAGAAATTAGACGCGGAACTTCAGGAGCCAGCATACAGGAATAATGTATTTGGTGTATAGGATTGTTGGATGGTAAGCTTCCAGCCTCTCTGAAACTCGTAGAAATGGTTGAAGCATGACCACTACAAATGCTAGAAATGGTTGGACCAGGACTTCTCAAATGATATAAATGACTGGAACAGAACAGTTACAAACAGGGACGCTACAAATGGGTTAGTGTTAATGTTAGAAACGGTAAGATGGTTATAATAGAGACGTAACAAACGCTAGAAATGGTAGGATAGTTGAAGTAGGGTCGATACAAATGATAGAATAGTGGGAACAGTTATGTTGGAAATGGGATAGGTAGAAATAGCAGGAAGTTGAATGGATGAAACAGGGACGCTACAAATGGTAAAAATATCGGAAAGTCGAATGGATGAAACCGGGGCGCTACAAATGGAAATGATAGAAAAGATCGGAATGCTGGGTCAGAAGCAAATGGGAATGTTGGAAATACCGTAAAGTTGAATGGTTGGAATATGTTTGAAGTTGGTTGACAGAACTCTGGAAACGCCGAGAGCGAGAATATTGGAAACTGGAACGCTGGAAATAGGAATGCTAGGAACAGCGTAAGAAGGAAAAGGCTTCAATGGTTGGAACAGAAATGTTAGAAAAGGTAGAACTGGTTGAAGTAGGACCGTTGCAAAGAGTAGAAATGGTTAAATGGTTGAAGTAGGACCGTTGCATAGCGGAAAATGGATGGTTGGAACAGGCATTGTAGACTTGGGAATTTTAGAAATAGTGGGGATGGTAGAAATAGCTGGAGGTCGAATGGGTGAAACAAAGACGTTGCGCCAAAATCTCACTTGGCATTTTCATGAGGCTTTTCCTTTTCTTCCAACACGAAGGGTGGCTGCAGGTTCGGACCTTTCCGGACTACTTCGTATCCGAGATCGTCGGCTAGGTCGTTCTCCGCTTAATCTGCTCTCCGTGGCGTGTGAAATGGAAGTGAGCTCCGATATGTGCGCGCCGCTATTTATGCTATCTCCCGAGTCCCCTCCTATTTCTTTGCCCCGCTTCCGATTGTGTTGAGGGGGCGGTGCCGTTTGTTCTGATTGGGTGACACCATTGCGTTGTCGCAAATTATACCGATGACGTGGTTCTGTTTGTACCGATGGCGGCCGCAGATGTTCGTTAGAAGGGTGGGCGTCCTGACAGTTAGCTACGAGTGACGGAATGCAACGTTGTGGTATTGTTGCGCTCTCTTTAATTTGTTTTTCTTTTCCCGTAAGATGTTCTTCCAGGCTTGATGCAGGTGTAGATCTTCGTTACGGTTATTGATTTCTCCTTCCTTTTCACTTTCTATAGCTTCCCCAATTGTTCTTCTTTTGAAGTTGTTTTCTGTTGCCAGATGCTTAGAGCCCTCAAAGTTGATTCTATGTCTTGTTTGCTGTTGATGTTGGAACAGGGCCGAGGTTGTGGTATTGTTTCGTATGCTGAGTTTGTGCTCTTCGATTCGGGCTTCGATCCTACGGTTTGTTTGACCTACATATGCTTGCTCGCATCCGCCGCAAGGTATCTTGTAGATTCCGTGACTCTCTAGTGGACGTTGGTTTTTGGGATTGCTTAGAATGCTTTTTATCGTCTTATGAGGTTTGTAGGAAGTTTTGAAGGTGTTTTTCCTAAGGATTCTTCCGATCCGATCTGTCCCTCCTTGTATGTACGGAAGGGTGGTCGCTGCCTTTGGGGGGTCTTGTTGGGTTTCTTCGTGCCTTGGTCGTTTTGTTGATTCAGGGCTCGTCGTATGGTGTTGTTGCTGTACCCATTCCTCCTCAAGGTCTGTGAGATGGTGTGACTACCAAGGCACGAAGAAAAACAACAAGACCCTCCAAAGGCAGCGACCACCCTTCCGTACATAAAAGGAGTGACAGATCGGATCGGAAGGATCGGGAGATAGCATAAATAGCGGCGCGCACATATCGGAGCTCACTTCCATTTCAGACGCCACGGAGAGCAGACTAAGCGGAGAACGACGTAGCCGGCGATCTCGGATACGAAGTAGTCCGGAAAAGTCCGAACCTGCAGCCACCCTTCGTGTTGGAAGAAGAGGAAAAGGCTCATGAAAATGCCAAGTGAGATTTTGGCGAAACGTCAGGCGACCGTTCCTTTACAGGGACAAAACTTTCAACGCACGAACACCCGGACCATCAAGAGAGCTTACACATAGTTCCGTCTGTGCCAACTTGTTTTCAAACATTGTACACCTCTACGGGGAGGAGACACTCAAATCCATCAAGCTCTACGAAAAGCTTAGGAGAAGAAAAACCACACAGAGACGAAAATTTCCTTTCATCTTTCACCAAGCTTGCCTACCACACCCATAATAAGAAAACCGACACCATCCTCAACAATGCCAGAAGAGGGCTACTCCGCGAGGAAATACACCGGACAAGACGACACTTAGCCATGACCGAGAGGGATCTATTGACTTCACACTTGTAACTCAGCAACTCTCGGACTAGGATAAGCAGTATTATCACGTCTGTGGTAATTATTGTCATATCTTTGTTGAGAATGTTTTTGTCGACATTCCTTAATTGTGTGCCCTGATTTTAGCTGGTATTCCGTCTTTAGAATATTTGCTGCTTCTGCAAGGTTTGCAGGTCGTGAGGCCTGTTCAATCGCGCCAACCTTTGCGTCGAGACCTACTAATAAAGTTTGTAAGGCAACTTTATCAACTAGTGCTTGTTGTGCATCTTTTTGTTCGCGAGTTAAAGTTAACTGCTGATTTATTGCTGCATATAATTTAGAATGATGGGTGTTGATTCTGTGTACGTAATTTTGCGGATTTTAATTCGTGCCGTGTTTGATATGTTAAAAATCGTCTATGAGTCTTGCGGGAATTACCGAAATTGGTTTTGCTTTCCTAAGTTTTTAAATCGCGAGAATTTATTAGTTGCGAGGGTCTACCTTTAAGTTTATATTTTAAATAAATCGTGAGGAGGTACACTTGCTAATCATTTGCGACGTCGAATGCTGCATCGCATGAGTTAAAAAACGTGAGTCGCCGTCGTACTCAGGGATAATCTGACATAATTTCTTAATCTATATTTAGGTTCATATATATTTTCTTGGTTCATATTGGAACTGTTATAGTGGCTTTTTAAAATTAAAATTGATTCTTGTTTTCCACTTCAAACTAACTGAAAACCTTCAATTACGTTTGTTCGAATTCACTAAGATTTGCGCTTAAAGACGAACTCGCGGAATATACTTTTGCTTAATTTACGTTCTGACAAAAATTAACCCCTTTTTGTGGAAGTTTTGAAAATAATATCTTGTATTATTGTTTGTTTAATGAATATAAACTTTTATTTATTATAAGGATATGAGGATATACATATATACAGCAGTTGCCACAATAAAAATCTTTTGACTCACCTTTGATTATTCCCTTGGGATTTGAGTTGCTGTAGTCGGTTCTTTGTGTAGCTTAAAGACTTGGAAGTCACGCAATTCGTTTTTGAGTGCTTTCTCGAAATCTGGTCTGGTCAATTTTCGCTTGCCTGGGACTGGATTTTCGTTTTTTGCTCGTCAATTTCAAATTGGTTTTACTACATCCGTGCTGACTGCGCCAAATTGTTGGGTCTTTAGGATTTAAAAACCCTTTTTAAAAAATATATTTATCTCGGAGCTAGACATATAAATGTTCACTCACTCTACTTTAATTATTACTTTAACAATTCAAATAATTATGTGTTTAAACACTAAAATGATTGCAATGAAGCTAACTATGAACTAACTCAAAAATCCTCGGTAAATCATTATTATTCCTATTTATAATTTGTTGTCTAGGCGTGGGTAAAGACGCTACGTAGTGCTGATTTTGCTAATGTGCAGGTGTTTTCTGTTTGTTACTTAAAAGCCATTACTAGGTTAAATGATTAATAATTATTTCTAACTGCGTAGTGCCTTTTTACAATAGGTTAATTGTTAGGGTCATACATAACATGTATATACAGTGTGTATTCATAAATCAAACGATTTCTTTTTATTAATAATTTTAAGAAAAAAAAACAGATTTACATGGCCTAAAACATAAATATTCCATGTCACTTTTTTAACTGTAGACAAGGTTTGTCATCAAAGAGGACATCTTAAAGTATCTTAATAACAATCTAAAATATCTATGTGATAACAATCTAAAATTGTTATCACATAGAAGTAATTAGAATTAAAAACTGCATCTACTTATGCCATTGCAATAAAAATTGTGTTTCTGTAACTTTTCTAACTATATACCAGTTTTTAAAACATATATAAATTTTGTTTAAAAGTTAGGTAACTTAATTTTTTTATAATATCTCAAATTTTAATCGAGCAAAGTTTATTAGAATTGAAAACTGCATCCTATTGTGCTGTATTAAAAATGATAATAAATTAAAAATAAATCCAAATAAATGTCAGTTAATCAACTTCAAGGTATAGGTTCTCAGTTGGTTTCTATATACAGTGTGCCTTCATAAGTTGAGTTCAAAAAGAAAAAGTTCTTATGAATATTATTTAGAGAAAAAAATATTCTTCATACAAATATTTTAAGGTCGGAAACATGTACTGTAATCATTACATGTCACTTTTTCAATTGTATACGAAGTTTATCATCAAATATGAATGTTGTCTAAAGTAAAATTATCAAACAGGGTTAAGAAGAATTATAAAATGCATCTAATTATGCCACATCGCTGAAAATTGTATAATAGATATTCATGTCACTTTTCCAAATTGTGTACTAGTTTGATAAATTTTGTTTAAGTTAAGGACATCTCAAATTGTTATCAGAGAAAATTAAATATAATTAAAAACTACGTCATATTATGTTACATCAATGAAAACTGTATAAGGATTTATTATAACATTCCACGGATGGGAGACTATTAAATGAATTTCACTATAATTAACAGACGTAAAGAATGATGACTCTCTGGTCGCCTACAATATAGTGGATCCACCTAAGTTAGAATGATATACAAAATTTTCTATATATATATATATATATATATATATATATATATATATATATATATTGGTACGAAATTTTCCCAAAGCCGACCCTGTGTCCTTTCAGCACGACAACAAACGCTTTACGATAAAAAATACGATTCTCGAAAAGACTAGGCAGCGGAAGGAGCGACGATTATTTTCTACTGGAGAATTCCACGGGGATTGTAAAAGAAGCACGCCACGATCGCAGTTCAGTGATACCGCGTCGACTAGCTTATATGGGATTGTTATTGTATTTGAATCAGATGTTTGAATGTAAATAGAGTTCTAGAAAAGTGACAGTGAATACTAGTTGTTATAATTTTTAAATTGAACCCACGAAGTATATTGCAATTTGGTGTCAGAAGTAAAGGATTAGTGCAGTTATGGAAACTCGAAGTATGGAAAAAACCGACGAAACTACCAGAAAAATTATCAAACAGGTTACAGAGGGACTAGACCAAAAAATAGCACAGATTCTAGAAAAACGTGACAAGGAGGAGAAACAACATCAAGAAGAAATTCAACAAAGGTTAGTGAAATCTTTTGATGATAAACTTAAAGTTGAATTAGGAAATCTTGTCACTAATATCGATGAAAAACAGCAAAATTTAATGGAAGGATTATTCTCGAAATTTGTAGAAAAACAAGATCAAACTGAATTAAAACGACAAAATGAATTTAAATTATTAGAAGAAAAACGACAAAATGAATTTAAAATAACTGAAGAAAAAAGACAAATGCAATTTGAACAACTAATGCAAATAGTAAGACAAGTTAATGAAACAGTTAACGA
This sequence comes from Octodonta nipae, assembly GCA_034190945.1. Classification (NCBI taxonomy): domain Eukaryota; kingdom Metazoa; phylum Arthropoda; class Insecta; order Coleoptera; family Chrysomelidae; genus Octodonta; species Octodonta nipae. The sequence goes on from CM067217.1 coordinate 102,319,619, forward strand.
AAGAATGCAAATAGTTGAGTCTGATATAAAAGAGATAAATGATGACATTAAGACCATAAAAAATACCGTGGACACCCTTGAAACAAAAGTAGATGACTTCGATTCCATCCAAAGTCAGGTAAAAGTTGAAATCAGTTCAATTCAAAACACAGTTCGAGACCAAATCAGTGCCATCCAAGACAAGGTAGAAACAGAAATTAAAAAAATGCAACAGGACTTACAGCGAGGAAAATACCAGAACACCGTGAGTACCAGACGTTCCATTAGTAAACCACCCACATTTGATGGCAGTTCATCTTGGCCCATGTATAAACGGCAATTTGAGACTGAGGCTACAGCTAATGGATGGGATAATCAAGAAAAATCTACCTCTCTGGTAATTTCGTTAAGAGGTCCGGCCCTAGAACTCCAAAGCATTCCAGTCGATGAACAAGGCAATTTCGAGAAGATCATCGCCATCCTGGACAAACGATACGACAATCAATCCTTGAGCCAGGTATACCAAGTCCAACTGAATGGAAAAACGCAAAAATCCGGTGAAAGCCTCCAAGAATTTGAAGCAGAGATAAGACGGTTAGTTCACTTGTCCTACCCAGACCTGCCAGAGGAAACGAAAGACCAGTTGGCCACACAGAGTTTCATAAACGGCATCAGAGATCCAGTACAGCGAAATCTAAGACTAAGTGGCGTCAAGAAAAGTAATGAAGCTCTACTTCGGGCTTTGGAAGTAGAGGCCGTCATGAACATGTCCAAGCCGAGGGTCCGAGCAGTTTCCTTCAACCAGGAAGAGTCAGAGTCCCCATTTCAAGCGCTGCTGGCTGGCCTGAACAAAATATTAGAACGGTCACAAAGAACTGGCACCAGAGGGGCATGTTACCGCTGCGGACGGACAGGGCATTTCCAACGTGACTGCCGAGTAAGGCTACCGGAACGTTCACCAACCAGGGGTAGCCAACAAACCGACCTTACCAACCAGGGAAACTCCAACCAGTCAGCATAAGGGGGCGAATGCTGACTCACCATCCACCAGCCCCCAGGACAGTATCCATCCGGGGATTTTGCCGAGATAGCGGCAGCCTAGTCATCAGAGGCACCATCAATGGGCGAGCAGTTACCATCACCATCGATACCGGCGCCGCTGTGTCCATTGCCAAGTCCAGGGTTTTGAGAGCATCAGAAATTCGGCCAGTTACCAATAACATCCAGCTCAGAACAGTCACCGGCGAGTCCATGTCAATACAGGGTGAGGCAGATGTCGTGCTACAGATAGGGACAACATGATCCGGCATAGGGTCCTGGTAGCGAATATTGAGGACGATTTTATACTGGGAATGGACCTAATTAGCCAGCATGGATTTATGTTCGACCCGAGATATGATGTTCTTCGGTTCCTGAATGAGGAATTTGTATTGACACGGCCCGGCAACACATCAGTCACGCCCATAAAAATTGTGGCAAAGTCTTCAGCTAGAATTCCCGGTCGAACGGAACAGATTATTCATGGGCAGCTAGACAGCAATCCTGGGAGCTGCGTTGGAATGGTGGAGCCCGTACACTCAGCTCATGACTACTTGGTTGGACGGGCTATAGTTAAAACCGGACAAGATATACCAATCAGAGTCCTGAATTTGTCCAACAACGACATCAGAATTACCAATGGTCAAGAGATAGCTTGTTTCGAGCCAGTAGAGACCATCATCAATTGCGAAGAAGAGTACCAGACGTCTGTGAAGGAGACAGGGCCCGATAAAGAGTTCCTACAACAGTTTGCTGACCATTTGACACACTTGACACCAGAGAACCAGAAGAAAGCCAAACAATTTATCACAAACCACTGGCAAATTTTTAACAGTCAAGATGGAACCACCGGTCGCACCAACATCATCCAGCATCGAATAGATACCGGAAAGGCTCAACCCATCAGAATAGCACCTAGACGACTACCATTGGGGCAACAACAGGCAGTCGAGGAAAACATCGAGTCCATGTTACAAAATGGAGTTATTGAGCCATCCATCAGTCCATGGTCTGCTCCCGTCGTGCTAGTTAAAAAGAAAGATGGAACCACCCGATTTTGCGTGGATTACAGAAAGCTCAATGACGTCACGAAGAAAGACAGCTATCCACTACCCCGAATCGATAACACTTTGACCACACTAGCAGGCTCCCGTTGGTTCTCCACACTAGACCTAAAAAGTGGATATTGGCAGGTTGGTCTGCACGCAAACGACAGAGAGAAGACAGCGTTCTCCACCACTAAAGGGCTGTTTCAGTTCACGGTCATGCCCTTTGGGTTATGTAATGCACCCGCTACATTTGAGAGGCTAATGGAGTATGTACTGAGCGGGTTAACATGGAGGACGTGCTTAGTATACCTCGACGACATTCTAGTCATGGGCCAGACATTCGACGACCATCTGCGAAGTACTCTCCAGAATTAATAATGCCAACCTGAGACTCAATCCGAAGAAGTGAGTCAGGAATCCGCACCAACGAAGACAAGATAGAAGCCATCCGCGATTGGCCAGATCTAAGAGACAAACATGAACTCCGAAGCTTCTTGGGCCTATGTTCATACTACCGGCGTTTTGTTGAGGGATTTGCCACCATCGCCGCCCCTCTACATCGGCAAACCACTGATAAAGAGACTTTCCATTGGAATCAGGATTGCGAAACATCATTCAGGCGACTGAAGGCAGCACTATGTTCCAGCCCAATCCTAGCCTTTCCTACACAGTCCAGCAAGTTCATCTTAGACACCGACGCCAGCAACGCAGGTTTGGGGGCCGTCCTATCCCAGGTGCAAGATGGTGAAGAGAGGGTGATCGAGTACTACAGCCGTGGATTCTCGAAGCCAGAAAGAAAGTATTGCGTCACCAGAAAAGAACTTCTTGCGATAATAAGGGCTGTACACCATTTCCACAAATACCTGTATGGTCGCCATTTCTTAATCCGAACAGATCATGCCGCATTCAAATGGCTGCTGGACATGAAGACACCGGAAGGACAACTGGCCAGATGGATGGAGAAATTACAGCAATACGACTTCAAGGTGGAACACCGTGCCGGCCGGTTGCACAATAATGCCGATGCCCTATCCAGAAGACCCTGTAGAGCGGAATGCAAGCATTGTCTGAAGACGGAACAGCGAGAGGGTATCTCCATCAGGCAGATTCGAGTGCAGGCCAATGAAGACTGGACAACGGAACAGTGCATCCAGGACCAAATGGCTGATCCAGACATCGAACCAATTTTGTCACTCAAAATGAGAGGGGCACCCAGGCCACGATGGGATGAGGTAGCTAGATACTCCGGCGTGCTGAAATCGTTATGGGCTCAGTGGGACTCTCTACGAGTAGACAATGGAATGCTCAAGCGAGTTTGGGAAAGCGCTGATGGACGAGAAACCAAGTCCCAACTGGTAGTTCCGAAGAAAAAGGTACCAGCCATCCTGACCGAAGTACATGATGGAATTACCGGAGGCCACCTGGGCATGAATAAAACCCTAGACAAAGTTCGCCAGCGGTACTACTGGGTGAATTACTTCGAAGAAGTCAGAACTTGGGACAACAAATACATTCTGGTCGCAATGGATTACTTCAGCAAATGGCCTGAGGCATATGCGATACCCAACCAAGAGGCAACCACGGTAGCGACGGTGCTAGTAGAACAACTATTCAGCCGGTTTGGCGTCCCGATGGAATTACATTCAGACCAGGGGCGTAACTTCGAATCGAATGTATTCCAGAAGGTCTGCACGATGTTGGGGATCAGGAAAACGAGAACAACACCATTACACCCACAGTCAGACGGAATGGTGGAAAGATTCAACAGGACCTTGGAACAACACCTATCCAAGGTCGTCAGCAATAACCAGCGTGATTGGGATGAGCATATTCCCCTATTCCTGTTGTCATATCGCTCTGCTGTACATAATAGTACAGGCCTGACCCCAGCCAGGGTCCTATTCGGAAAGGAGCTGCGATTACCATGCGACTTGGCATTTGGCTCCCCCGAAGAACCTTCCCAAGACATCGACGATATGCCGACCAGCTCCGACATAACCTGCTGGCAATACACGAATTAGCCCGAACGCAGATGTTGGCCACCAGTGACCGGATGAAGACGCGATACGACCTCAAGGCCAATTCAGTCGGGTTCCAGGAGAGGGACAAAGTCTGGTTGTACAACCCCCAACGGAGCAAGGGTAAATCCCCAAAGCTTACACCCGCCTGGGATGGTCCATACGAGGTGGTCAAGAGGCTTAATGACGTCGTCTACCGGATCCGTCGAAACCCCAAGGCTAAATTGAAGGTGGTTCATTTAGATCGACTAGCTCCCTACCATGGAGAGGATGTTTCTGATCGGGACGATCAGAATTAAGGGGGGGGCAGTGTTACGAAATTTTCCCAAAGCCGACCCTGTGTCCTTTCAGCACGACAACAAACGCTTTACGATAAAAAATACGATTCTCGAAAAGACTCGGCAGCGGAAGGAGCGATGATTATTTTCTACTGGAGAATTCCACGGGGATTATAAAAGAAGCACGCCACGATCGCAGTTCAGTGATACCGCGTCGACTAGCTTATATGGGATTGTTATTGTATTTGAATCAGATGTTTGAATGTAAATAAAGTTCTAGAAAAGTGACAGTGAATACTAGTTGTTATAATTTTTAAATTGAACCCACGAAGTATATTGCAATATACATATATTTACAAAACAAGTTATTCTATTCAACAGTAAACGAGATTGGTCAAGCTAATAAATGAAAGTAAATAACTTATGTTAGGCAATATCGAAAAAGTTAATTAGATTTGATAACTGCATCCAATTAAGTCATTGTATCACTAAAATATGTAAAATAAATAAATTAAAAAAAACAGAAACCGACTTCAAAAGAAAATTAACTAAAAAGAATGAAATATTTTTTGCTACAACAATTAAATATTTTTCTGAAGTCAGTGTGAATTTGAACAACGAAGTTGCGAAGTACAACTTATCAATGTACTTCCCAGAATAATGCTATAAATTCCATAGATTCAAATTAATTAAATCTTAAAAAAATTAGATTCACTTCACTTTCTAGAACTTCTATTTTCACCTAAATATCAAATATATTCAACAGCTTATTCTAATACAATAACATCAAAATCATAACAACAAAATAAGCTGAAAGCACTAAACTAACTGAGCTGAAAATACTCAAATAAAAATCGGCTTAGATAGCATACGTTGAGTTTCCTGCTCGTTCTAGATTTTGTTGCCCAGCGTCGAGATTGATAGTTCTTGCTCATTTTGAAGACTTTAGAAATTGATGTTTTTATGTACTTTGGAATGAATACTGTTTTACGTTGCTTTCGCCAGGGACGGAGTGGATAAATTTTATAACATTGCCCTTTAATTCTGATCGTCCCGATCAGAAACAGTCTCTCCATGGTAGAGAGCGAGTCGATCTAAATGGACCACCTTCAACTTAGCCCTGGGGTTTCGACAGACCATCCCAGGTGGGTGTAAGCTTTGGAGATTTACCCTTGCTCCGTTGGGGGTTGTACAGCCAGACTTTGTCGTTCTCTTGGAACTCGACTTAATTGGTCTTGAGGTCATATCGCGTCTTCATTCGGTCACTGGTAGCCAACATCTGCGTTTGGGCTAATTCGTGAATTGTCAGCATGTTATGTCGGAGCTGGTCGGCATAATCGTTAATGTCTTGGAAAGGTTCTTCGGGGGAGCCAGAAGCCAAATCGCATGGTGATCGCAACTCTTTTCCGTAGAGGACCCTGGCTGGAGTCAGGCCTGTACTATTATGTATGGCTGAGCGATATGCCAACAGGAATAGGGGAATATGCTCATAATAATTAACTGATACTACAATTGCAATTTCCACAATTTAATTTTTGTCATTAGACTAGTCTAGTTCCTTGTAATTAGTCGAAACGCGTCGGACAGTTTTTAAAAAACGTTAATTGTGGAAATTGCAATTGTAGTATCAGTTAGTTATTATGATGAATTTCCAACAAGTATCGGCCGAATCAATTCAGAATATGCTCATCCCAATCACGCTGGTTCTTGCTGATGACCGTGGAGAGGTGTTGTTCCAAGGTCCTGTTGAATCTTTCCACCATTCCGTCTGACGGTGGGTGCAATGGTGTGGTCTTGTTTTCCTGATCCCCAAAATCGTACCGACCTTCTGGAATACATTCGATTCGCCCCTGGTCTGAATAGCTGTTCTACTAGCACCGTCGCTACCGTGGTTGCCTCTTGATTGGTTATCGCATATGCCTCAGGCCATTTGCTGAAGTATTCCATTGCGACCAGAATGTATTTGTTCCCCTCTCAAACTCGGGAAACGGACCGGCGACATCGATGGCAATTCTCTCAAATGGGGCTCACTGCTGCATTACTGGCTCAAACATTTGAGGACGTCTTCTCATATCTAGGGTATTCATGCTGCATGTACTTCTGTACCTTTTCAGTTGGGACTTGGTTTCTTCAGTGTTCGGGCTACTCTTAGATTCCCTTCGGGACACCCCCTTACTGGCCTGGGTGACCCTCTCTTTTTTGAGTGACAATGTCTGATCAGCCATCCGTTGCTGGTCTTCATTGGCCGACTCGGATCCTGACGTCTTCGAATGTATAATTCTACCCATCTATGTACCGCTGGCGAACTGTAATTTCTCTATCCACCTGGCCAGATGTCCTTCCGGTGTCTTAACGTCCAGCAGCCATTTGAGGGCGGCATGATCTGTTCGGATAAGGAAATGACGACCATAAAGGTATTTGTGGAAATGGTCTACAGCCCTTATTATTGCAAGAAGTTCTTTTCTGGTGACGCAATAATTTCTTTCCGGTTTCAAGTATCCACGGCTATAGTACTCGATTACCCTCTCTTCACCATCTTGCATCTGGGATAGGACGGAGCCCAAACCTGTGTTGCTGACGTCGGTGTCTTAGTTGAACTTGCTGGACTGTGTAGGAAATGCTAGGATTGGGCTGGAACATAGTGCTGCCTTAAGTCGTCTGAATGAATCCTAATTCCAACGAAAGGTCTCTTTCTCAGTGGTTTGTCGATGTAGAGGCTCGGTAATGGTGACAGGTCCTTCAACAAATCGCCTGTAGTGTGAACAGGGACCCACGAAACTTCGGAGTTTATGCTTGTCTCTTGGGACTGGCCAATTACGAATGGCTTCTATCTTGTCCTCGTTGATGCGGATTCCTGACTCGGAACTTTTTTTTGAACATGGAATACTTCTCTGGGTTCAGTCTTAGGTGGGCGTTCTTAATTCTGGAGAATACTGCGCCCAGGTTCTTCAGATGGTCCTCGCATGTCTGACCTATGACCAGAATGTCGTCGAGGTATACTAAACATGTTCTCCATGTCAACCCGCTCAATAAATACTTCATTAGCTTATCAAATGTAGTGGGACCATTACATAAACCAAAGGGCATAACCGTGAATTGAAACAGCCCTTTACTGGTGGATAACGCTCTCTTCTTTCTATCGTTTTCATGTAGACCAACCTGCCAATATCCACTCTTCAGGTCTACTATGGAGAACCAACGGGAGCCGGCTAGTGTGGTCTGATTGTCATCAATTTGGAGTAGTGGATAGCTGTCTTTCTTAGTGACATCATTCAGCTTTCTGTAATCAACGCAAAATCTAATTGGTATATCTCGTCCGGTTTTAACTATAACCTGTCCAACTAAGTAGTCATGAGCTGAATGTAGGGGCTCTACCATTCCAACGTAGCTCCCAGGGTTACTTTATAGCTGCCCATAAATAATCAGTTTCGTTCAACCGGGAATTCTGGCTGGGGATTTTGCTACAATTTTTATGGAGGTCGATGAGCAGTTAACGGACCGTGTCAATACAAATTCCTCAATTAGGAACCGATGAGCATCATATTCGGGTCGAACATAAATCTATGCTGGATAATTAGGTCCATACCCAGAATAAAATGGTTCTCAATATTCGCTACCAGGACCCTATGCCGGATTATGTTGTTACCTATCTGTAGCACGACATCTGCCTCACCCTGTATTGACATTGACTCGCCGGTGACTGTTCTAAGCTGGAGGTTACTGTTAACTGGCCGGATTTCTGGTGACCTCAAAACCTTGGACATGGCAATAGACACAGCGGCGCCGGTGTCAAAAGTGATGGTGATTGCGCGGCCATTAATGGTACCCTTGATGACTAGGCTGCTACTATCTCGGCAAAATTCCCGGATGGATACTGTCCTGGGGCTGGTGGAAGGATAGTAAGCATTCGCCCCCTTGTGCTGACTGATCGGAGTGTCACTGGTTGGTGAGGTTGTTGTGTTGTCTACTTCTGGTTGGTGATCGTTCAGGTAGCCTCACTCTGCAATCATATTGAAAGTGTCCTGTCCGTCCACACTTGTAACATGCTTCACTGTGGTCAGTTCTTTGTGATCGTTCTAGTAGTTTATGGATTCCGGACAATACTGCCTGGAGGGATGGTTCTGGTTCTTCCTGGCTGAAGGAAATCTCATCCTCAGTTTGGACATGTTCATGAGGGCCTCTACCTCCAAAGTCCGGAGCAAAGCTTCGTTGCTCTTCTTTATGCCACTGAGTCTTAGATTTCTTTGTACTTCCACATATCTGATACCGTTTATGAAGCTCTGCGTGGCCAATTGATCCTTAGTTTCCTCAGGCAGGTGTGGGTAGAACAGGTGTACTCATAGTCTAATCTCAGTGATTGATTGTCGTATCTTTTGTCCAGGATGGCGGTGGTCTTGTCGAAATTACCTTGTTTATCTACTGGAATGCTTTGGTGGAGTTCTAAGGCCTGACCTCTTAAAGAAATTACAAGAGACGTAGATTTTTATTGGTTATCCAATCCATTAGCTGTAACCACGGCTTCAAATTGCCGTTTATACATGGGCCAAAATGAGCTGCCATCAAATGTGGGTGGTTTGCTAACGGAACCTTTGGTACTCACGGTTTGTTGGTATTTCACTCTGTGCAAATCTTGTTGAAATTGTTTACTTTCAGTTTTCACTTTGTTTTGGATGGCACTGATTTTATCTTGTACTTCACTTACTTCACATTGTACTGTGTTTTTAATGGAACTGATTTCAAATTTTACCTGACTCTGGATGGACTCCATGTCATCTACTTTGATTTCATGAGTCTACACATTACTTTTTAGGATCTTAATGTCGTCATTTATCTCTTTTATGTCTGATTCTACTATTTGCATTCCTTCATTAACTGTTTCATTAACTTGCGATACTATTTGCATTAATTGTTCAAATTGCTGTTGTCTTTTTAATTCATCAGTTTGTCTCTGTTCTTCTAATATTTTAAATTCATTTTGACTCGTTAATTCAAATTTCGAGAACAATCCTTCCATTAAATTTTGTTGTTTTTCGTGTATATTAGTCACAAGATTCTCTAATTCAATTTTACTTATTTCATCAAAAGATTGTACTAATCTTTGATGAATTTCCTCTTGTTGTTGTTTCTCCTTCTTGTCACGTTTTTCCAGGATCTGAGTTATTTTTTCATCTAGTCCCTCCGTAACCAGTTTGACTATTTTTGTGGTAGTTTCATTTCCATGCTTTGGGTTTTCATAAATCGAATTAAGATTTTAACTTCACTTAATCCTGCACTTTTGATCACCAAATTGCTATAAATTCCGTGGGTTCAAATTAAAGTTTTAAAAAAACTGATATTCACTTCACTTTCTAGAACTTTTATTTCCACCTAAACCTCAAATATATTCAACAGCTGATTCTAAAACATAAACATCGAAATCATAACAACAAAATAAGCTGAACGCACTTAACTAACTGACTGAAAATACTCAAATAAAAATCGGCTTATATAGCAAACGTTGAGTTTCCTGCTCGTTCTAGATTTTGTTGCCCAGCGTCGAGATTAATAGTTCTTGCTCATTTTGAAGATTCTAGAAATTAATGTTTTTATGTTCTTTGGAATGAATACTGTCTTACGTTGCTTTCGCCAGGCATGGAGTGGATAAATTTTATAACAATAGTTTCATTTTTCCTTGGCACCGACTTCTTAAAAAGTATTTAATTGTTGTAGCAAAAATTATTTCATGCTTTTTAGTTAATTTCCTTTTGAAGTCGGTTTTTGTATTTTTTAAAATGTATTTATTAAACAGTCAACGTCTTTTTAGTTAGCATGGGAGGCAGATGCGTACCATGTAAATATTGAATCTGGCCGTATTATAGAAAAATAATCAGTGCTGATATTTTTTTGTTTATTTTGGAAAAGCAATGCGAAGGAAATTCTAGTTGACACATTCCTTTTGCAGATATATAGTCATCACAACAAAGTGTACATTCCTTTTTTCTGAAAGGTGTTCTAATTAAAACGAATAATAGCAATAAACATTTCGTAGCTTAGTTTGCCAGGGAGATGAAATACTTAATTCGTAGTTAGTTTGTTTTGTAGTATCAAAAATATAAAACAAGGAATAACCCCAAAGATTAAACATGAATCTTTGTCACTGAGTTTTGAATTGAATTTTATTTTTATATTGTAAATTAAAAGATTTTTAGTCATAACCCTTTGATAATTAGTGAATTGAAGCCGTTTTGAAGTGAACATTAAATAGATATTTCTGGGTATATACCGTGGAATTGCACCTTGGAGTTTTACAGTGGAGTTTTACCATGGAGTCCTACTGTGAAATTTCACGTGGTAGTTTTACCGGATAATTTTAGTGAGTTTGCTTAATGGATAATTTATACATTGTAGGTTATGGTTTTCCGTTATTCTTATGGTTATTTTTTATGCATAAAGAATCTAAATAAGAATTTGACAACTGAACCTAATATAAACAAGTCGTACATTTTCTTGGATCATTTAATAATATATGTTGCGTAATTTAAATGTTTTAATTAAAGTAATGGCAGTTAACGTTAAAATTTTAATATACCACATTTCTAGTAGATCTTTATAAGAGAATTTAATTGTTTTGACTTTGAACTTGACTTTTTTCATTTACTTTAACAATATGTTTGTTATTTTTACAACTTACAACTTTTACCCGCGGCTTTGTTCGCGTTGAGACCTTAAATAAATACCAAAGATCATTTCATTTCAACAGAATTGAATCAACGTGATTAAATTTGAAACACTACACTAACGGCAAACGATCTGGCTATTCTTAAAGAACGATAAAATCTCAATTTTTTTTACAACATACAATTTCATATAGTAGAAAATTATTTACCTTGTTGTAGTCTTGGTTTATAGTCTTTTTCTTTTCTAAACACCATTTCAATTCGTCCTCAGCTTTTCTTCTTTTCTCCATTACATTAATTTAATATTTTTATTTTAATTATCCATTCAATTATATCTCATCTATTCCATTTTTAAATTACATGTTCCCTTTCCATCACCAATTTTCACACACTACTCACTTTACATTAGTTTGTTTTGAGTGTTGCTTGAATATTCACTTCAGTTTATTTAACAAAATTTACGATTTTGACCTTTATTGCTCAACACTAGGGTCAAATTTAGGTACTTAGGTTACTTATAAGGTATGGACAAATGACTAACGCACAGCCGAATTTGGCTTGAAACAGCCAACTTGATGACACAATTTTCTAACCAAAAATGTAATAACATTTTTACTTTTAATTATATGTTCTGCACAATATCTCATTTGAAAGCTCATTTAATATTAAATAAATTGTTTCCTCTTGACTATACCTTAATTTTGCTTCGTTATTGATATTTTGGAGTTTTAAACGTTTGACTCCGATGTCTCTCTATTTTTCTCATTACTTACTACATATAGCTTATTACTCTTATCTAATCCTTATTTTTTACTCTACATATACTCTTATATCCTAAGCACATCAAGTTTTTACTTGCACAATTTTTAAATCACTTATTTGAGGATGCCTATTTTCTGGCATGGCTCGCTTACTATAAATTCAGTTTACCTTGTCTGTAATTGTCTTATTTCACCACTGACACTACTTATTTTAGTGTCTTTACTTCGTTTATTCTCTTAACTATTTACATAACTTATTTTCTATTACAACTTTTATTTAACTACCTAAGTGAATTTTTTTCTATACTTCCTATTTTTGTCTAAATTACTTGTTTAACTGTCCTTGCCACTAGTGTGATATACTTTTTATGCTTTATTAAGCTTGTTTTTCCTTTTTAGATGGTCTACAACAATATGAAAATAGAAAATTTACACATTTTGGATGTGGCAGAAATACATCCCAATTTTGATATGGACAGATCTTTTATCCTTTTATGATTTATAAAGTCTGATGGACTAAATTATGGTGAGTCTTTACCCTGTTTTATATTTATATATTTTTATATTTTTAGTTTGCATGTATTTGCTAAATTTCTCCTGATATATGGCTATTTTGCTAGACAAGCTAAAGTAGTGTACGATAACAAGTATTTCTTCAGCATAATTCTCGTAGCCTTCTGCTTTCGTTTCTAGTTACTCGAATAAGAAAGTAGAAGGCTACGAGAATTATGTGAACCGACCTGAAGAGGGCAGATGTGACTCTGCCGAAACATCGTCATTTTACCATCGATCCCGGCAGGGATTAAAAACAAATATACAGGGTGTAAACGGTTTGAGTGCAAAGATTTTGAAGAACCATACTTCAGGCAAAAACAAATCAAAAAGCTTTATAACATTTTCTAAAATAAACTATAGTTTTGCCAAAAAAAACACATAAAGTTAGATTTTATGTAGCCCTTGCTACAGTGAATAATACAATAATTTCGATTTCAAAATGTCGGTAAATCTAAATATGTAAATACTCAATAGCTTATACATCTTTAATAGCCACATTAAAAATGAAAATTGATTATTTAAACTCGAAATATGCTTTTATAATTTAGTGTAAGTTTCTCCGAATAGATATGGCAACGTGGCATACAGACCAACTTATTTACTACATTTTTTACTGTAACGACGACTGAGAGTTACGATTGTTTTTTGCGATTTCGATTCTTGTAAACAAGAATAGATAAACTGTAAAGTGATTTGAATAATATCTATTTGATGGAGACTTCGTGGTTTGCTTTCCATTTAATATATTTTTTAAATAAATAAAATCGAAGGTGATTAGTGTATTAGTTCGAAAATTAAGAATAGTGCGACAGTATTTATTTGTGATACATAAAGGCCGATTATATAATTAGGGAAAGACATGACATGCTCTTAATTTCTCGCATACGTGAAAATTGGATTAAACGGTGTCGTGCTTGTGTCGATAGTAATGGTGGGCATTTTGCACATTTGCTGTGAATAATCCGCTGTTTCAACTCAGTTCTATCATTATAATAAATTCGATAAGTAGGATTACATATTTACTTGTCTAATATAAATAATATTAATTAAATCAGTAATAATGACTCTTCGAATAATTTAACTGGTAAAAAACTACATATACAGATCTCTTGAGTTGAATATCATATGTATTTACCCAACTTTGTATAATTGCATAGAAGAAACCGCCAAATACAAATTCTAATTGCAATACCTTGTATTAAAAACGTAAATATTTCATACATTTTTATTTAATTCTAAGGTCAATATCATCAGTCAATACAAAAACACAGGTGTTTATATTTTTTTGTCGGCGTAGTCATTCCTTTATTATTCGCGCTAAGAGTGAATCTGCTTCGAACGCGAGCGACGTTGCCGGATTGACAATAATTTACTTAATATGTTTTAGGAATTTTCTTAGTTATTAAGGCCTACTGACCATAGTGGTATAAGAGTTTTTTGTTTAATTTGGTGTATACTACCTCCACCTAAAATATATGCACTCAAACTATTTACACCCTGTATATATATATATATATATATATATATATATATATATATATATAGACATATACATAAATAAAAAAAACAAACTAAAACAAAACCAAATTTAAACAAGATATCATAAGACAAGAAAACTAAACTTTTGCCGCTCGTTCCTTTTGCCGACTCAGGGCGTCAGATGAAATCTTTACCAGTTTACAATCTAGCTGTGCGTACTCCGACGCTACTTAGTCCCTATCACGAGGTCTCTTCCCTGCCGTTTGCTGGTCTAAGAAACCTCTACCCTGGGTTCAGAATCTGAACCTACAACTCTTCGGACAAACTCACAGGTTTTGGCACTAACACTCCTCGGTTAGTAAAATATAAAGGTACTCACCGGATGCGATTTATCCGTTAATCCCAAAAGGTTTACCTGTGAATTAAAAGAAATTATACCTCACTGAATTTTTAGCTAGCTAATCACTGTTCAAAACACACTCGCGACTTTCGCGTTTCCCGTTCCTCGACGATAACTTTTATAATGACTCTATAATTTAGTTCCTAACACCCTATTTGGACAGGTGAAACGTCGCGCCACGTACGACTACTTTTCTTGAGTTCCGGCCCGGAACTAGTTTAGAAATTCTCTGGACTAGTTCCTCGTGAACTTTAGCCCCTCCCATATGGGTACTATCTTCACGAATTCTCAATCTTCTGCCATTAACCGACGTGTTCTATGCACGTGCCTTTCATTGGCATGTTAAAAAAAATTCTTGAACAAACTTTTAAATAAGGACGGCAAAATCAGCAATTTTTCTCTAACTGCGTAAAATCGGCCATCTTTGGTTTTTGTTTAAAATGTTGCAACACAATTTGTGTCTACCTGGTTTTTAGCACGTACAAGAGTTCAGCTTTCTGCTAACCATGAATCGACAAAAAAAAAACAAAACGGAACGATATGCATAAGCTAGTCATTGTTTAAATAAAATTATTATAACATGGAAAATATGCGATTTTAGCGACATGTTTCATATTCTGCAATACGAGCGAAATTTTTCTATAAGACGTTTTTCGTTTACTTCCGTGAAGAAATATTAAATAACATATATCCGATAAAAGAATGGGGATGTTACATTATTAATTAAAAGCAGTTGAATGGGACATCTTTTATTCTTGAAATTGGATGAAAGACTGTGTACCAAATTAAATTTTGTATTGTTACTAAAGTAAAATGTCAATAAAAACAATTGTTGTTTTTCAAACACATCATTTATTATATTACGACTTTATTTTTTATGTTAATGTTTATGTTGGATCTTTTTTTTTGAGCTTGGAACAGTGATATATATGAGATATTTTGCAGTTCAGATATACTTTAATTTAGAAGAAAGCATCAGAACCACATCAAAACTCTTTTTAAAGACCGCTTTGTGTTGTCCTTATGGAGTTTATCAACATTTTCTGTTCAATACAGTATTGACTCAATTTTTGCATAGTTTGTCCACTTTTAGTAATTAAGTCAAAATTGAGTTTCTTGTAAAGAATATTGATGCTTTAAAATCATTAATATTGTCACTAACAAATGTAAAAACACAGATTTGCACCCTAACACCAAACCTTTGTTTAAACACTGATCGGCTGCCTGTCATCATCAAGGAGTAAACCAACCGTTGAGTGTTTAAATAAAGGTTTGGTATTAGGGTGTAAAACCCTGTTTTTACATTTGTGACACAGTAACAGATCCACAGCATTTCCATTTTCAAACAGTTTACTAACTGGATTGAGTGATTATATGCAAGAATGGCACCGATCAGTATACTGTATCAATGGATCGTCATTTCTTTGACAAGTTTTAGTAAACCTCTACGAATTTTTTCGTGTGATTTATATCCTAGGAATCACAAGGAAACGGCGTTATACACAGTATGACTTCCGATTTGGAGACTCTGTGATATCAATTTTCCTAAAACTCCTGGGTGTAGGAATACATTTAGCGATAAAATAAATAAATTAAGTCATATGTACTATATACATAAATAAGTATTTCTAAATTCAGTCAGTTGAGGGGAGCCCAACTGATAAAAGTTCTCGATTAGAAACAATATATTGTCTTGCGTTCAATGAATTGAAAAATCTCGAAATTTTCGTCTTGTATCAATAATCGTCATTTGTAAAAGTTTTATTTACAAGTTGTTCAATTGAGATGGAATGTAATCTTTATAACAATGAATTGATGGTAGTTTGATGTGTAAATGTGAAGTTATGAAGAGAGCGAATTTTGAAACAACTTTTTATTTTTATTCTTTACCACTGTGTACCACAATTGAGTTGAGTATTCCACGATAGGAAATATAATAAACAAAATTATTTGGTATCTCTGTAATTGTAAGGGAAGTTACAATGCATGTAAGCACAAAAGCTTAAAATAATAG
This sequence comes from Octodonta nipae, assembly GCA_034190945.1. NCBI lineage: Eukaryota > Metazoa > Arthropoda > Insecta > Coleoptera > Chrysomelidae > Octodonta > Octodonta nipae. The sequence goes on from CM067217.1 coordinate 102,335,846, forward strand.
TTAGAAATTTTGTATCCACTAGTTTTTTTGATAGTGGACGTATCTAGATCTATCCTTCCGAAAACATTTTCTGTTGTGAACATTCATATTCATAGAGTGCCGTATTGGGACTGCTGATATATTCAACTGTCATGAACATGAGATATGCCCTATAGGATTTTAGTAATTTGTAAAGTTTGAGTAACCTTTGTGATTAAGATTCAATAATATCTAATATCGTATGAATTTGTTACGTGAAGAATTTCATTTTATTTAACTCATAAACTAATGAGAAATATTATAAATTTTAGGATATTGGATAAAGGTATAATATTGTATGTAAGGGTTTGCAAAGTTTGTCCGAAATTGATCATTTCTTATTTAAAATAATTTTTGGAAACTTAGGCATTGCTTTTTCTCTTTTTTCCGATAAGTATAGTGTCTATGGCTGAGTTGAAAAGTAAAAAACACAATGAAATATTATTTTAAACTGTCTATAACTTGCAGTATATTCGAAAATGGCGATATGCTTTAAAATATATATTAGTTTCTTCCGAGGTGTCTTTATTTTTGAGAGAAATATTTTCATAGTTGTTATCACCAATATCAGACGATATCCGAATTCTTTCTTCTTCGTTTTCGCTTACTCTTTTCTCCTCAAGGGTCCTTATATATGTTCTATATAAAATTTTATTGTGGTCAGTGGATTTGTCTGTTTATTATTAAAAATAACTTCCTGTTTATATAAAAATTTGGATATCAAAGCATAAAAAATTATACATATTTTTCTCAAGTTAAATAAATGAATTTTATGAATTTTTTAAAATATTGTAATAAAATATCCGGTACCTTAGTCAACGATAGGCTAAAATCTCTAAGCCAATAAGACAATTCAGAACGTTATGAAACTTAAAGGGTTAAGTTTTGATTTAGGATATTGAAAAACAAAACATGTTCAGGTATTTTGCGAAACTTTTATATCTTTAAACAAACTTCTCGTAATCGATACGGGATCTTGAGAATCCAGAATCATTTAGGATTTTTAAATTCAGTTCAGAAAAAGTAATATATATACTAAGTTGTCTTTTTTGTTTTGAGGTATTTTTAGATTCCGATATCAAAATTTGTTGTTGACTGTTTCCTAATCTTTCTTCATCCCAGATGAAAACTCGACAAGAGAGACATAAAATTAAGAAGTAAAGGAGTGCTAACAATCACAGACAGGAGAAAACATCCACGGAAAAATAATAATTAATGATTGTCGGATCTGTAAATATACGAACCCAGATAAGAAACGTCCATCTCTATGTAGAAGAAGAAACACTGAATACTCTAATATACCACCACTGGACTTCTGGAAATAAGGTGTAATATGAGTACTTGCTATACAGCAAAGTAACACAGTACAAAAGTCCACATCATGTCAATCATAAAAAAATATACTGTTTAAAAACAGTCATGGCTCAGAAGTAAAGATAAAAAACTATGCAACCAACTGAAAAAGGAAGAGAGGAATTGCAAAAATACAACTAAAATGAATGGTAAACTTTTTATTGTGTAGTAAAATAAAATTTAAAATTCTTAACAAAATAACTCAACAAAATTCAATGAAGGAAAGAAAAATAGTAAACCAGTAAACGCAATTGTTGTAGAAATGATTAACAAAGAACTGAGTTGCATTTTAACAGAAATATGTGATCTTCAATGTATTTTTTTCAAAGTGGACAACACTAACATATCTGAGAAACGCTCAACAGAATACCGACATATAATGTTTCTTGAAAACATATATGAGAAAGCTACCGTCATATATCTGCATGGAAATACCAAAAAAATTAAAAAATCAGGTATAACACTAAAAGACAAATGAGAAACAATAAAGCTTTAGAAGATCATCTAAAAAGTCACATTGGCTAGATAATAAAGTAATTTCTTATAACTATTTCAAATTTATGGTGCATACAAATATGTGAGGTTTACATTATTTTAACCAATCTTATAAGATATATAGTGTCACTATTATTTTTGTTTTATCTAAAATAACAGTTAACAAAATCATATTTTATTTTTGATTATATTTTTCCGCGGACAGGTATATTTAAATTCCCTTCTCTATACAGCAAAGGTCAAATGGTGAAAATTTTAGAGGAAACGATCAATCATTTGGTTTTGAAAATAATCGGCAAAAACCGAAAATGTTTTTCATCAGTATATCCGTACCGGTTAATTTGACAGCTGTCAAGATGTGACACTTTTTTAAGACGAATAAAACCGCCTCAACTTTTTTATATGTCTCACAAGTGCATGCAAAATTTTAGTTTCATCGAAATATAAGAAGGCCATGAGTTGTTTGTTTCAAAATAACATTAAAGAATTGTAGTCAAACAAATATGGTCTTATAAGTCGATTTCCTGAAAATCTACATATAAATAGGCAAAGACAAAACGATTAGGTACCATTTTATCCTCTGTCTCTCAACCGATTTTCTTCATTTTTGTTTTGTTTGGTAGCTACTGACGATCTTCAGTGCAGCATGCTAATATTAGTTTATAATATAGGTTCATTCATTAAATAAAATATAATAAAAATTCATAATTTACGTCGATAATTACAACGCCAAACAACTGAATGTGCCGCCGTCGCCAGACTCAAAACATTGTTATATTCTTAGAGCATGTACTTCTGGAAGTGGCATGCAAGCGTTGTTATTTAGTGGTAAAGTAATCGTTGTATATTATAATTATACAGGGCGATTCCAGATATGTTCGTGGGTGGCACATAAGCAGTTGCATATATAGGTTGTTTAAAATATAGAGTAGAGTGCAATTATAACTAATAAAATAATTATATAGGGAAACCCATTAGCGGTTGAATTTACAGGGTTCTTGGAATAGAAGGTGTAGTAGAATTACAGTTATACAGGGTGGAAATGGAAATGCAACATTTCGTAATCCATAAGCAGTTGTATATATAGGGAAGATGAAATATATACAGGATGATGATAAAAAACTGTTAGAAAAGGAAATGATTTATAGAGTAGCCCACTCTTCCATGTATATGATGATTGAAATATAGGTCGGAGTGGAATTATAGTTACAGAAGATAGTGAAAAATTTCATAAACAAATAGAGTAAATGCGGTGGCTCATAGGCAGTGGTTTTCCGGGTGGTTCAAAAATGTTAAAAAATATTATGCGTGGTCCATGAGCAGTTGCATATACAGGGTGGTGGAAATATATAATGAGGTGGAATTATTATATTGAGGATTTTAATAAATGTTAGAGAATTGAGTGCAATTATAGCTATACAGGGAGGTTAGAAAGAATAAATTTGTAGGGTAGCCAATTAGCGGTTGAATTGTTGTCATATTAAATTAAGAATTACGAATTTGAACATAAATAAAGTCCTATGAATTATATCTGAAAATACTTGAATTTCGTTTTGTAGAAGCGAGAAAGTGATAACAAAGAATTAGTATCATCCATACTAACCCAAAATAGTTCAAGGATTTAAGAAAATTGATTTTCCAAGACGAATGCGTTTCTATGAGTGGTATATTAGAAAGAGTAATGAATATCTCATTCATGTAAATTATATCTTGTGGTCGTTTGAGAGTTGAGTTACGAATTGTGAAGGTAGTAATAAGCACAATATGTACTCATCAATGTGATATGGAAAACCCTTACGAATTGGCAAAGATTTGTGTACAGACTAGATTTGCAAGTAACTTTTGGTGTGGGATCGTTGGTAATTTAAACTAACTTACCTAAGACATAGAATTTCAGATACTTCTATAAATAGTATTGCCGGAAATACACTTGCGAAGTTGTACGAGAATCAGTCACCAATTGTCAAAATTGTCCCTATGTAAATGGACGCCAAATTGCAATTCTGTAAATTAATACCTACTTACGAAGCTGTTAAGAACTTAATTAGATTTTAAACTATGGCATGAATGGGGCTATTTTTTATTAATCCTGATTTGTTGAGAAGTCGTTGTTTAGGTTCATATTCTAATGAAAATAATACATGTTACTTGTTAATCTTGTTTGAGACAATTAAATCATTTTCTCCTTATTTGCGTTCATATTTTAGTGAAAATTCAATGCGTTAATACATTATTTTCTTATTAATGTTACTTTGCGACAAATAAAGCATGGCCTAGTTAGAAAAATTAAGGCCTAAATTTACGAAGTGTAATATTTTGTTGACACTCAAATCTTTTATGCATTTGTGGTGTATGACTAGACTGGAAATTTTTCGCCCATTTTAAAAATTAAAAAATCTAATATGGAGGCCAAAAGAAAAATAAAAAGTTTGCGGAATGACAAAAGACTATTGAGACATGTGACAAATGCCATCTTATTCGATAAAGAAAAAGTGTCCAAATAATGTCACATATTGACAGCGATCAAATTTACCGGCGAAAAACGAAATCCGCTATTTTCGGTTTTCGCGGGTTATTTCCAAAACCAATAGACCGATTGTAAATCTGAAGCCAGATATCCCCATTTAACCTTTGCTGTAGGTATAATAGGAGTCAAGATCCTTGTATAGAGAAGCGAATTTCGGACACCCTCTATATTTAATTACATTTAAGCAGCTCGATTGTTTGAAACAGTACTTGGTGATTTCTAATTATATTACTTGCTTCCAAAGAGTTTATCTCACCATTTTTCTTACTATTTTACATTACATTGCACATTTTTGAAAATGATACGGTAAAAATAAATTATGAACTAAATTTTATTTGCATTTGTACCGTCCGAATGACCAATTCTTATTTACTCCCCATTCAGCAAATGTTGAACACATTATCAATGTCAAAATGTGAAATTTGGGTATTTAGTATTCCAGGAAAGTACCTAACAATGATATTTAATATTATGTTGCCTACCTTACCAACCAATAAACCGTGATACAATATAAAGTGACAGGACATTGATGAATTACATCTCAGATAGTTGCACAATAATGAACAAGACCCAAATTATATTTATGTTTTAGACTAATATTGATTAACAATGATAATATCTATAGCTAAATATTCTGTCTAAAATGTGTCTAACATCTAAATGTTATTAAATATATCCACAATGTCAATTGATTCGCTAGTTTCACGGGGATAAACTTATAGCTATATTATATTTCTCAATACACACAACAAAATGATAAATAATCTAGCAGAACAGAAATTTTGTCAAATACTACAGATTAAACATTTATAGCATGCTTTTTTTATCAAATATATTATAATTTATTCAGATATAGCGATTTCAAGTAAAACCTGTTTTTCTTGGATAGATCATTTTACTCGTCTTATGAAGTTTATTTCTGACATCCTCTATTTTCTTTTAAAGGTTTTCTGGGGAAATAACTGCGGAAAGTCCAAATCTGACAACCCTAATTGTTGTGTACTTTTTATATTCAGCTTTTATCATAACTAATAAAAACTTTTACTATACATTAAATTGTTGTACACCATGCGATGAAAATAGTCATCAGAAACCATTTGAGTTTTACATGTTCCACAATGATGTTTTTGAAGTTCAGTGTATCAGTCTGAATATTATCATTGACTATGTACAATGTACACAGCCATTTATAGTGCATAATTTTACTAATGAGAAGAGATGTTTTATTTCGAGAAACAAAATATAAAAAATGAGATTCAGACAGGCAAAAAAACATTGACATTTACACAACTCTGGTATTCCCGGGGATAGTAAATAATAATTTATAATTATTGAAAATTATTCGTTTTATTCCATTCGTCTATGACAATAAAAAAGATTGCATATCAAAATAAACTATTCCATTCAATGCCCATCCCTAGTATTTAGTGTTGAGTTCGTTCAAATTATAGTTACACTCGTCAACAAACTTTCTAATAAGCTGAACTATATACTGGAGGAAGATAGATAAATGTGTTACCCTCTGTAGTCTGTTTGCAACTGAAATATCTGTGGCAGTTTAGACGATTCTTTTGGGAATATTTTTACATTGGTACATTAAAAAATACATTAAAAAACAAATAAAATATATTTCAGTTTTTTATTAACCTATCACGTGAGGTCATATACTTAGAGATAAATAATCATTTTTGATTGCACTTTTAGAAATTTTTGAAAACTTCGTGCAGTTCAGACTATTAAAATACTCTAGATATGTTATATGTGAGCTTTTTATACTACATGTCTTACTGTATCATACTATATGTCTAATATGAATAGGTTTGAAAGCGTTATTACTTAGTGTTTTCTCTTTAACATTCGAAAGAATTAAAAAACTATCCGAAAGTATCAATCGTCTTGATCCTGAAGTAGTATTATTAAACCACAAAAAAATATTTATTATTAATTAAACAATAATTAAATTAAGCTTAAAATGTAAAATGAAATTAAACTGATTTTACTAGAGTGTTTTCACACATCACATCAATGCAATAAGCTTGAAGACGTGTATGCTGCTAATAACATTAACAACTATTCTTCTATTCTTCATTCTTCTTCGACGATAAATTGTTTTTGAAAATTTTTCCGAAGTGTCGCCCATGGGTTTCATATCCGGGGATAATGCAGCCAATATGTTTGATTCATTCGATTTTAAGGTAGTCAATCAGTGCATTTTAAAATGTATTACAATAAAACTAGAAGACAGGAATAGATGTTGTCCTTTTATTGTTTCACATGTTTATTCGTCAATTTTCTACCCGAAGTTTTCGAATAAAAATTACTATAAACAACAGGCCTCAATAACAAACCAATATATTTCAGAGAAACACACGTTTATTTACATTTTCACAACATTCAGGAATCTCATGGAGAGTATGGTAACACAAAACCAAATTAGCAGTCCAATGTTTTTTAGCCACTTCCAAATTTTTACCCCCAATAATCTAAACATATTTAAATCAACGTACAAATCAAATTACACTAAAAACACTTCAACATTTCCATGTCAGCCGAAAGATGTTCAAATTGTTCAAATTAACAGAAATTTTACGGCATTCTTCCTACTTATACATACATGTTTACTGAAAATATTATATACATATATCTATTAATATTATGGAGCACCACACATCCCCAAAATAATAATTTAAACTGTTACATTCAACTAAGAGTACAACTAAATTTTTTAGTTGAAGACGTTCATTATACAAACATTTCAAATTATGTCACTGAAAAGCTTCCTATTTAAGAACAATAATAGGCTTGAAAATTTCTTTAGCTATTGTTTGAAAAGAAAATTACAGCGAAACCGAGTTTTGGTAGTGGTTCATGCAATTCCTCTACCCAACATAGAATATCTACTAACGTGAATGATACATCATAATATCGTTACTTAACGATTTTACCGTTACAATTTTTAATCGACACACGCATAGGTGAAAATCAGCTGTCTACAAGATCATACTTATTCTCAGTTATAAGAAATGGATTGTATATCATATATGATTTACACAATCATTCACCAAAATTAAATATACTTTTCGTAATGGGTACCCACAAAACTACTCATTCCATTCGCTTAATATTGAAAGAGTTTAGGTCCTACAAACGAAATGTTGAAAAAAAAACATAATATAGTTTTACGGAAAACCACCTACAACATATGACAATAGTACCGAATTCAGACTCTTAGTAAATTTTTAAACTTTATAAATATAACATGTAACAGCATCAAACTTCATATTTCCCCCTAAACTATTTTCACCACCCCAAACGTAGGTAATGTTTAATTGATCAATTGGTTCAAATTACCAGGCTATTGTTATTAAGAGACTTCCAAATTTTGACACCCAACAAACGAACCAAATTTTAATCAACTTGTTAAGCCAAAGTTTGATTATTCTTTAATGGAGTAATAAAATTTCAAAACTACAATAAAAACATTTGAACATTGCCAAATCTGCTGATCAGTTGTTCAATTAAGACCTATTTACAGACCTTTCCCAAGAAACTGTTCCGACCCCACACAAAAATAATCTGGAATATTTCATAATATGTTTGTTAAACTTTATCAAGCTCCACAAAACCCTGAAAATAGTTATTTAAAATATTACGTTTTTTTAAGAATACCATCAGATTTTTTATTTGAAGAATTTCTGAGTGAGTGATACGAGTACATGCTCAAATTATTTATAAGTCTTAGATTCTGCAGTTTAAATTATTAATCAATATAAGCCTACAGCAACATCAGCCATGGGCGAGATTATACTTATTATAAGTTATAAGAATTGAATTGTAAAAATGTAATTCTTCTTGTGAAATTAAACATATCTTATATGATTTCCACAATCATCCACAAAAAATAAAATATAATTCCACATAGGTACCCACAAAACTACTTTATTTCCCTTGTATTCAAAGAATTTAGATTGTGTAAACGACATTTTTAAGAATTCCGTAAAACGATTTATTTACGGTACACCATATGTCAACATATTAGCAAATTCAAAAAATTCAACCCTTAGTAATGTTTTCAATCTTTATAAATACATGTGCAATTTAGATAGATAATAGTCATTTGCTAGAGGTTCAAACTTCACATATCCCCACTAAACTGCACCACACTCAATCTTAGGTAACGTTTAATTAATCAATTAATTCAAATTACGAAGCCAATGTTTTATAGAAAATCCAGAATTTTAATCAACCGATGAAACAAAAGTTTAATTCTATTCTACCTAAATAGTCTAACACAATTTCAAAACTACATTATTCAACATTTCCAAGACCTATTTACCGATTTTTTCAATAGTTTCAAGTAAGAATACCACTATATTTTTTATATAACTATGTCCGATGTAGCTTAAGACTTAAGCCACATTGGACCCTGTTTCTCCAGAGGAGTTAGAGCAAAGAAAAATTCTTTTGGGTAAGAAATGAGTAATTAATTAGCAATAAAATTAGGCACCAATGACCACTTGAAATCTCTATTACTTGCTGAGATATAGCTATGTCCAACCTGGCTTAGGTATTAAGCCACATCGGACACTATTTCTTGAGAGGGGTTAGAGCAAAAAAATCTTTTGTGTAAGAAATGAGCATTAAAATTAAGTACCGAGGACAACTTGAAATCTCTATAGAGATATAGATATGTCCGATCGGCTTAAAACTTAAGCCACATCGGACACTGTTTCTCGGAAACGGTAGGAGCAATAAATTTTTTAGCAGCAATAAATTAACAATAAATTAGCAATAAAATATGCACTTCATATATTTTCATTTTCATTTTCATCATTGAAGGGCAATAACAATGTCATTCTGTACTGTGTTTTTGATACGTATGTGTTACTAATTTTAAATTCAGTATTTGCCTCATCTATGCTTGATTTTTTTCAATTAATTACATTTTGTTGTCCGTCGTTAGAGAATTTCAGCACGTTCTGTTATATTTTCTGCTTATGATTTGTTTACATTTTGTTAATCTCGATAATTCACTTTATTTACTACAACTAACTTCGCAAAATTGATCTGAAAAACAACACTGTTGTAACTATAATGTTTATGAAGGACATTCGATTTTTTCACATCTTCCTAAGTGACAATTTTAATTGCCCATTTTCATGTTAGTAACATATATGTCTATATATTTTTGTCACACGAATGGAAGTGTCATATTTTATTTTACGAGTAATAATAAATTAATTGAAAGGCTCACGAGAAACTATTCATAATTAAGGTCATTATATACATTCTTATAATTTAATTGAAAGAAAAATTACAATTTAAACACGTGATCTAATAATCTTACAGGTGTGTGTATGTTACTAGTATAAAAACAATACGAAGGTACCAAAAAGTTTTGTTATATAAATATTAATGAAAATTATTTTAATGTACTAAAATTGAAGAATTTAATTCTTTATTCATTTATATTGTTACTGTTTCATAAACGTCCTGCTGCAAATTCTTATTGACTACATATGACCTGCGATATCTTTATATGTTTTAGTTACCAATGCGTCACAAATATATGTATATATATATATATATATATATATATATATATGAACTAATCTAGGTTCCGGGTGAGAACCGCGTCTGAATTTATTGAATACTCGACGTTTCGACTCCTGCTTTGGAGCCATTATCAAGAGACAAAAGTGAAAAAGAGTTTCAGAGTCTAGATCGAACTCGGGGCCTCAATCTGCCTACTCCCCAAGAGTCACTAGGTAACTGAACTGAGTTTGAGTCTGCTCTGCTTCTTTTATTTATAGGTAGCGCTGGGTTAGAAGAAGATGTCACGTGATGAGGCTGTGTTGTGATTGGTTGGGTATTGTTGGGCGTGTCTGCTTTGTTTAATCTGGCAATTACGGAGGTCCAAGCTGTGGGAAGGCGAGTACTGTCATCGCGTCTATTTAGACAGAGAGGTCTTTTTTCTATTTCGATGGCTTCACGCATAGTGGATGCCCTAAGAGAATTGAGAGATATGATAGTCCTACTGTCTTCGAAGTTGATAGAGTGCCCTGTTTGGATATGGTGATGCGCGAACTGACAGAGAGTGTTCATATACTCGATGGTTAACGCGCCTGTTGGTACGACCGATGTAGCTTTGTGGGCAATCGCGACATGAGATTTCGTAAACTCCTCGATCCTCGTTAGGTACTTTGTCTTTGGGGTTACCGGTTAAGTTGCCTATAGTTTGAGTGGTGTTGAAGATAGTCTTTATTTGATGTCTTTGTAAAATCCGTGCTATTTTGTCAGTGACTCCTCGAATGTATGGAAGTACGGCTTTTTGATGTTGTTCTGTTTCTGACGGGATTGGTGTGATTAGGGGTTGTTGAGATTGATGAATTATACAAGCAATGTGGTCCGGATGATAACCGTTTTGTCGAAGGATTTGTTGAAGATTATTAAGTTCATTTTGTCTATTGTCAATATCTGTTAAGCGAATGGATCTGAGAGTCAAAGATTTTATTACAGAACTCAATTGGGCAGGGTATATCCAATTATCCATATATATATATATATATATATATATATATATATATATATATATATATTGGATAATTGTATATTTTCTTGATTTTATTTTAGGTCGTTACAAATGTTAAAACTGTGTTTATTTCATATGTTTTAATGATGACGTTTCGGCCATGTTTTTGGCATTTTTCAAATCTATTCTAAAACTATTAACATTATTGATCCATTTAAGAAATTAATAGACTAATAATTTTGACTTACCTACAGCGTTAGTACTTGTAAAGTTACAATATTTTCTGTTAAACGTTGCGTAATTGTGACTTTACAAGTACTAACGCTGTAGGTAAGTCAAAATTATTAGGCTATAATTTCTTAAATGCATCAACAATGTTTACAGTTTTAGAATAGATTTGAAATAGGCCAAAAACATGGCCGAATCGTCACCATTAAAACAAATGAAATAAACACACTCTTATCATTTGTAACGACCTAAAATCAAGAAAATATACAATCAACTAATTTATATAATATAAATAAGGTCGAAGAAAACAGCATACAATACTATATATATATATATATATATATATATATATATATATATATATATATTATATGTTTATTGGGGATGCTTTGGATAAGCTGGCTCACCAACGTTTGCTGATATAAGGGAAGACCTATTGTAGTAGGCACCGATAGGGCATTAAATAGGGTCTAATTGTACCAGTCATTCCCAGGATTAGTGGGTATAATTAATATTGTGTCCCATACAGTTATTTTCGTATTTTCTTGGGGTTAATTAAAAAACATAAATTGGGGAGTTACATTTGTTCTTAAGTATTGTTTAACCACTAAAAATTGAGGTTACTTGTTTTGTATTTTTTTTGTGTTACATATCGGGGTTGTTTTATTTTTTCTAATTTTTCTTTCATTTCATTTTGTTTTTATTCAATATATGTGTGATTTTTTTTTGCTGTTTACTTTTAACTCCTTCCTTCTTCCCATACAACCACCAGCATTTGAGAAGCCTGGGGACTTACCCTCTTAGAGGAGGCTAGGTGACGAAAACCAGAAGCTACCAAGGACTGAGAGTCAAGGCAGAAAAGGGGCAGTAAAGTTCCTTTTATATTATTTATTTTCAGATAACATTTACCGAGAAGGGTTCCCGGAGTCTTTCTCTACAACACAAATTTTCTTCGGGTGGTGGCAGCATTCCCCTTTTCTCTCAGGGCCTTTATTCATTTTTTTCTCCCTTACACCGTAAGCATAGGGAATAGGGTTGTTACACTGGTGGAAGAAGCAAACCGTTACACTGGTGACAGGACCCAAATTGTTACAATGGTTGGCAGCGGTGTGGGATCTGGTTATATTTTAGGAAGTTAGGTTGTGATGTTAGGGACTTTAGAGAGGAAAACAAACAGAGGGTTGGCACTAACTTTTGAACAATAACAGGGTTGAAAAGTCTAGCAAGAAAGGTTGAATTTAATGTGAAAATATAAATTATGCACTGTCGGTTTTCAGATTCTATTTATGATTGGTTATGATTTGTGATTTAATTATATCATATACAAAGTAACTTTTGATCGTTTTTTTTTTGAGTTATTGATTTGTAGTGTTTTACCAATTGATATATATTTTCAATTGCATTTGATTTACCATTGATATATTGAAATAGTTGATTATTTTCTGAAATATTTTCTTTAAGTTACCACTATTTATATATTTTTTTATTATTTGATTGATATTGATTACTACATTTTATTTGATATTGATATTGAACTTGGGAAGGTTTCCAAGATATAGATACCGCGAAACCCTATAAAATTTTTGTGACATTAGAATCCTTAGAGACCGCGAAACCCTATATACATTTTTTTACATTAGAGCCACTTAATTTTTTTTTGTATTTTAAATATATACAAATCCGTGTTACTATAATGCCCGGTCCAGGGGTAGTAAAACCAAATGCATCGGCCGGCGGCCTAGTAAGGAATCATCGAACACGACCAGTCCGACGGGCCCGGGAAAATTTACTTTTCCTACCGTACCGGTAGCACCCGAACAGGGATTCCTACGATGGCCGATGGTAGTTTCGTTGGGGATGATAGCCGCGTCACTAGATAATTTTACGGGCAAAGATGTCCCAAAATATTTAGAAAAATTGGAGCAACGTTCGAAATTACACGGATCAGAGGACGAGACATTACGACTATTAACATTAAGTTTGTTGGAGATGCCTATATTTTTTTCAAGTCAGATTCTACCCTAGATACCTTATCCTATGCCGATTTAAAAAAGAAGCTGATTGCAAGGTTCACACAAATACGATTGCCGGGGGAAAACCAGTTAAATTTGAGTAGATGTTATCAGAGACACGATGAAGACGTTTCATCATTTTGTACACGTTTAAAGACGCTGGGTGGACGCGTTTTACAAGAGGATTTGCAAGGCGCAGCTCCAGAGGAAGAGGCGGGATTAAGGAAAAAGAATCAAGCCTTATTATGAAATCAATTTAAAATGGGGTTGAGAAAAGATCTTCTCAAGGATATGGGAGTCGTTCTTCTAAGAGAAGATAAACTCACTTTAGATAAAGCGGAAGAGTTAGTCCGGTTACAGGAAACCACTACTCGTATGCTCCAAGGAAAAGGTAATAATACAAAGGTTTCAGTTATTTCAGAGAGGAGAAAATGTTATAATTGTGGAAAGGAAGAGCATTTGGCCAAAGAATGCCATTGGAAGCCCCGAATGGAACTGCCGAAGAAGGAAATTAAAGAAGAACGGCCATGGTATTTGTGTAATAAATTAGGACACTGGGCTAGAGATTGTTACAAAAAACGGGCGCAATATAAAAATGAAGAAAAAACTATAGACTCATATAAATTTAACAGACCGGGAGGGTCAGGACAAAACGGCAACTATAGACAGTTGGAAAATAGAAATAGAAATGAAAATAGAAATATAAATGATAATAGAAATCTGCATTATACGCGAACAAATAAGGGCAGATACCCTGAAAATGGGACGTCGAAAGGAGCTATTTCTAAGAAAAGGAATGAGTTCGTGAACTCGAATGCGAAGAAATGCGAGTCAAGTTCTTTAAACTAATTTCGCCTTCGAATGTTCCCCGGTTAGAAGGCTCTAGCGAAACACAGAATAGGGGAAATGAGATTAATGTTTCAATATTAATAAAAATTTGATTGAAGAAATTACTAAGGAAGTTTTAGAACAGTTAGGTGTAAAGGCCCAAATAGTAGAGAATCAAAGACAGGACAATATTCAGAAATCAAAAGAAATTGTAGCTGATGAAAAAACGCGCCAAAGAGAAAATTTCATAAATAAATATGAAGAAAAAATTCCTGAAGTTTGAATAAAGTTCCACATGTTTTAATGTTAGTAATAAATGGTCAGAGGCAGATATGCTTAGTAGACACCGGAGCGGCGGTAACCTTGATACAGAAGGGGTTGGTCAAGGAAGAAGACATTAACCCGCCTGGCACAAGGGATTTATCACTTTCAAGTATAACTGGTCACAAAGTGAAAACTTATGGAACCGCGGAAGTCTTGGTTGGCGCCACTTCTACTGGTCCTCATGAAATGGTTGAAATGGTAGTTTGTGACGATAGACTCTTAGGCAGTACGCAAGTTTTATTAGGAAGAGATTTTTTTGCAACCAATGGAGTAATACTGGATTACAGAGAAAAACCGACATTTCACTTATGGGGTAAAACGATTGACATGTATGCAATGGATGATGAAATGTTATTACAATTAAATGTACAGGAGAACTGGAGTAAATGGTTAATGTACGTTAGAAAATTTCAGAAAAATAATGGTCAAACTGAAGAGGATGATTCAGACAATAATTATATGGAAATTGGGGCCCAAATTAACGAAACACCCTGTACACCACGAAACATAACTGAGAAAAATTAATTAGATTGTTCCTTTGATGAGATGACTAGCGATGACGTACTGGCCACAAAAATTGTAGCGCCAGAATTTATTTCAATACCTCCGAGAACGGAATTAGTTTGTCACGGTCGTTTAAAGAAGAAATTAACCGGCAATGCACTGGTCTGCGAGCCTATCGAATTAGCGCACGGTTCCGCGTACATAGCATGTGCAATTGTACCGAATGAAAATAAAATACCTATACGTTTATTTAATCTGTCAGAACAGGAAGTGAGAATTCAAAAAGGACAGGACTTGGGTATTGCATTGATGGCAACAGAAATGAAAGATTCATCAAAATCAGCCACGATAGGAAGAGTAAATTTAGCAAATAAAGAATGGTTGAAAGAATTTGATCTTGGGCATTTGAAGACTGATACTAAAGTACAACTTCAAAATTTGTTGGAAGAATATTCTGATTTATTTATGGGCGAAAGGGAAGTTTTACCAAGCGCGTCTCGAGTTAAACATTGTATCACGTTAGAACCTGGAGCACAACCAATTTGTAAAGCTCCATATCGAATTCCTTATAAGCAAAGACAGATATTGCAGGATGAAATCGATAGACTGCTAGAAACACAAGTTATTCGCCCTTCAGCGAGCCCTTGGTCCGCCCCTGTTGTTCTTGTATCCAAGACATTGCCCGATGGAGAAGAAAAGATTAGAATGTGTATTGATTATCGAGGATTAAATAGTGTTACGAAAAAAGAATAATATCCACTAGCAAATATTTCTGATTTACTTCAAGGTTATCAGGCGGGAAATAAAGCTTTATTTTCGGTGATCGATGTAGCAGAAGCTTATCATCAAATTCCCATGGAAGGAAAGGATATACCGCTTACAGGATTTAGCACTTATCATGGACATTATGAATACTTAAAGATGCCCTTCGGATTAGTTAATGCACCATCTACATTTTAGAGATTTACGAATGTTACCTTATCAGGTTTGACCGGAGATTCGGTTATGGTTTACTTGGATGACATAGTGATATATAATTCTGACGGTCCCAGAGAACATATAAAACGAATGAGAAATGTGTTTGTAAGACTAGGGGATGCCAATATTAAATTAAAACCGAAAAAGTGTAATTTTATCGTAGAAAAAGTAAAATATTTGGGACATATTTTAACACAAGAAGGAATTTTACCAGACCCAGAGAAAATTAGAGCTATCAAAGAATTTCCAATGCCGAAGAATGTTAAAGGAGTACGATCATTTTTAGGACTAGTTGGGGGTATAGAAGATTTATACCGAGGATAACGGAATTAACTACACCATTGACAAATTTAAGGAAGAAAGACGTGAAGTTTCAAATCACTGCCGAAGTTTTAGAGTCAATAGAAAAATTAAAGGGCGCTTTAACAAATGACACGCTTTTGATATTCCCAGATTTTACTCAGCCGTTCATTTTAGCCACTGACGCGTCAAATACGGGCGTTGGCGCCATTTTAAGTCAAATCAGGGATGGGCACGCGAGACCGGTGGCGTTTGCAAGCCGACAAATGAATCAAGCAGAGACGGCAAAAGAGTTATTTGCTGTTATTTTTGGAGTACGACAATTTTCGTGTTTTCTTACCAAATCCAAATTTACTTTAATCACAGATCACCGAGCGTTAAATTGGTTACTGGCAATGAAAGATCCGAGCTCCAGATTGACGCGATGGGCCCTCTCGCTCGCAGAGTACGATTTCGAAGTAATTCACCGACCTGGTCGAAAACATGGAAACGCTGATGCTTTAAGTCGCATGTATAATACCGAGGATAACTATGTAGATATGTCGTATCTGGATTTCATAGATTATCGCAGGAAACACGCATTACCACAAATAAAAGATATGGAAATAATAAATGAATTACCCGATGACTTGTCTATAGTAAAATTCGTTACCAAGGAGCACTTACGCGGGACTGCTTTAGAAAACGCAGATGCTGGACAAACCGTTAAAATTACCGACAGACAGAGGACAATATTTTATTTAATACTCGGAGAACGAACTGATGAGAAAATAAATTTAGAATCTATGTAGACAGGCTTACAAGAGCTATATAAGATGGCTTACGAAAATACTGAACAAAATATAATTTTAATAAAGGAGGATTTAACAGAGGAATTGTGGCATGAAACGAAAGACATGGTTAATTTCATATTTTCAACCGCACAAATTAAAATTAGTATTTATGGGACAAATCAAATTACCGTGATTGAAGAAGAACTCATAGAACCTAATTGGGAACGAGATGCGATAGTGAGAGAACAAAATAAAGATACATTTTGCAAAGGGATCTTAAACCATTTAAGCGAAGTTAAGACAGAAAATAGAGACGAAACGAGCTTAATTATTTTATGGACAAAGATGGTGTTCTATATAAAAGAGATCAAGACTTAAAAAGAGACCAGCTAGTGATACCGAAAACCTACGTTAATAAAGTACTCAGGGATTTTCACGATAACATAATGAGCGGACATGCAGGAAGACAAAAAACTTATCAACTTATACAAACACGATTTTATTGGCCCGAGATGAAAACAGAGATTGAAAAATATTGTGATACATGTGAATCATGTAATTAGCGAAAAACTTCACCACATTTTAAGAAAGTACCACTGCAACATTTCACGTCTGTGAGTGAACCATGGGAATTAACCTCGATGGATATCGTTGGACCTTTAGTGACAACAATGCAGTGTAACAAATATTTGTTAATTTTTCAGGACCATTTTACAAAATATGCGGAAGCAATACCTTTACCAAATCAAAGAGCGGACACGGTAGCAAGAGCGTTTGTAGAACACATCATATGTCGTCACGGTACTCCTAAGAGATTATTAACAGATAAAGGCACAAACTTTACGTCCACACTATTTAAAGAGATATGTAAACTTTTAAAAATTGAAAAAATTCAGACGTCTAGTTATGCACCTTCCACGAGCGGGCAAATAGAGCGAATGCATAGAGTTTTAAAAGATATGTTGTCACATTATATAAACGACAATCAGAAAGATTGGGATACGTTTATTCCATACGTATTAGCTGCTTATCGTAGTCACATCCATTCCTCAACAAAATATTCGCCTTTTTTCTTACTTCACGGTAGAGACATGACTTTGCCCGTCGATGAAATAATACGTCCGCAACGAATACGATATGATTACGATGACAATTACGCATCTGAAATGATGGCCAGATTATCTAGAGTATACCGGGACGTTCAAGAAAATACGGAAGAAGCCAAGCAGTACCGGATAAGACAATACAATAAGAAGACACGAGAACGACATTATGACTTAGGAGATTTGGTTTATTTAAAGGATATGGGAACTATTGTAGGTAAATCAAAAAAACTGACCAAGAATTGGGTAGGACCTTACAGGATAATGGAAGAAATCGGCCCAGTGACGTATAGAATTCGAAAAGTAGGAGGTCGAGATGACCAAGTGGTGCATATAAATCGGCTAAAGGATTTTAAACGAGTAATTCTCCCCGGATGGATCGATGTTGATAAAGAGGAGTTGAAGAAATGCCTGAGTAGCACCGAGGACCCTAGACGAAGGACTCAATCAGTAGACATGGAAGGTCATCTACGGAGGTCCGAGCGAACCAGAAAACCTCCCTTGCGTTTTCATTATTAAGGTAACGACATCGCCGTGCGAAAAACGGTTAAGAATATTTTTCGCGACTTTTTTGTATTGGTCAGCAGTAAAACCCTTGCAAAATTAATACAAGCCCGGATGAGGGATGTAAAAAAATCCTGACTCCCCCTCCCCTGAAATCGCCGTGCGTTTTCATTATTAAGGTAACGGCATCGCCGTGCGAAAAACGGTTGAGAATATTTTTCGAAGCTTTAATGTATTGGCTAGCTGTAAAACCCAAGCAAAATTAATACATGCCCGGATGAGGGATGTAAAAATCCTGATTCCCCCTCCCCTGGAAGTCTATACCAAATAGACTTTTTTTTCTCTCCCATAAAGGGTTACCATAGCCATTCATTAGTTTCCTGGAGAAGTCGTTGAATACCAGAAGGGTTTATCTTACGTAGAATTTTCTATTCTAAAATGCAAAGATCTATTTTTTGTCCGAATGTGAGATTAAAATTTTTTGTTGTATTAGGGAGATAATTTTGGTCTCCAACCGTAAGGTTTTCGTATATGACATAAAGGCGTTAACCGTAAACTAATTTTATTTTTGAAAATAAATGTAAAATTTTAGTTTCGAGATCAGAATCCGAGAAACATAGATAACTCAAGCGAAATGCTAAGTAACGTAATATAATCGCCGTAGAAATAAAAAGATAATATGGTATCCTATACATTGTAGCATAAACGCAATGTTAATTCTGGTTAAATTATGAAATATTTTATTAAATGTAATGAGATAAGTATTCAGACGACATAGAGTATTTTGAAAGACAGTAAAGTAGATGAAGAGATATTTTTTAAGAGAAGAAATTATTTCCATGAATAAAAATAATTAATTCATTACCGGATATGAAAAAAATAGTGTAAACTATATAAATAATAAAGTGTAAACGTACGGAGCATTGTTTGCTAAAGGAATGTACGCTGTCAACAATTTTGTAGTATCGAGAATACGGCCTCAGCATAAGATGTATTATAATTGAACGAAGAGCGAATAATTATTGCAAAGATTTTAGTGCGACGAGGCATGATTATAAAGAGTATGACATTTTGAAGTGCTAATGTTTTTGACTAGGTAAAAGATTTATCACAGGGGCTGTACTGTGGATATACAAGTAAAAATAAAAATAGTTGGAAGGGTTTTTAATGAGTAGCAAAGATAACGGTTCTATTCAGCTCTTTATAGCAATAATTGAGTAAGCTTTAGAGAAATTTGATTTTCTTTTGTTTTGGAAGATGGATCAATAATTGAGTCAGTCTTTTGTTTTTTTTAAATAAAGTAAGATGGAGACATGCTCACCAGTGTGAGCTGAGACAAATTGTCTTTTTTATATAGATTTTCTTTGCATTGATTTTGGTGTCACGAACTATAGGAGTCAATGATGGACTCACAGACCCAATATTCTCAGATATTGGATGAAGGATACTCACAAATGTTTGCTATGAGCCAGGACAATCATTTGGAAGAATTTAGTTGGGATTTAAGTTTGATATATTATAAAACTGTTAGAGATATATATTTTGATTATTTTATTTGGGATATGAATGAAACATAACAGATCATGTTTTGACATTTTGAGATGTTGATAAATATGCTTATTTGAGTTGGGTTATCTATTTATTGTCATTGTTTTGGGATAATTATTTTGAGTTTTGATTTTTGGATTGAATATAGGGAGTTATTTGTATAAATAAGTTTATTTTAATTTGATAATTTTTGACAATATTACTGGGAACATGTGCTTAGAAAATGTTTAATAACATTGTTATTTTTTTGATTTTTATTTTGATTTTATACTTTTTGTACCTTAAAGAATGTGCGTATGTTTTTTTGGAAATAACTTTGGGTTTATTTCTTTTGGTTATTACAATGTTTTATTGTATATGATGTAATTTAAAGACTTAAAAAAAGGTCTTGTTTATGGCTTCAAGAAAGAAGTCATCAGTTTCCATAATCATGGTCTGTGGAGAGGCAGAGATCCTGATGCAGATCTCCTACTAGCGCTTAGCTAAAATGACACGATACATGAAGTCATGTACAGGGGGTATGGTCAAAAAATTGGTAACCCGCAGTTAGTGCTAGTGCGGTTGAGAACATTGAAACATTTCGAAATGATATGTCGCGAAAGGACTTAGTGGTTCGATTTCAAGTTCGGAATAAAACGGTACGGTAAAATGTCGCGAATGTCAGGGCGTCAAAATCCATTCAAACACGGAAATGGACATGGTAATTTTGGGCAGAAGATGAAGCTTTTATAGCCAGAAGTGGTTTGCGAAATACCAGTACTATTCAGTCAAACGTGTGCAAGTTAAAACAGATGAAGGTTATCTAGGAAAAAAAAGGTTTTATTTAATTTTGGTAAATAAGACAACAGGCTGTAGAAAAAAAAATCGTCCAGATGTAATATTGGTGTGGATACACACAGGTTAAAGTGTATCTACACACGGAGTCGAAATGGATCCAGAGAAACCAGATGAAAAATTAATGGTTTTGATAACAGAGTTAGGTATCCGCGATGTTCACTTCCAGAGTGGAAGTCAGGACTTTTGGGAAAAGTCTAGGAGAATTTTGTTTTGTGTGGCTACCCAGTCCAGGTAGAGCTACGCAGGTTCCAATGATGGAGCAATGGAGCGTTGTTATAAAAGATGGCAGAAGCCATGAAGAATTTTTGGTTCCCGGACATAGGAAATGTCCTAGGAATCGGTTTGCCTGAGTAAAGGCATTTGCGTTGATAAACGCATACGATATAGCGAGATAAAGATAAAGATGATAAAATATTGGTTCGAGAAGAGCCAATAACCGGACGACAGACAGCCAGATTTACCAGGGAATAAGTTCCAGAAAAGATAACTAGCCAAGGGAGAAGCAGATACCGAATTATAAGTTCCAGATATCAGAGATACCAAAATGATCCAAAATAGTATGAGTTCCAGAGCCAAACGAACTTCACTGTTCAACCGGACAGCCAATTAGCCAGCCCAAATATATGCAGTAACAGAAAACCAAATTAATACCGTTTGGTCCAAAACAGGTCGACCGATTCGTTCACTAACGTCAGTTTCGTAAAACCGTCCGCCTCTCATTGGACGGACATTTTAGACATTTCCGCGGACGAGGGAAAGAACTTTCAAAAACCATAACAAACTTTTACTTGTGGCGTAAAACGTATAATTTGCAAAGACTCTCAAAAGTAGTGCGTAATTTGGACATCAACCAGGTTGTCTCCAACTTTGGTTTGCGTTAAATCAATTTTTCGCATGTTACCTACTGAACTAATTTTGACCTACCTCATCTCAGCTGATATGATTTAGCGGCGTTTAGTAGTGGAGATAGGGAGAAAATGCAGCGTCTACAAAAGCATCGAGTGTGTTTGTGAAGTGCGTTCAATTAAATTTTGTAACGGAAAAGTGCAACTTTGTCAATAGACTTAAGTATAAATGCGACGACAGAAATTGTAATGAAAATTTTTCGAAAAGTTTTGGAATTTTTCAGGAAAATCCAAGGCTACTGAGCCTTAAATTTTTCGAAGGGGGGAATGATGTAACATCCCGAGGATGTTGACAAGAATTCATAATGTATTTTTTTATCAGATATATGTTATTTAATATTTCTTCACGGAAGTAAACGAAAAACGTCTTATAGAAAAATTTCGCTCGTATTGCAGAATATGAAACATGTCGCTAAAATCGCATATTTTCCATGTTATAATAATTTTATTTAAACAATGACTAGCTTATGCATATCGTTCCGTTTTGTTTTTTTTTGTCGATTCATGGTTAGCAGAAAGCTGAACTCTTGTACGTGCTAAAAACCAGGTAGACACAAATTGTGTTGCAACATTTTAAACAAAAACCAAAGATGGCCGATTTTACGCAGTTAGAGAAAAATTGCTGATTTTGCCGTCCTTATTTAAAAGTTTGTTCTAGAATTTTTTTTAACATGCCAAAGAAAGGCACGTGCGTAGAACACGTCGGTTAATGGCGGAAGATTCAGCCAATCGGACAATGAAAAACTCACCCGGTAGGGGGTTTTGTGGTTAACTTATTCGTGAAGATAGTACCCATATGGGAGGGGCTAAAGTTCACGAGGAACTAGTCCAGAGAATTTCTAAACTAGTTCCGGGCCGGAACTCAAGAAAAGTAGTCGTACGTGGCGCGACGTTTCACCTGTCCAAATAGGGTGTTAGGAACAAAATTATAGAGTCATTATAAAAGTTATCGTCGAGGGACGGGAAACGCGAAAGTCGCGAGTGTGTTTTGAACAGTGATTAGCTAGCTAAAAATTCAGTGAGGTATAATTTCTTTTAATTCACAGGTAAACCTTTTGGGATTAACGGATAAATCGCATCCGGTGAGTACCTTTATATTTTACTAACCGAGGAGTGTTAGTGCCAAAACCTGTGAGTTTGTCCGAAGAGTTGTAGGTTCAGATTCTGAACCCAGGGTAGAGGTTTCTTAGACCAGCAAACGGCAGGGAAGAGACCTCGTTATAGGGACTAAGTAGCGTCGGAGTACGCACAGCTAGATTGTAAACTGGTAAAGATTTCATCTGACGCCCTGAGTCGGCAAAAGGAACGAGCGGCAAAAGTTTAGTTTTCTTGTCTTATGATATCTTGTTTAAATTTGGTTTTGTTTTAGTTTGTTTATATATATATATATATATATATATATATATATATATATGTATATATATTATATGTTTATTGGGGATGCGTTGGATAAACTGGCTCACCAACGTTTGCTGATATAAGGGAAGACCTATTGTAGTAGGCACCGATAGGGCATTAAATAGGGTCTAATTGTACCTGTCATTTTCAGGATTAGTGGGTATAATTAATATTGTGTCCCATAAAGTTATTTTCGTATTTTCTTGGGGTTAATTAAAAAACATAAATTGGGGAGTTACATTTGTTCTTAAGTATTGTTTAACGACTAAAAATTGAGGTTACTTGTTTTGTATTTTTTTGTGTTACATATCGGGGTTGTTTTATTGTTTCTAATTTTTCTTTCATTTCATTTTGTTTTTATTCAATAAATGTGTCATTTTTTTTCGCTGTTTACTTTTAACTCCTTCCTTCTTCCCATACAACCACCAGCATTTGAGAAGCCTGGGGACTTACCCTCTTAGAGGAGGCTAGGTGACGAAAACCAGAAGCTACCAAGGACTGAGAGTCAAGGCAGAAAAGGGGCAGTAAAGTTCCTTTTATATTATTTATTTTCAGATAACATTTACCGAGAAGGGTTCCCGGAGTCTTTCTCTACAACACAAATTTTCTTCGGGTGGTGGCAGCATTCCCCTTTTCTCTCAGGGCCTTTATTCATTTTTTTCTCCCTTACACCGTAAGCATAGGGAATAGGGTTGTTACACTGGTGGAAGAAGCAAACCGTTACACTGGTGACAGGACCCAAATTGTTACAATAAGGTTAAATTACAAATCCTTAAAATTCATTAACACTATGAATAATATATCAACGTTTTGATATTCCCATTAGTAGGGATAGGGTCACTTGAGACCACCCCCTCCACTTCCACTTTTGAGTCACGTGACGTCATAAGCTGCGTTCTGATTGGTCGGTTCAAATTTGGCGGGAAATTAAAAATTGAAGAGGTGACATCATCACACTGCGTTAATCATAAAGAAAAAAGCCTTGACCGGGGATCGAACCTGGCAATACCGGATGAACGGCAGAATTTCCACTACATGAGCTACCAAGGCAATTGATTGTTGTGTACGTAAATGGGTATATATGTTGTGGTTACGGTCAGGCTACCGAGATCGCGTACCGAAAGTTACGGTTAGGTACGGCCGGAATGTATATACAGGGGGTGTTCGAAAAGTGGGATATGGGTTTCAGGGATGGAACGGTATACAGGGTGTTGTTAGGTGTTCTGTCAGCTGTCATTTTCTGTGATATGATTGCCAATATGGCGCTCAGTTGGATATAGAAATGGCTTGAGAGTGGCTCAGGTTGATTGGTTCTGGCAGAGGGATGGCTGGAAATATGTCTTAAACATCTTGTAACTCTCGAAATTGCTGAATGGAGATGGCGGTCAGGGTCTCGCGGTCTGGGCTAACGGGCTTCGGGTCGGGGGCGCGTTGTCGGGCGTCGGATCACCTAACGGCAAGGGACCTAACCTAACGGGACTTCCGGGAGGAGTCGTCAGGGCTCCCGTCGGGACGCGTTGGTTGTGAACGGGGGGTAGGGATAGCGGGGTTGCATCAGTACGAGGGAGGAACGGCGGTGGTCGTAGGTCGGAGGTGCGCGGGGTCGGGAACGCGGTGGCTGGCGTAAAGCGGTGCGTAGGGAATGCGGTGGCATGCGGTGCGTAGGGAATTCGCTGGCTGGCGATTGGCCGGGGGTGGCGAACCTTGATGTCATTCGGGAAACGGACTGGCTCGTGTCGGGTGCTTGTCGCAGGGTGTATCACAGCAGGGTGCATTGGCCGTTGCAGATACAGTAGCAAAACACATCTTAAGAACATATTCAACGGGATGAACGAAACGTATTTTGAACAACGAAATAAATTATTATATGAGCGAGAGCGGCAACTCGTTCGAGTCTCTGCTTTCGTCGGATAAACCAGGGCCACGAGGACGCCTAGTCCGGGCGTTAGATCTCTTAATATATATAATTCGGCTATTTTAAGCAAAAAAAATGTACCGAAAATGCATTGTAAATAATTAATAGGTTCCCAAATATTTGGTAATTAGCATTTCATTACAAATAATAAAATAATTCAGATTCAATAAAGGCAATAACAAAAGATAAGCGAAACCGCAACAGCATGTTGGTGAACTGATAAACATGCGAAACTCGAGCACTGGTTGAATTCAGGAATAATAATTGCGACTTGAATCGTTGGATTTTGTATCGAGCGGCGGGTAATTCGGAAAGAATACCGTTGGAGAAATGGTTGGAACCACTACAAAAGCTAGAAACAGACCGTAAAAACGACTGGAACCGTAGAAAATGCAGTAGGAAATGGTTGGAGCCACTACAAATGCTAGAAACGGCCCATAGAAACGACTAGAACCATAGAAACGGCTGGTTGAAGCCACTACAAAAGCTAGAAATGTCCCGTAGAAACGACTGGTACAGTAGAAACGGCTAGTAGAAATGGTTGAAGCCGCTACAAAAATTAGAAACGTCTCGTAAAAACTACTGGGCCAGTAGAAACGACTGGTAGAATGGTTGAAGCCACTACAAAAACTAGAAGTGACCCGTAGGAACGACTAGAAACTTAGAAATGGCTGGTTGGAGCCGCTACAAAAGCTAGAAATGACCCGTAAAAACTACTGGGCCAGTAGAAACGACTGGTAGAATGGTTGAAGCCACTACAAAAACTATAAATGGCCCGTAGAAACGACTAGAAACTTAGAAACGGCTGGTTGGAGCCGCTACAAAAGGTAGAAATGGCCCGTAGAAACTACTGGGCCAGTAGAAACGACTGGTAGAATGGTTGAAGCCACTACAAAAAACTAGAAACGTCCCGTAGAAACGACTAGAAACTTAGAAATGGCTGGTTGGAGCCGCTACAAAAGCTAGAAATGGCCCGTAGAAACTGCTGGGCCAGTAGAAACGACTGGTAGAATGGTTGAAGCCTCTACAAAAACTCGAAATGACCCATAGAAACTACTGGGCCAGTAGAAACGACTGGTAGAATGGTTGAAGCCACTACAAAAACTAGAAATGAACCGTAGAAACGACTAGATACTTAGAAATGGCTGGTTGAAGCCACTACAAAAACTAGAAATGACCCGTAGAAACGACTAGAAACTTAGAAATGGCTGGTTGGAGCCGCTACAAAAGCTAGAAATGGCCCGTAGAAACTAATGGGCCAGTAGAAACGACTGGTTGGGGCCGCTACAAAATCTAGACGTCCCGTAGAAACGACTAGAAACTTAGAAATTGTTGGATGGAGCCGCTACAAAAGGTAGAAATGGCCCGTAGAAACTACTGGGCCAGTAGAAACGACTGGTAGAATGGTTGAAGCCACTACAAAAACTACAAATGACCCATAGAAACGACTAGAACCATAGAAACGGCTGGTTGATCCCACTACAAAAGCTAGAAATGTCCCGTAGAAACGACTGGTACAGTAGAAACGGCTGGTAGAAATGGTTGAAGCCACTACAAAAACTAGAAATGAACCGTAGAAACGACTAGAAACTTATAAATGGCTGGTTGAAGCCACTACAAAAACTAGAAACGTCTCGTAGAAACTACTGGGACAGTAGAAACGACTGGTAGAATGGTTGAAGCCACTACAAAAGCTAGAAATGTCCCGTAGAAACGACTGGTACAGTAGAAACGGCTGGTAGAAATGGTTGAAGCCACTACAAAAACTAGAAACGTCTCGTAAAAACTACTGGGCCAGTAGAAACGACTGGTAGAATGGTTGAAGCCACTACAAAAACTAGAAACGTCCCGTAGAAACGACTAGAAACTTAGAAATGGCTGGTTGAAGCCGCTAGAAAAGGTAGAAATGGCCCGTAGAAACTACTGGGCCAGTAGAAACGACTGGTAGAATGGTTGAAGCCACTACAAAAACTAGAAATGACCAGTAGAAATGACTGGTAGAATGGTTGTAGCCAATACAAAAACTAGAAATGACCCGTAGAAACGACAGGAACCGTAGAAACGACTGGTAGAATGGTTGAAGCCACTACAAAAGCTAGAAACGAACCATAGAAACGGCTTGGCCCGTTGAATGGCTGAAGACCCGTAGAAACAACTTAGCCTGTAGAAACGTCTGAAAACTTAGAAACGACTAGAACGATCCATAGAAACGCAAGGAAATATACATAAATACCTTGATGTTGATATATCATATGCTGCTCTGAAATAAAATTGTAAATACAAGACACTGTTTTACTACCAAAAGTACTTCTGATTACAACATTATTATCTCTCTCTCTCTCTAGCTTCATTTATTAAAGAAAGAGATCGGAAATCTGATAAGAACGCCCTGTAAACAGGGCCTTCCGGTCATGACGTCATAAGCTGCACTCTCATTGGCTGACCACCTGCTAACCAGCAGTTTGTTTATCTTATATGCTTATAAAGAATAGATATGGCCCGATTTAAAAGTTTCCAAAGTAGAATTCCGTTTCATATTTGAGGAGTGTCTTTATGCCACTAGAAATACTAGAAATGGTGGGAGCCCCTACAAAGGGTAGAAATGTTTGAAACCGTTACAAAGGCTAGGGCCATAGAAACGACAGGAACCGTAGAAATGACTGGTGAGGTTTAACAAAGTCACTACAAATGCTAGAAACTGTTGCTACAAATGGTTTGAAACAAATCCGTTGCAAAAAGAAGAGCCAGGAATGTTGGAAATGGGATAGTGGGAATAAATATATAACTTTTTGTAAGCCAGAGGTAGGAACAAACAAATCTTTTCTAAGGCAGGTACTCAAAGCTTATTCAGTGGTACATAAAAACTTTTTTCTACGTGCACAAAAATTTAGACATCAAAAAGAAAACATCAATCGTTTGCTACAAAAAACAAATGTTTCTATCACATGTAACTTTTTCTAAGACAGACGTCAGTACAAACAAATGTTTTCTAGGTACACAAAATGTATGTTTCTCCCAACGAATTTTTGATATGAGAGTAAAATGAACAAAGTATTTGAAAAATTTCACAGGTGTTTTACCTATATGTCTCTAACAGGACCTTATAAATGCTAGAAAACTGATAGTAGAAACGTTAAAACAGAAGCAAGAATAATGGAAATGATTGGTACAGTAACGCTACAAATGTTAGAAATGGGACCCCTGCAAACACTAGAAATGACAGGTACAGGGACGTTACAAATGATTGAAAAGATATGAATGCTAAGAACAATCCCAGCGCAAATAACTGCGATAGACTGCTGTATTTAATTAGTATCCGCAATGAGGATGATGACGTAAGATGTATATGAAGCAACAAGATGTCCAACTGCCTATCGAAAATTTCGACTTTGTTGAAGAATCGTTGTCATCAGCAAGTCGACACGGACAATTGTTACCAAATTCTTAAAATAATATTGATTGTTGTACTGTTTTTTTATCGATTTAAGTGCTTCAACAGCGTCTTAATATTATAATATTATTACTATTCCCTTTTATAACGAACCAAAGTAGATAAAAGGAACTTGTGTGTGTGTTTTCAGAGATCTAAGGAAATATGGCAATGTTGCTCCATCACTTTAATCATATGACTAAAATGACGCATTTCCGAGATCTAGGGAAATATGGAAATCTGGCGTCGCTGGCCCCCCTTAGCAGGCCCCCTTCCCTTTTTCTGTGACGTCACAACTAATTTCCAGAGGTACGTTGTAGCAAACAAGCTCAAAACGGAGATAACAAAACTATCGTCTCATCAAAAGTTTCTCTTAAAAAAATGCAACTCAACAAACAAGGTAATTTAACGCCCATATGAAACGTAGGAACAATTTGCTTGATTTGATTTATGAATTACTAATAAATTAAAAATATTCTTGACTGCTAATTTCATTTAAATAATAAACATAAAAAAGGTCACTTGACAAAGTTATTATAGAACAAAGACGAAGCTCATACTTACAGCCCTGCCAGACCCCTAGAAGGCTTTCATGCAAGATTATGGCTTGCTAGCTTTCGACATGTTGAAAGACAAAGCAACGAACCACCACACGCAGCCGAAACTGAGAATTTGTCACCGGAGAACGCTTCTAGACCCAGTCACAACTAAAACAACTCAGGTAGCAGAAAAATGACAAGTTCAATTTATCATTCCACATGCTTTTAAACCTGCTTTGATATACACAATGAAGATAAAACAGCCAAAGCATTCAAAAGTTTTAAACGGAGCCACAACAAAATTCGTAGCATCAAATTAATATGTTTTCAGATAATTATATGCGTATTAAATAATCTATTGCAAGACTTAATGGTTGAGATTATTTCATTATTTATCATATTTAGTTCAAAAGGCAGCCATTCAACATTGCACACAGACAACAACACACCACCGAAAAAGAAAATTATTTAAAAGAAATGTTGTAAAATACTGAGTAGAAATTCTTGTTAAATTGAAATTAATCCTACAAATATTCTAAAGATATACGATGTTTGTGCTTTATTTGATTTCTGCATCACTATCAATTATTGCGGTTTTTTAACCTTGGTGAAGATGTTAGCGAAGGCTATAATTTGACAAAACAGAAGTATCCATTAGAAATGAATTTATTCGTATCTTAGAGTATCAATCAATCATTTGAAATACTGTAAGGGTGTTTGATATAACAATATTGTTCTTCCAATAACACTTTGCTCTGAATTAAATTACTGTTGGTGAAAAGAGTTGTCAATCTAAACTGTGAAATAAAAGTCATATGGTTTAAATATTTTTTGTTTTGAATCATGTAGATACAGAATTGAACATGGAGGGTCTGTCACATTCAACAGGCCAGAAAATCTTGGTCAAGATTGGGTGGACTTCGTTGTGCAACAAACAAAAGCCCTTAAACCATGAGTCGGCATGTCATCCTTCAATATCAATGTGAATAACACGAATTTATTTGTAAGATGTACAAGTGTGAGATAATAGATAACATATTCCTATGCACGAATGTATACATAATGAATAACATTTAAGAAAACATAACCAACCTATTAAACTACACACATACAAATTTAAAACTAGCAACTGACAGGGTTACAATTGTGAACACACTAGAAGCAATATAAAACAAAAGAAAGCTGTAACCAGCCCTCGTGTTATCCAATTATAATTATCGGTCAGCATCGATCTCCATCACAACAAATAATGGAAACATAACCCATAAGTTTATAAGTATATTGTATGAAATTAAAAAGTTTACTTCAACCACATATATATTGAATCATGATGCTAGGATATTGCTTTAAAAATGTCAACGTACAAAGCAGCTACCTTCAAATGATATGAAATAAATTGTAATCAGGATCAATTCAATCATACATACTTTAGCAATAACATATGAATAAAAATTTTCTGTAATGTGATAAACTCATGATTGGTAAAATAATCCATATAATGAATACAATGTATGGAAAAGTGACTTACTCTCTTTGATGGACTTTCTCAAAATGATTTAGGACAAAGAGAAATATATAAGACAAAAACATTCTGCACTGGAACTACATTATAAAAGCTTTCGATCCAACTTTCATGTAGTGAAAATATTTCCACTACACGAACACCACTCTTACATTAAATGAGTAAACTAATGAAGCCTCTTACATAACCAGCACTGATAGTTATTATAATAATTCCCTTGCAGAAAGTTATGCATGAAAAAATACAAAGCATGGTTGGTTATTTAAAACGTTTTCGGACTTTCCTGAAACAGTAAAAAATTTGAATGGGCTTAAATAATAAACATTCTAATAGACTTCAAAGGGATGACATTGTTTCACGATTTCAAAAACTTGTTCGAACTGGGATCAAAACTAACAAATCGCATAAAGATATATTGATGTTTCTGGACTATGCTTCAATTATGTTCAAGTTCAGAATTAGTAACATTTTGTAGAAAGGTATCAACTGAGGTTAGGTTAGGGTAGGTTAGGATCGACCGAACCTAACCTACCCTAACCTCAACTCCTTCAATCGATCTTAACCTAACCTCAGTTGATACCTTCTAACCGCCCTGTTTGAAGGGCCTCCCTGCCCTTTTACTATGACGTCATAAGCTACTGATGTTCATCATTGCTGGTTACTTATTACTAAGAGCTAACAGAACCATACATCTCTGTTTTTCGCGTTTGATGGACTTGGGAGCTACACGATGAACTACTTCGTTCCTCAAGCGTTTCAATTCCTGAGACTGTATTCTGTGAGAAACAACGTTCAGAATCTCATGATGACGTTCCGATGCCTTGACAGATTCTTCTTCTAATCGAACTCGATGCATTTCGGCTTTGGCTCGTGCTTCCTCAGCTTGAATACGTTCTTTTTCAGCATTAACTCGTTCCTCATAAGTTCGCATACGATAACGATCTGCTTTGTTTCTCTCTTCTTCCGCTTGTAGTCGTTCTTTTTGCATTTGTAGTATCTCAGCCTCACCGGTATTCTTTACTTGTATCACAATCTGCTTAAATTCAGCCAACTCAGTCATCAAATGGTTGTTTTGGGCAGAAAAATTCTTCGAGGGAATTTGTAATGGAATCCTTTAAGTGATTATCAAACCATTCTCGCAAGTCGGTTCCCTGATCAATAATTTCATTTTTAGTATTAAAATATTTATGATTCATAGTATTCGCTTTAAGTATAGGTGTTTTCTTCAAAATGTTACTAATTCTGAACTTGAACATAATTGAAGCATAGTCCAGAAACATCAATATATCTTTATGCGATTTGTTAGTTTTGATCCCAGTTCGAACAAGTTTTTGGAATCGTGAAACAATGAAGTGAAGTGAAGGTTATATCGCAAGCCGGATTTCGTTTTAATGGAGGTGTATTAAATTAACTATGAATATTTTAATAATGAGAATACAGGGTAGACTATTATCCTGAAATAGTTTTCAAATAAACTAATTCACTTATACATTATTTTATGGTAACTAGGTGAATTATTGTGTTGAATAATAACGATATTGGCTTATCTAAGGGTTTAAATTATACAGTTGAAGCACCGAAAGTTCACTTTTATTTTAACATTCAAAGAGATCAGAACCAAAAATAATGTTACTAGTATTTTATTTAGCGTATTATTATTCCATATCAATTGGAATGAGTGAAGTGAATATTGAAAACTTTTTAAAGACGTACGGATTTGTAAGTGATAACGGAACTGCTATAACAGACGTAAAAGAGGGATTGATTAATTTTCAAGAACTATATAATTTAAAAGTAGACGGTACTCCAAATGAAGAAACTTTAAATCTAATGAGCAAACCACGTTGTGGTCTACCTGATTTCCCTTTGAGTTTTCAAATCGCTCCTCAAAAATGGCAAAAGAAAGAGTTAAAATGGTACTTTCGACTTGCTAATTCAGAAATGAAATTTATAGCGGAAAAATCTTTCGAAGTCTGGCAAAATGTATCAAATTTAAAGTTCATCTATTCACCCATTGCTCCTGACATAGTGATTTCTTTATCAGATGGTCAGTTTCAACATTCAAACAACCAACGATGTCAAGATGCAGGTAATTGTTATTACATGTTTGACGGTCCTGGTGGTGCGCTAGGACATGCATATCTACCAAATAATGATACATGTCGCGAGATTCATTTAGACAGCAGTGAGACGTGGTATTTAGGATTGGATAAAGAGATTCCAGCTAATAAAACAAGTATGTTTTTTGTTCTCCTACATGAATTAGGACATATATTTGGAATTCAACATACTTATAATAAAAAATCAGTGATGTATGCATTTTACGGTAACTCTGAACTTGATAATGATGATATACAAGCAATTCAATTTTTATACGGATCGAAAAAAATTCCTGAAAGCACTCCAAAGACACCGAAAAAAATTCCAGAACATGTAACGTTCAAAAGCACCTCAAAGACATCAAAGAAATATTTTAATGAAATCCCTACGAGCACACAAAAGGCTACAACAAAACCAACTACTTCCACTACTACTACCACATCAAAAGGTTCTGAAGAACAAACAGTAGATTTATGTCAAGTGGATGTTTCGGGATTACAGTTTTTAGTTTTACGAAGCAATCTGTACATTATTTATAAAAATAGGCTCTGGGTCATGGATATGGAAACGAATAACTTCACATCGAAAGACGTACATTTACGTAAAGTTCTCCATTTTCTACCAGCAGACGTTACTGAAATAACTTCAATATATCAAAGACCGTCTGGTGGAATAGTTGTGATTAGAGATAAGAAAAGATTATTCTACATATCAGATGAGAATTTCAAACTACTGAAAAGTCTAAGCATTAACGATTTCAAACTATCAATACCGGCTGATGAAATCATTGCTACGGTTACCAGTTATACAGGACAAACGATTTTTTTCTTTTCAAATAATATGTATGCTGAAATTAATGAATGTTATCTTGAAGGGAAAAATTATAGTTATATAAGCAGAGACTTTAGTGGTATACCAGAAAATATTAGAAGTGCTTTTCGGTATACAAACGGTAGAATTTATTTTTTTGAAAATGATAGGTATTTTGAATATTATGAATTTTCAAATATTCTTGTAGAAACTAATAAGTTAACTTTAAATTAGTTTAATATCCCATGTCCGAATCTAACCCTGTACGAACAACTAAAAGAATTGTTAACTAGGATTTTAGCTAGAGAAAATAAAAATATTTAAAATAAACATGTTCTTTTATTCAACAATAAATAATAGGAACGAGTTGGTGGGGGTTCTAACTTATTGTGAAATATCTTCTCACTATCAAATTCAATCGAACACAGAAAATAGTCATAATTTCGAAATTATCGAAATATATTTCTGAAATGCAAGATCATACAAAGTACTGTGTAACTATCACCCTGTAAAATTCTCTGGCTATAACGCCAAACAACTTTACATTGAAATTTCGCATTAAATCCAAATCAAAAAATTATATCGCAGGAGTGGTCAAGGTTCTCCTCTAAGAAACAAGTTCTCAGATACAAATCCGCTTGGAAATTACCTTGTCTTAAAAATCTGCGGGTATAGCTTGATGTGATGAGCGAAACGGTTTAAAAGCAGACGCAATTTCGAATTTAATCATTGCAAAGTGTTCACTTGAAGTGAAAAGTGCTCTGAACTAAACAGCCTTTTTTTCTCTGTGAAAAGTGCTGCTGCAGTAAATAATCAGGTAAGTATTTTGTTAATACTATTTTGAATTGTTTCTTTTATTGATGTTGTTGTTGTGTGAATACTCAGGTTTGCAACAAAAATCTTCATCCCTTTATAATTTTATGATAACCATGCATTTTCAAAACTGCTTAAGTTTTCTACCTATTTTTGTTTTCTCTCAATATTGGATGATTACCGAAAATTTTTGATTATGTTGCTTTCAACCATATTTCGTTTTTCAAAGTCATATTTCTATAGGTAGAATAAATTGTTATCTTTTGCAGTGGAATATTAGTACAATATTTTTGCTCATGCTACGTCTAAATATATATTTTGTTTTTTTTTCAAAGAAAGATTTCTGTAGATAGAATAAATATTTTTCACCTACTGCGGAGATAGGGATCTTTTTACAAGCGTCCTGTAAATTACATTTTCTCATTTTATTTGTTCCCAATTTATAATAAGGATATGGAATTATCAACTAATAGGGTGGCTCAATTGTGTAGGGGTATGATTCTCGCTTTGGATGCGAGGCTACGTCTAAATATACATTTTGTTTTTTTTTCAAAGAAAGATTTCTGTAGATAGAATAAATATTTTTCACCTACTGCGGAGATAGGGATCTTTTTACAAGCATCCTGTAAATTACATTTTCTCATTTTATTTGTTCCCAATTTATAATAAGGATATGGAATTATCAACTAATAGGGTGGCTCAATTGTGTAGGGGTATGATTCTCGCTTTAGATGCGAGAGCTCCTGGGTTTTCAACCATATTTAGTTTTCAAAGTAGTATTTTGTAGACAGATCAAAGTGTTATCTTCTGCTGCAGAATATATTGGAACATTGTCTAAGGATATGTTTTTCAAAGTAAGATTTCTATAGAAAGAAGAAATTGTCTCCAACTACCGCGGAGATGATCTCATTTGTTAGCAATTTATAATTAGGATACATTAACTGAGGAAGAGTACTTAGAATAAATTGTTTTCGTCTACTCTGTAGATGTATTGATGAACGTTTTGAAAAGTACTTTTATCATTTTCTTTGTTACCAATATATATTTTCTGAGGCATCAAATACATAGACGTGATATCTCGTTTATAAAGTTGTAGGGAACATTTTCGAATGTATGTAGCGGGATAAGGATTATTGGAATAATATATGTATACCTTTATTGTTGTAGTTGTTAATTCGAACACGAGAGTTGCTGCTTCAAATTTAAGGAAAAAACCTAGAAAACATTGGAGACAAGAGAGTTGACTGACTGAGAGTTGCTGCTTTAAGGAAAAAACCTAGAAAACATACAAAGTAAGTTATTATCTACTTTTATGTAGAAAACATATGTATAGTGTATTGTACGGTGTTGCAGATGAGTTTCCTTAAGAATTTAAACAAACTTTGCTCTTCAGAAGCAACAAACAAGCCAGCCTGCAAAGTAAGGGAGCTTCCGATAAATATTAGGCAGAAGATACTGTCAGCCAAGCTAGTCAAAACCAAGTACGGGGAGAGCATACTCCTGGAATTAGAGGAAAAGGTGGTGTTCCTACCAAAGAGGGTCACTGAGGGTTTTAAACCTTTCATAGACAAATTTAGCGAAGGACAGTTTTACCTGACTTTCACCGGTCTCCAGGATATCCCCGGCTTTCAACCGAGAACTCTTTTCACGGTGGAGGAATAGTTAGTAAGTGTTACTAAGTTTAACGATAGAGGAATATTTTAATAATTTTTTGCTGCTAATTGTACTAAGAGAAAAATGAATTCAATTGAAATTGCTTGCCTTAGTGATGATATTATCGAGAAAATTAGGGAAGTGGAAGGTATCTTATTAAAAAAGGTTAATCCCTTATCACAAAGGGAGATTGAATTATGGCTAAAAAATGTTAAGAAACACATTTCTCTTTGCAACAAAGCGATTCGGGAGGCGGATTTATCGATAGGAACGTTACGTAAATTGCAAACAAACATTGGACATCTTAAACGATTTAAATTGTTATTACGGAATTATGATTCAGTAGGAATGGGGCTCTTGCAGAATAATAAATTTAATAATCAAATTCATAAGAGAGTTAAATGGGAAGACGGAATTTCAGCCTTTAAAAGTAGAGTCAGGACTGGGCTTATAGTAAATAAATATAATAAAGATATTTTAGAATTTTTTAAAGATTGTTTTTTACTATTTCAAGTTAGAATTAAAAACACATTAAAGAAAATGTCCATGATTAAAGTAAATGTTTCTTTGTGTGGGGAATTTTTGAAAATGTCAGGAGATAAAGAAATTCTGAGTAAGAAATACTTTTCAACTAAAAATGAAGTAATTGATTTAGCAACAGATATAAAATGTTGGTTTGAAATTTACGTGAAAGATCGCATATTAAATAAGCTTTCCGAATTTGCTGAAGAAGGATCAGGATGGTGTTTAAGTCAAATTATTTCATTGGAAGTCAACATAAATAGGTATAGTGTAGGGTCTGGGCTAGCTGCCTCATCTTACATTGAGTTACCTCAAAAAATTAAGGCCAACAAATCTTGTATTAATGTTAAAAATCGATATGATGAAGCGTGTTTCATGTGGTCCGTATTCTCAGCTTTATATCCTGCAGTTAAAAATTCAGATAGACCGAGTTCCTACCCCCATTTTAAAAATGTTTTGAATTTGAAAGGTTTATCCTTTCCCGTAAAGTTGAATGAAATTTCTTTATTTGAGAAAAATAATGAAAGTATATCAATTAATGTTTTTGGACTTGAGATGATTACACATTCGAATTTTACTGTGGTGCCAGTACGCTTAACCAAAGAAAAGCGAGAGCAACATATTAATCTATTAATTATTCAAAATAAATATTTTCTTAAACACAGTGATTTTGAAACCGATTTAGATGACGAATTTGATGGTGATAATAATGATAATGAAATCCTATATCATTATTGTTGGATCAAGGACCTTTCGCGGCTTTTACATAGACAAGTGTCCAAACATAACGGAAAGAAACACATTTGTGATAGATGTCTAAATTATTTTCCTTCTCAAGACAAGTTGAAAGAGCACACACTGTACTGCATGCAGTTTAACGATTGCAGAATAGAATTTCCAAAGTTTTCACATGTACAGTTTAAAAATTATGTATTCAAAGAAAAAGTTCCGTTCATCGTATATGCTGACTTTGAATCTCGTTTAGAGCCCTTTGAAGATAACAGTACTACAAGCAATAGCTTGAAATATCAAAAACATAGAGCTTACAGTGCAGGATATTATTTTAAATGTAATTTTAATAATGAGTATTCCTTTTATAAAAGTAATAGGGGTCCGGAATGCATGTCTTGGTTCGCAGAAGAAATGGAATCAGTCGCCAAATTTGTTCAGTCAAAGCTTCTGAATGTTGAGCCAATGAATGTCGAAGTAAACTTAAAGGATGCTTCTGGGGTTTGTCACATTTGTGAGAAACCCTTTGAATCTTAAGATAAAATCGTTCGCGAACACTGTCATCTTTCCGGGAATTTTAGAGGCTATGCCCATAATCAGTGCAACCTTCTATATAGAAAATCTTTCATGGTACCTATTGTATTCCATAATTTGAGTGGCTATGATAGCCACTTCATAATTAGAGACTTAGCTAAAAGAAATTACATTAATTTGTTGCCTGTAAACAAGGAGAAGTACATCAGCTTCACTGTTCACGAAACCGAAACAAAAATTAAATTCAGATATATCGATTCCTTTAGGTTTATGGGGTGTTCATTGGACTCTCTAGTATCCACCCTTAATGAAGGTAATTTTAGTATCTTGAATAGTGAATTTAAAGATTTATCTATAGAGAAACTTAAATTACTTCACCGAAAAGGAGTGTTTTTCTATGATTATCTGGATAAATTTGAGCGACTGGAAGAGACAGAATTACCAAAAAAGAAACAATTTTACAATAGACTTTGCGATGAAGATATTAGTGATGATGACTATGCCCATGCTAAGTTGATTTGGAGTCAGTTTAAGTTGAAAACCCTTGGTGATTATAGTGATTTATATATGAAAACAGATATTTTGTTATTAGCTTGCGTTTTTGAAACATTTCGCAATACCTGTTACAACACATATGGGTTAGACCCCGCCCATTATTATACTATTCCTGGCTACACATGGGATTGTATGTTGAAATATACACAATGTCAATTAGAAACAGTTCAAGATGTGGACATGTTGCTCTTTATCGAACGTGGAATACGAGGAGGTATATCGATGTGCTGCAACCGCTATGGGAAAGCTAATAACAAGTATGTAGAAGATTATGATCCTTCTAAACCTTCAAAATTCCTGCTCTATGTAGACGTTAATAACATGTATGGTTGGGCAATGAGTCAACCACTTCCCTACGGAGGATTTAAATGGGTTGATACAAATATCGATGTCACCACCATTCCCGATGATGCACAGACGGGCTACGTTCTGGAAGTCGACTTGGAGTATCCTGAAAGCCTACATGATACGCATAAAGATTTACCCTTCTGTGCAGAACACAAAATTCCAAAGAATTCAGCTATTAAAAAACTCTTAACAACATTAGATAACAAAGAAAAATATGTAATTCACTATCGAAATTTGAAGCAGGCTCTGAAGCATGGGCTAAGATTAACAAAAGTACATAGAATCTTAGAATTTCAACAATCTGCTTGGCTCAAACCGTACATCGAGCTTAATACCCAGTTGCGAAGTCAGGCTAAACATAAGTTTGAACAAAATCTTTATAAGCTTATGGTAAACGCTGTGTTTGGTAAAACAATGCAAAATGTTAGAAAACATCGCCATGTGAAACTAGCCAGAAGTTGGAGTGGGAAATTAGGAGCAAGAAATTTAATTTCAAGTCCTAATTTCCACAGTAGAACAATATTTGATGAGAACCTCATAGCGGTTGAATTAAAAAAGCACCGTATACTGTTCGATAAACCATTGTATATAGGAATGTGTATTCTAGATATTTCAAAAATATTAATATATGAATTTCATTATGACTTCATGCTAAACAAATTTCCTGTAGAACGATGTAAACTATTATACACTGATACAGATAGTTTAATATATGAAATTCAATGTAATGATGTATATGAAGATGTAATCAAAACTAACCTTCATCGATTTGATACCAGTGATTATCCTTCAGATAATCGTTGGGATATACCACTGATAAATAAAAAAGTCCCAGGTCTCATGAAAGATGAGGCAAATGGTAAAATGCTTCTATTCTTTGTAGGCTTACGATCTAAACAATATACCTATAAAATACAAGGAAATTCATGTGTTAAAAAGGCTAAGGGTGTAAAGAGAAATGTGGTTCGGCGAAAAATCACTTTTCAGGACTATTTAGATTGTTTAGAAAAATTTACGAAAGACTCTACCCAAGATTACATCTTACATAAAACTCAACGCTGCATTCAATCAAAGCATCATGATGTCTACAGCGTTGAGCAAACTAAAATAGCTTTGAATCCCTTTGATGATAAGCGCTTCCTTCTCCCTAATAGTTTCGAAACTTTACCATGGGGTTACTATAGGATTAAACAATTTTAATTTGAATTATTTTTCTCTTTTAGGTAACCCTAAGTTATGGAGAACATGTTAACATTACAAGATGCATCTATTAAAACAATTTGCAGTAAAATTAATAAAATCAGTAGATTCGTTTCCCAGTCACCACTGCCATGGAGTCTAACTCAACAAATAATTAGAATATTTCCAACCTATAAGCATCAACAATTTTTAGAAGCATATTCAAACCCAACTCTAGATTATGATGCTATTCTAGAGGAGTTTGAATATGTTGAACCAGAAGATATGCCGTTTGCATTAAAAGTAGTTTTGTTGAATAGTAACTATCTAGAACCATACCTCGATTATGATGATTATTGCGCTTGGTTTACATACCACAAAATTCCTGATTATACACTGAAGGTATGCAAGGTATGTTTACTGAGCTTAAGATATGCTTTTAGATATAAGCAAAAAGAACTTAATCATCATAAACGAAAATATCATGTAAGGTCTGAGGCTAGACAGTTACATCAATTGTACATACAAAAATGGCACTGGTGTTCTCTTTGTTGGTCACCTTTATTTGAATTAAAAAATCGGGATGATTGTATTGAAGATCTGCACTATGAAAAGAAAACAAAATTGTTCTAATTTAGGCTTCTTGGAATGTTTTTTTATAGAAAGTTATATTAATCACTATTTTGTAATTATATAAATATTACTAACAATAACAATATTTCATTTATTAGATACTAACATAAATATTATTTTCTTATGTTGTAAATTTTCTTAGATATTAAAATAAAACGATATATTATATATATGAAAACTGCTTTTTATTTTAAGAAATAAAGACCTTTAAATACCCAACTGCCTCACATCTACAGATACAACATTTATCAATATTTATAAAACAACTTGAGCAGCAGGCTAAATGCCTGCATGGAAGAAGTACAACAGATATTTCATTAGTTAAACAAATTTTGCAAGATAAGCTAGTAGCTTTTGAATCTTCTATTGTTTTTTGAATCATTAAGCAGTTGTTGGATATCATCAAGTGCCGTTCAGTAACATCATCGTTTGACAGCAAGTTTGAAATCTGAATGCCACAACAATAACATATGATTCTATCTCCTGAACCACTATAAAAGAATCCAAGTTTTGCTAAATCATTAGGTCTCTGCTTTAGAGCGATAGGCCAATTCCCAAACGTAGAAAATCTGCTGGCAACACTTATTTTATCTTTATGAACAACAGGTTTTTTTCTATTTATTAAGTATACGCTATCTGTATCGAAGAAGGAACAATTTGGATTCCAATCTAAATGATCAGCTACAGGATCGTCTGTCATTTGCCAGTTGAATCCTTCAGTCCCACAAAATGCACATTTTACTACATCATTTTGACCAAAATAAATAAAGCCAGCCCTTGCTAATCTGGAAGCTGGGAATTCTGATTGTCAGTTTTCAAAGGTACGTAATCTGTGTTCGTATACTTGATACCAATCTCTACACTCCATGATTGTAATATATCAACTGAGGAAAAATTAAAAACGGGATGATTTTTATACATTTTATTGAGGTTTTCTCGCTACAATGTCGGCTACAATTTTTCTCTGTAATAATAAAGATATTCTCTTAAAGCAATACCCAGTTGGGATGTATTATCAAAACAAAAAGATGATAGTAGTCGTTCAACTGGTTGCGAGCAAATTAAATGTTTCCATGAACAAACTTCATTTAAAACTTTGAAATAATATTTAAAAAAGTTCATTTCTAAATATGATTCTACTCGACTAG
The DNA here is from genome assembly GCA_034190945.1 of Octodonta nipae. Taxonomy (NCBI): domain Eukaryota; kingdom Metazoa; phylum Arthropoda; class Insecta; order Coleoptera; family Chrysomelidae; genus Octodonta; species Octodonta nipae. The sequence goes on from CM067217.1 coordinate 102,377,443, forward strand.
AAATTATATGTTCAATTATAAAAAGTTCCACTACATCACTATGAGAGAAATATAACGCAATAATATTTTGCATCAACAAGATTAGTTTCTCGTCATCCTCAGATCTTGTTTGGGTTATATGTAGAAATTCTCCACAGGAAATTGGTGCTGCAACCTCGTGACTAGCAATATTTGGGTTTTCTAAATAATTCTGATTCATCAACTTCAGAACGCACAAAACATCCGCCCATTCGAAGCTGTTCAAGACAATTTTCACATTATTTTTTTGTAGAATAATTACTGGTGCAAACGTTCGAGCTGGACTTAATGCACACTGGATTTCCAACTCAGAATTGATGACAGGAAATTTGGTGTGTAACAGGTAAAACGCTTCTGTTTTAACTGCTTCTTCGTACATGTTTAAGATTCTATCTAGGTCGGCGTTGTAGTCAATTTCTTCAAAACTAGTATCACTCGAACTGCTGCTCACCAAATTGAACTGCTCTTACTGAAGGTAATGATAAATTCAGATGGGTTTTATAACTTCTCCGCCGTTGTCTTCACTCCTACTCCTGTTTTGCAAGTTATAACCTGTTGCTGGAATCAATCCAGCTGTCGTGACTTTTATCAAAACCCAACCATCGAACCTTGACTTTATTACCTTTTTTCTGTAACACTTTTTCCACGAGATAAACGTCAGGGTTGGCGGTCTTTTGCAATTCTTCCTCATAAAATCCCCCCTCAATTGGTCTGCCACTCATGTCTTCCAACAGGTAGGTAATGGGATTCGTTAACTGATATTGACGTACTTTGAATAGCTCTGTATTCCAATTCCTGGTGTGTCCTTTTTCAAAGACGTGTTTCACTTTACTTATTCGCACCACATCACCCACCTTGAGTTTCCTAGGTCCGGTGATTTTCAATCTATTGAATACTTTAATGTCGTCAGCATAAGCAGCAGTTACGTCGCTAGGGCGCATTTTCGTCGTCTGATGTTTTTGATTGTTATAAGACTGAACGATATCAGGTAAAATGTCAATCCACTTGTAACTGCCATTTAAACTGAAATACTTGAATAATTTCTCCTTTAGCGTCCTTATCACGCGCTCACATATGGCTGCTTTCATCCCACTAAATGTACTATAGTGGTTAATCGAATATTTTTGCATTAGTTTCGTAAAGTGACTATTGTAGTATTCTTTTCCGTGGTCTGTTTGCAAGTTTTTCGGACGGCGCCCACCATTAGCAGTGAGAATACTCTCGAAAGCCTTTGTCACCTCCTCTCCTGATTTTGATTTCAGCGGCCTCGTCCACACGTACTTGGAAAAACAATCAATTACCACTAAGATATACTTAAAATTTCTATTAGTTCCCGCATAAAGATCTAATTGTCCTAAATCAGACTGCCATAAATCATCGAAACCCTTAATGACGGTGTGACGTCGTGGAATTTTTTTTCTCACAGGTCGATGCAGCTCCTTTACAACTTGAACTTTTTCCTTGGAATAATTCATGATGACTACTATAATTTAACATGGATGATGACTTTTTATTTAGTCTTTAGAGCAGATTGCTGTTGCTGCTGCTGCTGTTGCTGTTGAATGGCTACAATTTTTGGATTAATCATCTTTAGTTGATTGTTGATTTGCGAAGAGACTTCGTTTTTGTGAGATCGTAGTTCGCTCTTGATGCCATCTGATAATTTTTTCATCTCTAAGTTCATCTTATTAACTTTATCACTTATTTCATCGTGTAATTTTTGCATATCCACATATAGTTCGGGTACAACTTTTAGCATTTTCTCTTTGATGGTCTTCACTTCATCAATATCGTTTTTCAATTGCGAAATTTCATCACTTATAGTCTGTTTTAGATTCTCTTCAATTTGATGTGGCAATTTCGTAAGCTGGTTAAGCTGGACGTTGGTATTCGACTGAAATTCCAGAAAGGTCTGTTGATTAACCCTTAAGCTGCTATCAATAGTATGTTGATTTTTCTCAAGTTTTCGCATACTGCTGTAAACCTTATCGCTGAAATCATTGAATGCCACTTGAAAGTCCTTTTTAATTTGAGACAACTTGTCGCGTACTCTGTCATCGACATAGAGTTTATTGGCGGCATCCATATCCGCTTTGGGATCTCCAACATTTGAAATTATCACTTTCTCTACATCGATATTTCCATCGGCTGTGAAGGAAAAGGGTATTTTTGCGCGCTCATAATCACTCGGTTGCTGTTGTTGAACAGCACTTCGACCAAATTTATCGAGAGACATTTTACTAATGACTACTTTGGTTATTTGTCGCGTATAATATTGGCTTCTTTGAGCTCATTTATTATCGCTACAATTTCGTTGTCGTGGGATGTGTTGCCGGCCTCTTTCGATGCAACAAGTAACCTTAAACGATCTACCAATTCATTGGGATCGTCCCAGTAGACGTATTCCATAGGCTTTGTATTATATTTCAACTTCATACCTCTTCCTTCGCTGCTGCTGCTTGGTTTAATTGGTTTTATAAACATAGGTTTAATGACATCCTTGTATTTGGATATTCCTGAGGGTTTCAAATGTCCTTTTACATTCCGATGTACTAATGCCCGCTCCAGAACTTTTTGGTACACGATTTTGTCATCTGGAGTGTATGCGGGGTCCTTGTAGAATATCAGTTGGTAAAGACCAGGTGATCCTCGAAACACAGCGTCTCCAACAGTAAGACGTCCTGTCCTCGTATCGAAGTTGATTTCTTTGTTACCGAGATACCACTTGGAGGTTTTCGAATTGTATAAGGGTCCATAAATGTTGTCAATTTATCACTCTTGTGGAAATATTCGGTTACATACTTTTGCACCATTGCTGGATACTGCTCCATATAGGACTCAAAGGTTTTGTCAGAGTAATTAGTCGGATCATCATTCTCTTCTTCCGTTTCCTCGGCTTCAGCATCGGTATAAAAACTAGTCTCTGCGACTGGTTCTTCTTCGAGGAATAGACTGGATTTTGGTGTTAACGGCTCTAGTTTTTCTTTTTTCACAATTGTTTCTCGTTTTATAGATGGCAACACCGGAGGTGATTTTGTTGACGCTGGTGGTATCTTGGTGAGAACTTTGGATGTAGTCGAAACTATTTGTTTCAAAGGTCCGACTACCGGTTCAAAGAGCTTATTGAGGGTCTCATCGTTTTCCGATTTACCCAGTTTCAGACTGAGGTACTTCTTGCGAATGGACCGTGCTAGTTGTTTGATTTTTTTCTTGCGGAAAGCTTCGGCAATGCTGTTGCTGCTCACTGAAGACATTTTTGTTGACTGACTGATTATTTTTCGCTTTGTAGTCTTATATAGTGTTACGAAATTTACCCAAAGCCGACCCTGTGTCATTTCAGCACGACAACAAACGCTTTACGACAAAAAAAATACGATTCTCGAAAAGACTCGGCAGCGGAAGGAACTATGATGATTTCTACTGGAGAATTCTACGCTGGTGATATAAAAGAAGCACACCACGATCGCCAAGCAGTAATACCGCGACGACTAGCTTATATGAAAATGTATTGTGAATCAGCTGTTTTAAATGTAAATAAAGTTCTAGAAAAGTGAAAGTAAATATTAGTTGTTATAATTTTTAAATTGAACCCACGAAGTATATTGCAATTTGGTGTCAGAAGTGGGATTAAGTGCAGTAATTTGATTTATGGAAACTCGAAGTATGGAAAAAACCGACGAAACTACCAGAAAAATTATCAAACAGGTTACGGAGGGACTAGACGAAAAAATAGCACAGATTCTAGAAAAACGTGACAAAACAAAACTGAAGAAAAAAGACAAATGCAATTTGAACAACTAATGCAAATAGTATCACAAGTTAACGAAACAGTTAATGATAGAATGCAAATAGTAGAATCAGATATAAAAGAGATAAACGACGACATAAAGATCCTAAAAAATAATGTGGAGGCCCTTGAAACCAAAGTAGATGACATCGATTCCATACAGAGCCAGGTGAAATTTGAAATCAGTGCTATTCAAAACAAGGTGGAAACAGAAATCAAAAAAATGCAACAGGACTTACAGCGAGGAAAATACAAGAACACCGTGAGTACCAAAGGTTCCTTTAGTAAACCACCCACATTCGACGGCAGTTCATCTTGGCCCATGTATAAACGGCAATTTGAGGCCGTGGCTACAGCTAACGGATGGGATAATCAAGAAAAATCTACTTCTCTGGTAATTTCGTTAAGAGGTCTGGCCCTAGAACTCCTCCAAAGCATTCCAGTCGAGGAACAAGGCAATTTCGACAAGATCATCGCCATCCTGGACAAACGTTACGACAATCAATCCTTGAGCCAGGTATACCAAGTCCAACTCAGTGGAAAAACGCAAAAATCCGGTGAAAGCCTTCAAGAATTCGAAGCAGAGATTAGACGGTTAGTACACTTGTCCTACCCAGACCTGCCAGAGGAAACGAAAGACCAGTTGGCCACACAGAGTTTCATAAACGGCATCAGAGATGTGGAAGTTCAAAGAAATTTAAGACTGAGTGGCGTCAAGAAAAGTAATGAAGCTCTACTTAGGGCTTTGGAAGTAGAGGCCGTCATGAACATGTCCAAGCCGAGGGTCCGAGCAGTTTCCTTCAACCAGGAAGAATCAGAGTCACCATTTCAAGCGCTGCTTGCTGGTCTGAACAAAATATTAGACCGGTCACAAGGAACTGGCACCAGAGGGGCATGTTACGGCTGCGGACGGACAGGGCACTTCCAACGTAATTGTCGAGTGAGGCCACCTGAACGATCACCGACCAGGGGTAACCAACAGAACAGCCACATGTCCAGGGACCGTCAGTTAGTCAGCATAGAGGGGCGAATGCTGACTGTCCCTCCACCAGCCCCCAAAACGTTATCCATCCGGGGATTTTGCCGAGATAGCGGCAGCCTAGTCATCAGAGGCACCATCAATGGGCGAGCAGTTACCATCACCATCGATACCGGCGCCGCTGTGTCCATTGCCAAGTCCAGAGTCTTGAGAGCATCAGAAATTCGGCCAGTTAGCAATAACATCCAGCTCAGAACGGTCACCGGCGAGTCCATGTCAATACAGGGTGAGGCAGATGTCGTGCTACAGATAGGGGACAACATGATCCGGCATAGGGTCCTGGTAGCGAATATTGAGGACGATTTTACACTGGGAATGGACCTAATTAGCCAGCATGGATTTATGTTCGACCCGAGATATGATGTTCTTCGGTTCCTGAATGAGGAATTTGTATTGACACGGCCCGTCAACACATCAGTCACGCCCATAAAAATTGTGGCAAAGTCTTCAGCTAGAATTCCCGGTCGAACAGAACAGATTATTCATGGGCAGCTAGACAGCAATCCTGGGAGCTGCGTTGGAATGGTGGAGCCCGTACACTCAGCTCATGACTACTTGGTTGGACGGGCTATAGTTAAAACCGGACGAGATATACCAATCAGAGTCCTGAATTTGTCCAACAACGACATCAGAATTACCAATGGTCAAGAGATAGCTTGTTTCGAGCCAGTAGAGACCATCATCAATTGCGAAGAAGAGTACCAAACGTCGGTGAAGGAGACAGGGCCCGATAGAGAGTTCCTACAACAGTTTGCTGACCACTTAACACACTTGACACCAGAGAACCAGAAAAAAGCCAAGCAATTTATCACAAAACACTGGCAAATTTTTAACAGTAAAAATGGAACCACCGGTCGCACCAACATCATCCAGCATCGAATAGATACCGGAAAGGCTCAGCCCATCAGAATACCACCTAGACGACTACCATTGGGGCAACAACAGGCAGTCGAGGAAAACATCGAGTCCATGTTACAAAATGGAGTTATTGAGCCATCCATCAGTCCATGGTCTGCTCCCGTCGTGCTAGTTAAAAAGAAGGATGGAACCACCCGATTTTGCGTGGATTACAGAAAGCTCAATGACGTCACGAAGAAAGACAGCTATCCACTACCCCGAATCGATGACACTTTGACCACACTAGCAGGCTCCCGTTGGTTCTCCACACTAGACCTAAAAAGTGGATATTGGCAGGTTGGTCTGCACGCAAACGACAGAGAGAAGACAGCGTTCTCCACCAGTAAAGGGCTATTTCAGTTCACGGTCATGCCCTTTGGGTTATGTAATGCACCCGCTACATTTGAGAGGCTAATGGAGTATGTACTTAGCGGGTTAACATGGAGGACGTGCTTAGTATACCTCGACGACATTCTAGTCATGGGCCAGACATTCGACGACCATCTGAAGAACCTGGGCGAAGTATTCTTCAAAATTAATAACGCCAACCTGAGACTCAATCCGAAGAAGTGTTCCTTGTTTCAAAAAGAAGTAGAGTTTTTGGGCCACGTAGTGTCCGAGTCAGGAATCCGCACCAACGAAGACAAGATAGAAGCCATCCGCGATTGGCCAGTTCCAAGAGATAAACATGAACTCCGAAGCTTCTTGGGCCTATGTTCATACTACCGGCGTTTTGTTGAGGGATTTGCCACCATCGCCGCCCCTCTACATCGGCAGACCACTGATAAAGAGACCTTCCATTGGAATCAGGATTGCGAAACATCATTCAGGCGACTGAAGGCAGCACTATGTTCCAGCCCAATCCTAGCCTTTCCTACACAGTCCGGCAAGTTCATCTTAGACACCGACGCCAGCAATACAGGTTTGGGGGCCGTCCTATCCCAGGTGCAAGATGGTGAAGAGAGGGTGATCGAGTACTACAGCCGTGGATTCTCGAAGCCAGAAAGAAATTATTGCGTCACCAGAAAAGAACTTCTTGCAATAATAAGGGCTGTGGACCATTTCCATAAATACCTGTATGGTCGCCATTTCTTAATCCGAATAGATCATGCCGCACTCAAATGGCTGCTGGACATAAAGACACCGGAAGGACAACTGGCCAGATGGATGGAGAAATTACAGCAATACGACTTCAAGGTGGAACACCGTGCCGGCCGGTTGCACAATAATGCCGATGCCCTATCCAGAAGACCCTGTAGAGCGGAATGCAAGCATTGTCTGAAGACGGAACAGCGGGAGGGTATCTCCATCAGGCAAATTCGAGTGCATGCCAATGAAGACTGGACAACGGAACAGTGCATTCAGGACCAAATGGCTGATCCAGACATCGAACCAATCTTGTCACTCAAAATGAGAGGGGCACCCAGGCCACGATGGGACGAGGTAGCTAGATACTCCGGCGTGCTGAAATCGTTATGGGCTCAGTGGGACTCTCTACGAGTAGACAATGGAATGCTCAAGCGAGTTTGGGAAAGCGCTGATGGACGAGAAACCAAGTCCCAACTGGTAGTTCCGAAGAAAAAGGTACCAGCCATCCTGACCGAAGTACATGATGGAATTACCGGAGGCCACCTGGGCATGAATAAAACCCTAGACAAAGTTCGCCAGCGGTACTACTGGGTGAATTACTTCGAAGACGTCAGAGCTTGGTGCCGCAAATGTGCCACATGTGCCGCCAGTTAGGGCCCGAAGACCCGGACCAAGGGCAGAATGCAGCAGTACAATGTGGGCGTCCCATTTGAGAGAATCGCCATCGATGTCGCCGGTCCGTTTCCCGAGTCTGAGAGGGGGAACAAATACATTCTGGTCGCAATGGATTACTTCAGCAAATGGCCTGAGGCATATGCGATACCCAACCAAGAGGCAACCACGGTAGCGACGGTGCTAGTAGAACAACTATTCAGCCGGTTTGGCGTCCCGATGGAATTACATTCAGACCAGGGGCGTAACTTCGAATCGAATGTATTCCAGAAGGTCTGCACGATGTTGGGGATCAGGAAAACGCGAACAACACCATTACACCCACAGTCAGACGGAATGGTGGAAAGATTCAACAGGACCTTGGAACAACACCTATCCAAGGTCGTCAGCAATAACCAGCGTGATTGGGATGAGCATATCCCCCTATTCCTGTTGTCATATCGCTCTGCTTTACATAATAGTACAGGCCTGACCCTCAGCCAGGGTCCTATTCGGAAAGGAGCTGCGATTACCATGCGACTTGGCATTTGGCTCCCCCGAAGACCGAATTAGCCCGAACGCAGATGTTGGCCACCAGTGACCGGATGAAGACGCGATACGACCTCAAGGCCAATTCAGTCGGGTTCCAGGAGAGGGACAAAGTCTGGTTGTACAACCCGCAACGGAGCAAGGGTAAATCCCCAAAGCTTACACCCGCCTGGGATGGTCCATACGAGGTGGTCAAGAGGCTTAATGACGTCGTCTACCGGATCCGTCGAAACCCCAAGGCTAAATTGAAGGTGGTTCATTTAGATCGACTAGCTCCCTACCATGGAGAGGATGTTTCTGATCGGGACGATCAGAATTAAAGGGGGGGCAGTGTTACGAAATTTACCCAAAGCCGACCCTGTGTCATTTCAGCACGACAACAAACGCTTTACGACAAAAAAAAATACGATTCTCGAAAAGACTCGGCAGCGGAAGGAACTATGATGATTTCTACTGGAGAATTCTACGCTGGTGATATAAAAGAAGCACACCACGATCGCCAAGCAGTAATACCGCGACGACTAGCTTATATGAAAATGTATTGTGAATCAGCTGTTTTAAATGTAAATGAAGTTCTAGAAAAGTGAAAGTAAATATTAGTTGTTATAATTTTTAAATTGAACCCACGAAGTATATTGCAATATTTATCGAAACCTTGGCGATATCGCCCTTCATTTAAATTGAATTCTGTAACAATAACCACGAACCCGTAGCGATCCTGCCAACACTTTGAACACAAGTCTTTAAATTGTTCGAATGACATATCCGGAAATACGTGTTCATCATAGGCGTGCTTTAAATTGATTTCATTTTGTTTGAATAGCACAATCACATTACAATTGTCTCGCATTAGTTGCTTGGACATTTTACTATACGTCTGCAACAAATAAATTGAATCGATGTGTCGGTGCCGTCCCATGGAAAAGAAATTCTGAATCTTTTTCTGTTTATCACCAGCCACATCATCAAAAATAAACACTGAATACTCTTGTAGTAGTTGGTATTTTGGTTGGTACAAAGATTTCGAGTACACGTAGACATTTTTAAATCGCAATCCGTTTTCGTTGAACAAAAGCGAGAGCAGCGCATTGGTTTTCCCGCAGCCGCTGGGGCCGCAGAACGCCACCCGGACGGAATTTGGCCATAGTTTCCCATTTTTCGATGGCACACTATCATTGTCACCCCCTTCCGCCACAAAATCTAGATTTTCTATAGGCAATTGAATATCTTGCTGCTTTATGTGCATCTCAAAGTAAACTTATGTACATTTGTTTTGGGTGGACGTTTAAATATAAAATTTACTTTCTGAACGTCAGTCAGTCAGTATTATGTTAACCGCTGAAGGTGGTGGAAGTGTAGTGAACACTCTAATCAACAAGTTGCCCTTTGAAATTCACCTTCCTGGCTATCAATTTTGTGGACCGGGTACGAAATTCGAAAAACGCTTAGCTCTAGGACAGCGAGGTATAAACAAAACCGACGCAGCTTGTCGGGATCACGATATTGCTTACAGTAAAAGCACTTCATAAGGCAGATTTTGAGTTGGAGAATAGGGCTTGGGAGAGATTCAAATCTAAGGACGCTTCACTCGGTGAAAAAGCAGCTGCTTGGCTCATAACAACGACTATGAAAACCAAACAGAAACTCGGTCTTGGTATGAAATCTCCAAAGCGGAAGAGGAGTAGAGGTGTGAAAAAATCTTCCCTTAAGCGAAAATCTTCAACACGCAAAACCCTTTTACCATTTCGAAAGCATGTCATGCTACCTACGAATAAAGCTATTGCTAACTTTCCTGCAGGAGAAAGTCTACGACAGTCATCGCTGATGGCTTTGAGAGCGGCTAGGATGGCAATTAAGAAAGCTGGCGGTCGTAAGAAAATTCGAGTTCCTCGTGTGATACCTTTCGAGTCAAAAGTCGGTGGAATTCTCCCATTACTCCCGCTATTTGCAGGACTCTCAGCTCTTGGAACCCTTACTGGAGGAGCTGCAACTTTGGGTAAAACACTAATAGACGCAAAAAATGCTAAAAAGAAACTCGAAGAGGACAGACGACACAATCAAGCTATGGAGGAGATTGGAAAGAAAGGGTCCGGGCTCTACCTGAAAAAGTCTCGCAAAGGAGGCTTCGGTCTCTATTTGAAGAAACAACAAAAAACTTCCGATAAAGCTACCCAGTCGAGCACTTTACACCAGTGAGCTTGTTGAATACGCCAAAAAATTGAAAATACCAAATTTTAAAGGTGTATTTATGCGTGATGCCTTACCTAAAAACAAACAACCATCAAGAACCGAGTCGGCAATCATCAACTTGGATTCTAGTCACAACAAAGGCACACACTGGGTAGCTTACATTAAAAATGGAAACGTTGCGCAATATTTCGATAGTTTTGGTAATTTGAAACCGCCTCGTGAATTGGCTGAGTATTTAGGAAGTAATGTATCGATACTCTACAACAACGACTCCTACCAAAATTATAATCAATCTAATTGCGGTCATTTGTGTCTGCAATTTCTCTATAATAACACCTAACATTGAGGGAAATCTTCAGTCATGTCTTTGATATTAACGCTGAAAGGACGCAGTTCAATACTGTCCATTGATTTTCAACCACCTATTCAACTACATCCTGACTACAATTACGGTCTAGCCTTGCTGAGTTTCCACTCCTACAACAGCATCCCGAACATTGAGAAGGGTAGCAAAGTGCATTTAATCGACTCGAAAAAGAAACCAACCACCATCGAATTACCTGAAGGCAGCTACGAAATTGGTGATATTGAAGCGCACATTAGAAAAGTATTGGGTGTGCAGCATTCAAAGGATGTAGATGAGATTTTCTCATTGAAACCCAACAATAATACACTCAAGTGTGAAATATACAGCAGTAAATACGCAATAGACTTTCAAAAGGAAAACAGCATCGGTGCCATACTGGGTTTTTCCAAGAGACTGCTCACACCTCTTCAAGTACACAGCTCTGATTTACCAGTGAATATTATAAAAGTGCGAACAATCCATCTCGATAGTAACATCACATCGGGAGCATTCTACGACGACAGACCGTCACATACCATATACGAGTTTGCCATTGGAGTTGATCCTGGTTTCGCTATTGACGAAACATCTCAACATCTTATCTACCTACCTATCAACCGAAGAGAAATACACAACATAACTTTGAGAATTCTTAATCAGGAATCTGAACTCGTCAATTTCCGAGGGGAGGAAATCATTGTGAGACTGGAACTGAAACAGCTATTGCAGCAATAATGGGACGCTTACTCATATTTGAGCATCCTCATAAAAGTACAAACATACCACAGTCAAAGTCAGTATCAACGAAACCTTTGAAGAGATCACTTACGTTCTCCAATAAACTATTTCTACAATCGCTAGGCTATCATGTCAACTCAAGCATTCGATATCTTCCGAAAGCCCAGTTTCGATGACAGCATTCGCAGAATGGAAGTCAGAACCTACTATCCCTATGTAAAGTCATTTGGGAACAACGACATAGTGGAGATTACTGTGAACCAAGCCGATTCCTGGTTATCCATGGCGGACTCGTATATCGCCGTTAAGGGTCAAATTAATGTAACGGCAGGTGCAGGTCAAGTTTCCCTATCCCCTAATGCAGGAGCATTTTTCTTCGATAATATGGTTTACGAACAGTGTGGTAAAGAAATGGAATCGGTTCGCGATCCCGGTCGCGTCAGTGCCATACGAGGTTATCTGTGCTATGATCCTACCAGTTCAAGAGAATTAGCTATTGCTGGCTGGAATTTTCCCGGTAAACCAATTGTGAATGCAGCAGACAGATCTTTCCGAATGTACATCCCGCTCAAACATTTGTTTTCCCTCTTCAACGACTACCAGCGAGTAACCTGTGGAAAGCAAACAATACGTTTAGTGCGAGCAAGAAATGATGATGATTGTCTTATTATTACTGATAAATCTACAAAAGCAAGCGTGACGATTGACAGCATTGAACTCAAAGTCCAGCATATATTCCCAAACGATGATATGAAACTTGAACTGCTGCAAGCCGTTAAGCAGGATACCGGCATTATTATTCCTTTTCGTAAATGGGAACTTCATGAGTTGCCTGCTCTGAAGACAGGCGCCACACGAGAAATTTGGGCTGTGAAAACTTGTGCTGCTGTAGAGAGTCCTCGATATGTCATCGTTGCCTTCCAGACCAATAAGCACAGCAACATAGCGGCTGATCCCAACTCTGAATGGAGAATTTTGGCCGAACGAAAGATGGCTATTGGATTTCCCCAGGAACGAATACGGAGAAGCCTACAAACGCTACACGGACTTTTATCCCAGTTTTGCTGACAAAAGACACCCGCTCCTAGACTATCACACCTTCAAGAATCACACTTTCTTCGTAATCGATTGTTCCCGACGTGAAGACAGCATGAAATCCTCCACTGTGGATGTACGCCTAGATATTGAATCTCAAACAGGTTTTCCTGACAAAACATGTGCCTTCTGTATAATCATCCACGATTGTTTGATGGAGTTTCTCCCACTCAGCGAAATTGTTCGTAACCTATCATAAAAGAGCACATCTGCACATTACAACTTCAGTTCACCATGGAAATCGCAATCGTTGACATTCAAGGCTTCATTCTTAACGGGGAATTTGTTCCCAAAGAATTGGCTATCAAGACACATGCAACGGGTGTCATACATTACCTGTTTAAGCCTCCTCGGCCATTTGAATTGCTGTGCAAGGAAGATCGACGAACCGTCAGATATTGTGAGAATTTTCTTCATGGACTCAGCTACAATGGTGGAATCTGGGATGTAAGCCAGTTGAATATGATTTTGAATTTTCTTCTCTCCAGATGTTCTCATGTCTACGTTAGAGGTCACCAAAAATATGACTTATTAGTTAAAAAGTGTAAAAATGAGCTTGGGCTCAATCATGTAAAGTTCGTAAATTTGGAGCATACCATCAACGCCATAAAGTTGAGAGATGTGACTAAAAAGGACCGTGAGACAAGTAAATATCCCATAGTCTGTGGCTATCATTATGAAGATTCTAATGAAGAATACGCAGAATACAAATGTGCTATAAAAAATTGTAATGATATTTATGATTGGTTAATCAATAACATTTTACCTCAATAAATGAATGAAGTATAACATGCATTTTTATTTCTCAAAATTATTTTATTAACGAGTGTATAGATCTTGTACATTTCAACATAAGTTTTACCAACAATAATATCAAAGATATAACAGCAAAACATAATAATATTAATAAGTTATTGAGTTCTCTCTGAAGCGAATTTGGTAGCTGTTGTCTACTAGTCGTTGCTGTTGCTTCGGCTTCCTGCTGACAATCATAATTTGCTGTTAATCCATCAAAATCCTCCACAGTGCCATTGTAAAAGAAAATTTTAAGATTGTAGCGTAATGGGGTACCATCTTTTGGAAATTCTGCAAAATATGCTGGTAGTAGCCCATCATTTAGCAATGTCCGCCTCATTAGCGAAAAATCAGATCTATTTGAGCAATTCATAGAAAAGCATACCGCCACAGTTTCCACCCCCTGTGGTATATTTGTGTATAGCATGTTTTGTGATATAAAAGTCAATATCACAAAACCAGTAGTAATAGTAGGTTTCAATAATATCATTATTGAAAATGACGTATACGTCTTTATTCTTCAGTTAACAATTTTATAATGCAACACTTATACCTTTACACCCTGTTTTGCATTCACCCAGAAATGGCTGAGTAGAAAGAGCGCCGAGTTAATCACAGAGGTAAGTATATTCCCCATTACAGGTCCCCGGTTCGATCCCATTTCTCGGCTAACATTTCTGGCAAAAATTTTTTATTTAATTTTCTCTTTCATATATTGAAAATAAAACACACAGTATCTAAATCGTCCACATCGTCTGGTATTTCAGTCAGATTAGAGCACTTGTATCGCATTTTCTTGGTTGGTGGGTCAGGAGTGGAATCTCCCACGAAAGTCTCAAGTTCGGACTCTTTTTTTGGTGTTTTACATAGCACACTATGTATTTGAAGGATATTTTCCTTATTGAAACTCATACCTGTCTTTGGTTCCTCACCGTCTCCCATAGCGACAGCCTACCTTCGTTATAACACACATTGATACATAAATGGATGCCATCGGTGCAGGTATCATGAGAGTCCCAGAAACAATCGGGATCGTCAATCTCTGGATCTGAATAATACGCAAAAGCGTTTTCCAGATAATTAGTGAACTTGTTAAAACTCTCTTCTGAGAGCTGTATCGACGTTTCTTTGTTTTGAAGCGTAATCGAACTACTGCTGCTGATTGTTATTTTCACTAATTCAGGAACTTCATAAGTACCAACTTGCGGGTTTAGTTTACCAATTAAACTCATTGTTACTGCTGGTGTCTACACTTCAACTAACACTGAAGAACTAACATTTTGCTTGATTTTACTTTATAAGATCAATTCAGTTAGCACGCTGGCTAACCTTCATCCTACCAGTTTGTTCGGTATTAAAAAACAAATGTTATCGATCTCTCCCTCTCACAGGCATTTTATGAAGAAGCATCACATCTTTACAGGTAAGAACTCGCAAAAATTCGAATCCGGCTCGCCAGTTAGCCTTCGAGATGATATCAGTATCGTTGAACTCATCTATTACCCGCTAATGGGAGGCTCTTGCAGGTTATTACGCGGGTAGAAAACCAGATATTTCTATCGAAATACCATCCACCTTCACGGAGAGAACCATGACATTTTTTTTACTTGCAAAAATCCTCTGCGTCATTATGCCATGGGCGATACGAGTTTCGTTTAATTATGTGAACCACGTACACTTATTGCGAATTTAATACACATATGTTGTTTTTCGAAATATCATCCGCCTTCGAGGAGAGGACCCTGACATTTTTTTTACTTGTAAAAATCCTCTGCGTCTGTTGCCCTAGGCGATACGAGTTTCGTTTAATTATCTGAACCACGTGTACCTATTGCGAATTTAATACACATATGTTATTTTAATACTCAGCTGATATTATATTTATTAATTCTTTTATCACCAATCTAGAACATTTGTAATTGACACAAACTACTAATATGTCAATCAAATACACATATCTATCAATCAAAAAACCTTCATACCATTCTCACCGCATCCAAACACCGTCTTCAACTTTTGCAAAATTTTCCCTATAGAAAAGTGAGCCAGTATTCTCCTGTTGTATCTACTCATATGTTATTGCTAAAGTGTGTATGATTGAATTGATCCTGATTACAATTTATTTCATATCATTTGAAGGTAGCTGCTTTGTACGTTGACATTTTTAAAGCAATATCCTAGCATCATGATTCAATATATATGTGGTTGAAGTTTGTGATGGAGATCGATGCTGACCGATAATTATAATTGGATAACACGAGGGCTGGTTACAGCTTTCTTTTGTCTTATATTGCTTCTAGTGTGTTCACAATTGTAACCCTGTCAGTTGCTAGTTTTAAATTTGTATGTCTGTAGTTTAATAGGTTGGTTACGTTTTCTTAAATGTTATTCATTATGTATACATTCGTGCATATGTTTTCTATTATCTCACACTCGTACATCTTACAAATAAATTCGTGTTATTCACATTGATATTGAAGGATGACATGCCGACGCATGGTTTAAGGGCTTTTGTTTGTTGCACAACGAAGTCCACCCATTCTTGACCAAGATTTTCTGGCCTGTTGAATGTGACAGACCCTCCATGTTCAATTCTGTATCTACATGATTCAAAACAAAAAATATTTAAACCATATGACTTTTATTTCACAGTTTAGATTGACAACTCTTTTCACCAACAGTAATTTAATTCAGAGCAAAGTGTTATTGGAAGAACAATATTGTTATATCAAACACCCTTACAGTATTTCAAATGATTGATTGATACTCTAAGATACGAATAAATTCATTTCTAATGGATACTTCTGTTTTGTCAAATTATAGCCTTCGCTAACATCTTCACCAAGGTTAAAAAACCGCAATAATTGATAGTGATGCAGAAATCAAATAAAGCACAAACATCGTATATCTTTAGAATATTTGTAGGATTAATTTCAATTTAACAAGAATTTCTACTCAGTATTTTACAACATTTCTTTTAAATAATTTTCTTTTTCGGTGGTGTGTTGTTGTCTGTGTGCAATGTTGAATGGCTGCCTTTTGAACTAAATATGATAAATAATGAAATAATCTCAACCATTAAGTCTTGCAATAGATTATTTAATACGCATATAATTATCTGAAAACATATTAATTTGATGCTACGAATTTTGTTGTGGCTCCGTTTACAAACTTTTGAATGCTTTGGCTGTTTTATCTTCATTGTGTATATCATAGCAGGTTTAAAAGCATGTGGAATGATAAATTGAACTTGTCATTTTTCTGCTACCTGAGTTGTTTTAGTTGTGACTGGGTCTAGAAGCGTTCTCCGGTGACAAATTCTCAGTTTCGGCTGCGTGTGGTGGTTCGTTGCTTTGTCTTTCAACATGTCGAAAGCTAGCAAGCCATAATCCTGCATGAAAGCCTTCTAGGGGTCTGGCAGGGCTGTAAGTATGAGCTTCGTCTTTGTTCTATAATAACTTTGTCAAGTGACCTTTTTTATGTTTATTATTTAAATGAAATTAGCAGTCAAGAATATTTTTAATTTATTAGTAATTCATAAATCAAGCAAATTGTTCCTACGTTTCATATGGGCGTTAAATTACCTTGTTTGTTGAGTTGCATTTTTTTAAGAGAAACTTTTGATGAGACGATAGTTTTGTTATCTCCGTTTTGAGCTTGTTTGCTACAACGTACCTCTGGAAATTAGTTGTGACGTCACAGAAAAAGGGAAGGGGGCCTGCTAAGGGGGGCCAGCGACGCCAGATTTCCATATTTCCCTAGATCTCGGAAATGCGTCATTTTAGTCATATGATTAAAGTGATGGAGCAACATTGCCATATTTCCTTAGATCTCTGAAAACACACACACAAGTTCCTTTTATCTACTTTGGTTCGTTATAAAAGGGAATAGTAATAATATTATAATATTAAGACGCTGTTGAAGCACTTAAATCGATAAAAAAACAGTACAACAATCAATATTATTTTAAGAATTTGGTAACAATTGTCCGTGTCGACTTGCTGATGACAACGATTCTTCAACAAAGTCGAAATTTTCGATAGGCAGTTGGACATCTTGTTGCTTCATATACATCTTACGTCATCATCCTCATTGCGGATACTAATTAAATACAGCAGTCTATCGCAGTTATTTGCGCTGGGATTGTTCTTAGCATTCATATCTTTTCAATCATTTGTAACGTCCCTGTACCTGTCATTTCTAGTGTTTGCAGGGGTCCCATTTCTAACATTTGTAGCGTTCCTGTACCAATCATTTCCATTATTCTTGCTTCTGTTATAACGTTTCTACTATCAGTTTTCTAGCATTTATAAGGTCTGTTAGAGACATATAGGTAAAACACCTGTGAAATTTTTCAAATACTTTGTTCATTTTACTCTCATATCAAAAATTCGTTGGGAGAAACATACATTTTGTGTACCTAGAAAACATTTGTTTGTACTGACGTCTGTCTTAGAAAAAGTTACATGTGATAGAAACATTTGTTTTTTGTAGCAAACGATTGATGTTTTCTTTTTGATGTCTAAATTTTTGTGCACGTAGAAAAAAGTTTTTATGTACCACTGAATAAGCTTTGAGTACCTGCCTTAGAAAAGATTTGTTTGTTCCTACCTCTGGCTTACAAAAAGTTATATATTTATTCCCACTATCCCATTTCCAACATTCCTGGCTCTTCTTTTTGCAACGGATTTGTTTCAAACCATTTGTAGCAACAGTTTCTAGCATTTGTAGTGACTTTGTTAAACCTCACCAGTCATTTCTACGGTTCCTGTCGTTTCTATGGCCCTAGCCTTTGTAACGGTTTCAAACATTTCTACCCTTTGTAGCGGCTCCCACCATTTCTAGTATTTCTAGTGGCATAAAGACACTCCTCAAATATGAAACGGAATTCTACTTTGGAAACTTTTAAATCGGGACATATCTATTCTTTATAAGCATATAAGATAAACAAACTGCTGGTTAGCAGGTGGTCAGCCAATGAGAGTGCAGCTTATGACGTCATGACCGGAAGGCCCTGTTCTTATCAGATTTCCGATCTCTTTCTTTAATAAATGAAGCTAGAGAGAGAGAGATAATAATGTTGTAATGAGAAGTACTTTTGGTAGTAAAACAGTGTCTTGTATTTACAATTTTATTTCAGAGCAGCATAGTGTTACGAAATTTACCCAAAGCCGACCCTGTGTCATTTCAGCACGACAACAAACGCTTCAAGATTAAAAAATACGATTCTCGAAAAGGCTCGGCAGCGGAAGGAACGGTGTTGATTTCTACTGGAGAATTCTACGCTGGTGATATAAAAGAAGAACGCCACGATCTCCAGTTAATTATACCGCGACGACTAGCTTATATGAAAATGTATTGTGAATCAGTTGTTTTAAATGTAAATAAAGTTCTAGAAAGTGAAAGTAAATATTAGTTGTTATAATTTTTAAATTGAACCCACGAAGTACAGTGCAATTTGGTGTCAGAAGTAAAGGATTAGTGCAGTTATGGAAACTCGAAGTATGGAAAAAACTGACGAAACTACCAGAAAAATTATCAAACAGGTTACAGAGGGACTAGACGAAAAAATAGCACAGATTCTAGAAAAACGTGACAAGGAGGAGAAACAACATCAAGAAGAAATTCAACAAAGGTTAGTGAAATCTTTTGATGATAAACTTAAAGTTGAATTAGGAAATCTTGTCACTAATATCGATGAAAAACAACAAAATCTGGTTTCCACGATGAAAAGTGAACAACATAATTTAATTGAGGGATTGTTCTCGAAATTTGAACAAAAACAAGATCAAATTGAATTAAATCGACACGAAACTGAACAGAAAAGACAACTGCAATTCGAACAATTAATGCAAATAGTAGGACAAGTTAATGAAACAGTTAATGAAAGAATGCAAATAGTTGAGTCAGATATAAAAGAGATAAATGATGACATTAAGACCATAAAAAATACCGTGGATACTCTTGAAACAAAAGTAGATGATCTTGATTCCATCCAAAGCCAGGTAAAATTTAAAATCAGTTCCATCAAGCAAACAGTACACACTGAAGTACAAGATAAAATCTGTGCCATCCAAAATAAACTAGAAACAGAAATTAAAAAAATGCAACAGGACTTACAGCGAGGAAAATACCAGAACACCGTGAGTACCAAAGGTTCCTTTAGTAAACCACCCACATTCGACGGCAGTTCATCTTGGCCCATGTATAAGCGACAATTTGAGGCCGTGGCTACAGCTAATGGATGGGATAATCATGAAAAATCCACATCTCTGGTAATTTCCTTAAGAGGTCCGGCCCTAGAACTCCTCCAGAGCATTCCAGTCGATGAACAAGGCAATTTCGACAAGATCATCGCTATCCTAGACAAACGTTACGACAATCAATCCTTGAGCCAGGTATACCAAGTCCAACTCAGTGGAAAAACGCAAAAATCCGGTGAAAGCCTCCAAGAATTCGAAGCGGAAATTAGACGGTTAGTTCACTTGTCCTACCCAGACCTGCCAGAGGAAACGAAAGACCAGTTGGCCACACAGAGTTTCATAAACGGCATTAGAGATGTGGAAGTACAAAGAAATTTAAGACTGAGTGGCGTCAAGAAAAGTAGTGAAGCTCTACTTCGGGCTTTGGAAGTAGAGGCCGTCATGAACATGTCCAAGCCGAGGGTCCGAGCAGTTTCCTTCAACCAGGAAGAGTCAGAGTCACCATTTCAAGCGCTGCTGGCTGGTCTGAACAAAATACTAGAAAGTTCACAAAGAACTGGCACCAGAGGGGCATGTTACCGCTGCGGACGGACAGGGCACTTCCAACGTGATTGTCTAGTGAGGCCACCTGAACAATCACCGACCAGGGGTAACCAACAAAACAGCCACATGTCCAGGGACCGTCAGTCAGTCAGCATAGGGGGGCGAATGCTGACTGTCCCTCCACCAGCCCCCAAAACGTTATCCATCCGGGGATTTTGCCGAGATAGCGGCAGCCTAGTCACCAGAGGCACCATCAACGGGCGAGCAGTTACCATCACCATCGATACCGGCGCCGCTGTGTCCATTGCCAAGTCCAGGGTTTTGAGAGCATCAGAAATTCGGCCAGTTACCAATAACATCCAGCTCAGAACAGTCACCGGCGAGTCCATGTCAATACAGGGTGAGGCAGATGTCGTGCTACAGATAGGGGACAACATGATCCGGCATAGGGTCCTGGTAGCGAATATTGAGGACTGAATGAGGAATTTGTATTGACACGGCCCGTCAACACATCAGTCACGCCCATAAAAATTGTGGCAAAGTCTTCAGCTAGAATTCCCGGTCTAACAGAACAGATTATTCATGGGCAGCTAGACAGCAATCCTGGGAGCTGCGTTGGAATGGTGGAACCCGTACACTCAGCTCATGACTACTTGGTTGGACGGGCTATAGTTAAAACCGGACGAGATATACCAATCAGAGTCCTGAATTTGTCCAACAACGACATTAGAATTGCCAATGGTCAAGAGATAGCTTGTTTCGAGTCAGTAGAGACCATCATCAATTGCGAAGAAGAGTACCAGACGTCGGTGAATGAGACAGGGCCCGATAAAGAGTTCCTACAACAGTTTGCTGACCACTTGACACACTTGACACCAGAGAACCAGAAGAAAGCCAAGCAATTTATCACAAAACACTGGCAAATTTTTAACAGTAAAAATGGAACTACCGGTCGCACCAACATCATCCAGCATCGAATAGATACCGGAAAGACTCAACCCATCAGAATACCACCTAGACGACTACCATTGGGGCAACAACAGGCAGTCGAGGAAAACATCGAGTCCATGTTACAAAATGGAGTTATTGAGCTATCCATCAGTCCATGGTCTGCTCCCGTCGTGCTAGTTAAAAAGAAAGATGGAACCACCCGATTTTGCGTGGATTACAGAAAGCTGAATGATGTCACGAAGAAAGACAGCTATCCACTACCCCGAATCGATGACACTTTGACCACACTAGCAGGCTCCCGTTGGTTCTCCACACTAGACCTAAAAAGTGGATATTGGCAGGTTGGTCTACACGCAAACGACAGAGAGAAGACCACCAGTAAAGGGCTGTTTCAGTTCACGGTCATGCCCTTTGGGTTATGTAATGCACCCGCTACATTTGAGAGACTAATGGAGTATGTACTGAGCGGGTTAACATGGAGGACGTGCTTAGTATACCTCGACGACATTCTAGTCATGGGCCAGACATTCGACGACCATCTGAAGAACCTGGGCGAAGTATTCTCCAGAATTAATAACGCCAACCTGAGACTCAATCCGAAGAAGTGTTCCTTGTTTCAAAAAGAAGTAGAGTTTTTGGGCCACGTAGTGTCCGAGTCAGGAATCCGCACCAACGAAGACAAGATAGAAGCCATCCGTGATTGGCCAGTTCCAAGAGACAAACATGAACTCCGAAGCTTTTGGGCCTCTGTTCATACTACCGGCGTTTTGTTGAGGGATTTGCCACCATCGCCGCCCCTCTACATCGGCAGACCACTGATAAAGAGACCTTCCATTGGAATCAGGATTGCGAAACATCATTCAGGCGACTGAAGGCAGCACTATGTTCCAGCCCAATCCTAGCCTTTCCTACACAGTCCGGCAAGTTCATCTTAGACACAGACGCCAGCAACACAGGTTTGGGGGCCGTCCTATCCCAGGTGCAAGATGGTGAAGAGAGGGTGATCGAGTACTACAGCCGTGGATTCTCAAAGCCAGAAAGAAATTATTGCGTCACCAGAAAAGAACTTCTTGCAATAATAAGGGCTGTAGACCATTTCCACAAATACCTGTATGGTCGCCATTTCTTAATCCGAACAGATCATGCCGCACTCAAATGGCTGCTGGACATGAAGACACCGGAAGGACAACTGGCCAGATGGATGGAGATTTTACAGCAATACGACTTCAAGGTGGAACACCGTGCCGGCCGGTTGCACAATAATGCCGATGCCCTATCCAGAAGACCCTGTAGAGCGGAATGCAAGCATTGTCTGAAGACGGAACAGCGAGAGGGTATCTCCATCAGGCAGATCCGAGTGCAGGCCAATGAAGACTGGACAACGGAACAGTGCATCCAGGACCAAATGGCTGATCCAGACATCGAACCAATCTTGTGGTAGCTAGATACTCCGGCGTGCTGAAATCGTTATGGGCTCAGTGGGACTCTCTAAGAGTAGACAATGGAATGCTCAAGCGAGTTTGGAAAAGCGCTGATGGACGAGAAACCAAGTCCCAACTGGTAGTTCCGAAGAAAAAGGTACCAGCCATCCTGACCGAAGTGCATGATGGAATTACAGGAGGCCACCTGGGCATGAATAAAACCCTAGACAAAGTTCGCCAGCGGTACTACTGGGTGAATTACTTCGAAGACGTCAGAGCTTGGTGCCGCAAATGTGCCACATGTGCCGCCAGTAAGGGCCCGAAGACCCGGACCAAGGGCAGAATGCAGCAGTACAATGTTTGCGTCCCATTTGAGAGAATTGCCATCGATGTCGCCGGTCCGTTTCCCGAGTCTGAGAGGGGGAACAAATACATTCTGGTCGCAATGGATTACTTCAGCAAATGGCCTGAGGCATATGCGATACCCAACCAAGAGGCAACCACGGTAGCGACGGTGCTAGTAGAACAACTATTCAGCAGGTTTGGCGTCCCGATGGAATTACATTCAGACCAGGGGCGTAACTTCGAATCGAATGTATTCCAGAAGGTCTGTACGATGTTGGGGATCAGGAAAACGAGAACAACACCATTACACCCAAAGTCAGACGGAATGGTGGAAAGATTCAACCGGACCTTGGAACCACACCTATCCAAGGTCGTCAGCAATAACCAGCGTGATTGGGACGAGCATATTCCCCTATTCCTGTTGTCATATCGCTCTGCTGTACATAATAGTACAGGCCTGACCCCAGCCAGGGTCTTATTCGGAAAGGAGCTGCGATTACCATGCGACTTGGCATTTGGCTCTCCCGAAGAACCTCCCCAAGACATCGACGATTATGCCGACCAGCTCCGACATAACATGCTGGCAATACACGACTTAGCCCGAACGCAGATGTAGGCCACCAGTGACCGGATGAAGACGCGATACGACCTCAAGGCCAATTCAGCCGGGTTCCAGGAGAGGGACAAAGTCTGGCTGTACAACCCCCAACGGAGCAAGGGTAAATCCCCAAAGCTTACACCCGCCTGGGATGGTCCATACGAAGTGGTCAAGAGGCTGAATGATGTCGTCTACCGGATCCGTCGAAACCCCAAGGCTAAATTGAAGGTGGTTCACTTAGATCGACTCGCTCCCTACCATGGAGGGGATGTTTCTGATCGGGACGATCAGAATTAAAGGGGGGGCAGTGTTACGAAATTTACCCAAAGTCGGCCCTGTGTCATTTCAGCACGACAACAAACGCTTCAAGATAAAAAAATACGATTCTCGAAAAGGCTCGGCAGCGGAAGGAACGATGTTGATTTCTACTGGAGAATTCTACGCTGGTGATATAAAAGAAGAACGCCACGATCGCCAGTTAATTATACCGCGACGAATAGCTTATATGAAAATGTATTGTGAATCAGCTGTTTTAAATGTAAATAAAGTTCTAGAAAGTGAAAGTAAATATTAGTTGTTATAATTTTTAAATTGAACCCACGAAGTACAGTGCAATATGATATATCAACATCAAGGTATTTATGTATATTTCCTTGCGTTTCTATGGATCGTTCTAGTCGTTTCTAAGTTTTCAGACGTTTCTACAGGCTAAGTTGTTTCTACGGGTCTTCAGCCATTCAACGGGCCAAGCCGTTTCTATGGTTCGTTTCTAGCTTTTGTAGTGGGGCCAACCATTCTACCAGCTGTTTCTACTGACGCAGTCGTTTCTACGAGACGTTTCTAGCTTTTGTAGTGGCTTCAACCATTCTACCAGTCGTTTCTACGGTTCCTGTCGTTTCTACGGGTCATTTCTAGTTTTTGTAGTGGCTACAGCCATTCTACCAGTCATTTCTACGGGTCATTTCTAGTTTTTGTAGTGGCTTCAACCATTCTACCAGTCGTTTCTACTGGCCCAGTAGTTTCTACGGGCCATTTCTACCTTTTCTAGCGGCTTCAACCAGCCATTTCTAAGTTTCTAGTCGTTTCTACGGGACGTTTCTAGTTTTTTGTAGTGGCTTCAACCATTCTACCAGTCGTTTCTACTGGCCCAGTAGTTTCTACGGGCCATTTCTAGCTTTTGTAGCGGCTCCAACCAGCCATTTCTAAGTTTCTAGTCGTTTCTACGGGTCATTTCTAGTTTTTGTAGTGGCTTCAACCATTCTACCAGTCGTTTCTACTGGCCCAGTAGTTTTTACGAGACGTTTCTAGTTTTTTTAGTGGCTTCAACCATTTCTACCAGCCGTTTCTACTGTACCAGTCGTTTCTACGGGACATTTCTAGCTTTTGTAGAGGCTTCAACCAGCAATTTCTAAGTTTCTAGTCGATTCTACGGGACGTTTCTAGCTTTTGTAGCAGTTCGAACCAGTCGTTTCTACTGGCCCAGTAGTTTCTACAGGCCATTTCTACCTTTTGTAGCTGCTCCAACCAGCCATTTCTAAGTTTCTAATCGTTTCTACGGGTAATTTTTAGTTTTTGTAGTGGCTTCAACCATTCTACCAGTCGTTTCTACTGGCCCAGTAGTTCCTAGGGGCCATTTCTACCTTTTGTAGCGGCTCCAACCAGCCATTTCTAAGTTTCTAGTCGTTTCTTCGGGTCATTTCTAGTTTTTGTAGTGGCTTCAACCATTCAACCAGTCGTTTCTACTGGCCCAGTGTTTTTACGAGACGTTTCTAGTTTTTGTAGTGGCTTCAACCATTTCTACCAGCCGTTTCTACTGTACCAGTCGTTTCTACGGGACATTTCTAGCTTTTGTAGTGGCTTCAACCAGCCGTTTCTATGGTTCTAGTCGTTTCTATGGGTCATTTCTAGTTCTTGTAGTGGCTTCAACCATTCTACCAGTCGTTTCTACTGGCCCAGTAGTTTCTACGGGCCATTTCTACCTTTTGTAGCGGCTCCAACCAGCCATTTCTAAGTTTCTAGTCGTTTCTATGGGACGTTTCTAGCTTTTGTAGCGGCTCCAACCAGTCGTTTCTACTGGCCCATTAGTTTCTACGGGCCATTTCTAGCTTTTGTAGCGGCTCCAACCAGCCATTTCTCAGTTTCTAGTCGTTTCTACGGGTCATTTCTAGTTTTTGTAGTGGCTTCAACCATTCTACCAGTCGTTTCTACTGGCCCAGTAGTTTTTACGAGACGTTTCTAGTTTTTATAGTGGCTTCAACCAGCCATTTCTAAGTTTCTAGTCGTTTCTACGGTTCATTTCTAGTTTTTGTAGTGGCTTCAACCATTCTACCAGTCGTTTCTACTGGCCCAGTAGTTTCTATGGGTCATTTCTAGTTTTTGTAGTGGCTTCAACCATTCTACCAGTCGTTTCTACTGGCCCAGTAGTTTTTACGGGTCATTTGTAGCTTTTGTAGCGGCTCCAACCAGCCATTTCTAAGTTTCTAGTCGTTTCTACGTGTCATTTCTAGTTTTTGTAGTGGCTTCAACCATTCTACCAGTCGTTTCTACTGGCCCAGTAGTTTTTACGAGACGTTTCTAATTTTTGCAGCGGCTTCAACCATTTCTACCAGCCGTGTCTACTGCATCAGTCGTTTCTACGGGACATTTCTAGCTTTTGTAGTTGCTTCAACCAGCCGTTTCTATGGTTCTAGTCGTTTCTATGGGCCGTTTCTAGCATTTGTAGTGGCTCCAACCATTTCCTACTGCGTCTTCTATGGTTCTAGTCGTTTTTACGGTCTGTTTCTAGCTTTTGTAGTGGTTCCAACCATTTCTCCAACGGTATTCTTTCCGAATTACCCGCCGCTCGATACAAAATCCAACGATTCAAGTCGCAATTATTATTCCTGATTTACGTATTTATTTTTTTACATTATTAGTTACCATTATCTCTTCAATGAAAACCGAATCTACTTTTATAATTAACGATTTTGTTTACAATCAACCAGCCACTGCACTTTCAACCAGTGCTCGAGTTTCGCATGTTTATCAGTTCACCAACATGCTGTTGCGGTTTCGCTTATCTTTTGTTATTGCCTTCATTGAATCTGAATTATTTTATTATTTGTAATGAAATGCTAATTACCAAATATTTGGGAACCTATTAATTATTTACGATGCATTTTCGGTACATTTTTTTGCTTAAAATAGCCGAATTATCTATATTAAGAGATCTAACGCCCGGACTAGGCGCCCTCGTGGCCCTGGTTTATCCGACGAAAGCAGAGACTCGAACGAGTTGCCGCTCTCGCGCATATGATAATTTATTTCGTTGTTCAAAATACGTTTCGTTCATCCCGTTGAATATGTTCTTAAGATGTGTTTTGCTACTGTATCTGCAACGGCCAATGCACCCTGCTGTGATACACCCTGCGACAAGCACCCGACACGAGCCAGTCCGTTTCCCGAATGACATCAAGGTTCGCCACCCCCGGCCAATCGCCAGCCAGCGAATTCCCTACGAACCGCATGCCACCGCATTCCCTACGCACCGCTTTACGCCAGCCACCGCGTTCCCGACCCCGCGCACCCCCGACCTACGACCACCCCCGTTCCTCCCGCGTACTGATGCAACCCCGCTATCCCTACCCCCCGTTGACATCCGACGGGAGCCCTGACGCCTCCTCCCGGAAGTCCCGTTAGGTTAGCTCCCTTGCCGTTAGGTGACCCGACGCCCGACAACGCGCCCCCGACCCGAAGCCCGCTAGCCCAGACCGCGAGACCCTGACCGCCATCTCCGTTCAGCAATTTCGAGAGTTACACGATGTTTAAGACATATTTCCAGCCATCCCTCTGCCAGAACCAATCACCCTGAGCCACTCTCAAGCCATTTCTATATCCAACTGAGCGCCATATTGACAATCATATCACAGACAATGACAGCTGACAGAACACCTAACAACACTCTGTATACCGTTCCATCCCTGAAACCCATATCCCACTTTTCGAACACCCCCTGTATATACATTCCGGCCGCACCTAACCGTAACTTTCTTTACGCGATCTCGGTAGCCTGACCGTAACCACAACATATATACCCATTTACGTACACAACAATCAATTGCCTTGGTAGCTCATGTAGTGGAAATTCTGCCGTTCAGGCGGTATTGCCGGGTTCGATCCCCGGTCAGGGCTTTTTGCTTTATGATTAACGCAGTGTGATGGTGTCACCTCTTCAATTTTGAATTTCCCGCCAAAATTGAACCGACCAATCAGAACGCAGCTTATGACGTCACGTGACTCAAAAGTGGAAGTGGAGGGGGTGGTCTCAAGTGACCCTATCCCTACTCCCATTTTTAGTTTATTTTCATACAATTTTGAAATGTTCTGTAATTATTTGTATTTTATTTGTAGGACTAAAATAATAATTAAAAAACCCAAAGAAATTCATAATTTGCCATGAATTGTATAACAAGATTCTATTTGGAAGGAACGTATCATATTAATATAATATTTATTAAATTTCAAACATTCAAATTCAAACATTTACAATAATCTAATGTTTAAATTTCTTATTTATTATGGGCTGGAATGTCGAATGCTTTTTTATCTCAGTGGCCCGTAGACGATTTTCGAATAATCGTCTTTCACGGAAATGTAGGTATAACGAAGCAGAGCTCAAATACACGACCGAAATATTGGCACATTTTTTATATACCAACAGTTTAAAGATTCGGTTAACGAACAAACTAAAACAATTGTTAGAATAGAGCAGAAGAATAAATATTATTACAAAGGCGATATGTGTCGTCTTTAATAATGAATTACTGCAAGAAAGTTGTGTAAAAAATATACCTAAACTTATGTATGCGACAATGAAATTTGTCACTTTGAAGGATAGTTGCTAACTGTATGTGCAGAAGATCAGCTGGGTATTGAGGATTAATACATTTCAGAGATACGAGGCAGTCATAAAATAATTTTTTCTACATAAGAAATTACCACTATATACTATTATATTAAACTATAATAACCAAAGAAATGTAATTATTAATATATATTAATCTATATTATCCATAATCCTCGTTTCAAAAAAGTACCACTAGATGTCTGTACTTTAGAAATAAAAGTAGTAATTGAAAATTATTTTTTTATTTATAAAAAATCAAACATACAATTTAATATAATACATACAAAGACACATTATTAAAACTAGTGTGTAAATTTTTTAGAATGTATGACAATATACTATACAGATATCAATAAATAGTTATACTACATGATATAATACTTTCAAAGAATACCAATAGGTTATAAACATTAAATGTAATATATAAAATATTTTATGAGTAACACATGTTTAGAACTACCCTAATCAGTCTGTTATGTGTTTTCTAAGTACACATCTATTTTCTTGAGTAATCAACAGAAAGTTTAACTGATTAATAACATTCTTTCATCTCAAGTAATAAAATTGTGAATCAGTCCCTAAATTTAATATTTTCACGTGATTTGTTGACAAAAAGATCAATTTATAAAACATGTGCATGCCAACGACTCTAATTATATACAACAAATTGAAATATTGTGATATATGAAACAACCTCTATAAAAATGCTTACCCTTTTGTATGTTTAAATTTCTTGATAAAAATGACTCATCGGCAGGTTCAGGCAAGCAATCCTCTTCAATTTACTTACTGAAAAGTGTCTTCCTACTTTCAACATTCTCATGTGGAAAACTAAACTTGGGAGGTTTGGATGCTACTTGATATGGTATATTCCTAGTTTTCCTTATTCTCAAGAGCTTCTACAAAATCATAACGTGATTGTTATAAAATTGTAACAATATTCATTGTCTTTCCTCAACATAATCACTAGCATGTTTTTCTGTAGTCTAGGTGTACAAAATTGTCTCCTGCTTTTCTTGTGTAACCTAAAATTAGGCAATATATGTAAAACAAGTGACAGCATAAGATAAAAACATGAGCATACCTTGTAAATTTGGACAAACAATCTTAGTAATTTGCCATTCCTTCCAATGTATTCCATTTCAAAATGCATTTCACAAATTACCTAACTGTTTAGATTTGCAATAAACAGCTCTTCACTGATTATATCTTGAGCCCATATTGCAACATAATACCTAAAAAACAATCATTAAATTAAGTTAAAAAAATAACATAAATCATTACCTTTTAGACCTATTAAAACAACTACCAATTCAACAATTCTGAGTAGCCATTATCTATTCTGTATATTGAAATGATTTTACTGGTGTGATATTCCTTATTTTATATACTCCAGAAAACTTATAAGCGATTAATGGCCACTACGTTCACAGACAAAAATCACAATAATAATGGCCGACATCATGTAAACAATCACGCAAATTGCGCCTATCATGGCGCCTTCACAAGGAGATTTGGGGAAGCTTAAGGTTTGCTGCCAATGGGCCAGAGGTCTCAAAAATCAGAACCACTTTTCCCTATCTGAGTTTCCACCCCCTGACTAACAGCGCATCGACTACACCTCGCCAAACCGACGAACTCCCCTCTTCTTAACATCCCTACCTAACATATATCGAGACGTCACGCCACTCGAATTACCTACAGGGCGAGAAACAGAAAAGTCCGGTTCATATTTGATTCACCCTCGTATATTAAACTATAACAACCAAAGAAATGTAATTATTAATAGTATGAATTTATGATGTGGACATCCATTTAGTTTTGTTCAAATATATTTCATAAAAAGTTGTGTATTACAAGAAAACAATAATTTATTTAGTTTTTTAAAACATTTAGGGGTATGAAGAGAAAATTAACAATCTGATTTATGCTAGAAAGCATTTTAATTTAAATACAAAACACAATGTCTTTTTTAGATTTTATTAAGGAAAAATGAATATCTTCATCGAGAAATTTAGAAATTATGATAGTATCTTTTCGAGAGTTTTTAATCCATTGAAGGCAAGACAATATATTGTTTCTAGTCAAGAACTTTCATGTGATTGATAGATCGAATAATTATTTATGTATTTCGCACAAATGCCAGAACGTTAACGTTAACGTAAAATGAAAATCGACATCAATCTATTTGTTATTTGTTTCTTGTGCTTACTATCCTAGGAAAGTGTAATGGAGTTTTAAATAGAGCACGGCTCTCAATTTAGAATCACTGTGGACTAGTTTTCCCTTAAACTACTAGATTTTCAATTTGAGTTAAAATGTTAAATTCAGCCTTAAATGCAATACATAAATAATTATTAGAGATTTTAATCGCCGAACATTCGAAAACTATCGACTAGAAATAACATATTGTCACATAATCGCTTTGTGGGTTTTAGTTAACATATAAATTTGTTTCGTGTGACTTATATCATATGAATCAAATGGTAAAAGCATTACACATGGCACGACTTTATTTTCTTTTTAGTTTTCTCTAAAACTACTAATAATTGTGCGTTAAATAGTTAAGCTTGGTTATATGTATGAAAAAACATTAATAATTATTCCAGATTTTAATATGTTGAGGGAAGCGCAATTGATGAAGTTTCTCGACCTGAAACAATATGTTGTCTTGCGTTCGATGGACTGTATATGTCCAGAAGATAGTATCAAAAAATAGTTACTTAATAAAAAAAGTTGAAAATATATAATGCATTTGTTGCATTATTAATTGAATTTGTTACCTAAATCATATATTTAATCTATTTATTAATATCTAAAAGGAAATGTACCCCTATTTTAAGATATTTGAGTGAATGATGGAGTGTAATATTTGTCACGGTTAAAATACATAATGTTAAAATTTACTTAAAGCATATTTATTTTATAAACTAAGTCATAGCTTAGTTTTTTTAAAGATTATCTAATATTTCACAGTTTTAGGTGAAAAAGGTCAAAAAGTAAATGAATCAGTTTTTCTTGGTTTTATGTAAAAATTGTCTTTGTCATGAATAATGAGATGATTTGGTTCAGCATTAAATAATATTTTTATAGTACCCAAAGCATAAAAAACTATAGCTCAAATATGTTTTTGGTACTAAAATATTCAACTTTCTGTCTGATGAGATTAAAGGGTTAAATTTACTTTCATTATTTAAAAAGAAATCCAAAAGTGGATACAGTCAATTCAAAGGGTACAAATGTATGAATATTAAATATTAAAAATACGTACAATTTTTAACATATTAGTAAAATCGTCTTTATAGTAAAACATGTTGCTAAATTTTTTCTGTTACTTTCTTTTGTTAAGTTGTTATGTTTCATTGTTATCCTAAAGTCTGTTTGTTATTTTAAACTTAGTTTATTTGTAAGCTGAAAGTCGCAAGGTCATTTACCTACGCAAAAGGATTGTCCTTCCATGGGATTTTCATTATATTTATTTCAACTTATGTTTTAATTAGGAGTACAAACGTGATTTTTATTAAGACTAATTTTTGTGTTATAAAAAAGAACTATATGATGTTTTTTTCTTGTTGATTGTATCAAAAATGGAAAAAAATATATTATGAGAAACAGCCAATTGAGTAACTGCGTAAAATGGTAACATAAAGCCAATAATTAGTTCTACCATCAGTGAAATAAATAGTCATGGTAAAGGATTTTATAGTAGTTTTGTTACAAAAAATGTGTCCCTTATAATGTGTCGTGTTTTCAGTAATTAAGTTTAGGATTTTTGGAGTTTCCAGTCCCAAATCGCAATATATTATACAAAAAAGAGTACCTGTCATCTAATGATTAAAAATATTATATTTAAAATTTTATCAAATTAGTAAATGTTATTAGCGTTTTGAAATGTATTTGCAATATTTGGGCCACTAGTTTTTAGTATTCTAATTAAGCATGCCATCTGATGGGAAATATTACTACGAGCACATCTGATACCTTTGAGAAGGTAGTTAATTTCCACTTTAGTTAACATGCGAATTTAAACTCTACGGCTATCATGACCAAAAGTATTTCATGAATAACAAGAATCAAAATAATCAAAAATTATCATGATTTCTCGAACTCTTAAGGAACTGTTAGAAATATATAAAAATATCTGATGAAAGTAAATTAAACGAATTATTGGGTTTCATTGAAAAATAAGTTTAACCGTGGTTAGTTAAGCTTTTCAAAATTTGACTGACGATAACTGGTACGATAAACAGAGTTCATCATAGTCATTCTGGCTCTTGGTAGTATAAAGGGTGGCCAAGAGTTATTCTCCAAGTAAATCTTGCTATGGCATCAGACACCTCTGATATTTAACAGTGTCTAGAAGTCACACAAATTTTCGAATAACACCCCAATAGTGCGTTTTAGGTACTATTTAGTATACATAAGTCATACTGAAATTGACTGAGCAATCCACTTTTTTCAATCTCTCACTAAACCTCGTCCTCTCCTAACAGCAGAGTTTAAAAATATATATCAGTCTAGCCACAATCTTAGCGAACGCCTCGTATAAAAGTGGAACAATACCGAATTACTGCAGTTCATATGTACAATTTAACTAATGATACTTAATTACTTCACTATATCAATAGGGGTACATAATGAGGTTAATAGGCACATTAATACATATTTCTTTATTTTTTAGGGGTCTTGCGGTGGGGGGGTTATTTCAATTTTTAATTTTACTTTCATTTTACTGTGTAATCTTATTTTAAAATAGCTATCTAGATTGAAGGTTACAAATGTAATCTAGTAGGGCCTTTCCTCTTTAGACATACTATGAATATCCAATGTGGCATCAAATTTCTAAAGACCCGAATGTTTCATTTTCTTGGTGTACTATCCAGATATGTGGATGGCAAATGTGGTAGCAACCCAACGAATCACCATGTTATAGTTAAATAAATGTTGAATGGTTTGTCTGCAAACTTTCAAAGGAAAATAACTCCAAGATTTTTGTAGTTTGCATGGGCATGTCTCTAGGCCTAATATGTAGAGTAAAGACAACCCCAGATAAAATTTGGTTTCAATGTTTGTTGTGGTATCATAGAGGCTACTATTCTGAGGCCTTTTATCTATGACGAGTCATTTACTGGGGAGCGCTACTTGCATTTCTTGCAATACACTTTTCAAGATATGTTGCATAATTTGAATTTGAGAACTCTTTTAGAAATTTAGTGGTTCCAACATGATGCAGCACCTGCTCATAACTCGTTATTAGTAAGACAACACTTAGATAATATCTATCCAAACTCTTGGATAGGAAGAAATGGCCCACGCAAACGACCACCCCGGTCTCACGATTTGGCAGTTATAGACTTCTATTTATGGGAATCGCTAAAAAACAAAGTATAGAAAAGAAATTATGTGACAGTTCTCCTAAGGGAGGCGGTATTACAAGCAATTGAAGAAATTGATAGGCGGTCTGTGAGGAAAGCGGTAATGTCAATCTTAAAAAAATGCAAATTTTGTCTAAATAACAATGGTGGACTTTTCGAACATAAATTGTAACCATTATTATATACTTTAATTTCTTACGTTTTAAGTACCTACTTATTTAGTTTGATATACCTAATAAAAAAATCGTTCAATGTTATTTGGAATAGTTATTAATAAATCAATCTATTTCATGGCTAACTACGTTAAAAGTGAAAATAAGAGAGAAAAGCATCCATAACTCCGTTATTTTTATGAATAGCTATATCGAGTATTATATCGTTGAAAAGCTCTAGAAATGTCCGATTTTTTGAGGTCATAGCCAACTATGGTTTCCATTCAAAAAAAGATAAGTTTGTGTCATATCTCGAAAACGAGAGCTGTCACGCAAAGGAGGACATGACAATCATATTCGGGATGCAATTCCCTTCAATTTTGATATTTACACTTTTTTATAAAATCAAAAACAAAGGAGCTAGAGGGATTTGACTACATCGACAGAATTTCGTTTTTTCAAAATATCTAGTAAACCATGACTTTTTACAAAAAACCGAAAGTGTCATTAAATTGGGCCAGTAAAACTGCAAATCTTTCCCAATTTAATAATTGCGCTATCTCCGTTAGTTTCCCAGATCCTCATACCGATCATCAAAAAAACTTCCCTGTATATAATATATATTGTTTCTGGTTCTGGTCTTTACATCTCGCGTCTTCAAATTCATTGCTATGTAAATATGATTTGTCAACTAAATTCAGAATTATGTTATTATTGCTGATAATATTTCCTTAATTTTATATTTAATTTAATATTATACTTTTTAGATTCATTTTATTTTTATCTATAATTTCATATAATTTGACTAAGATTTCACAGCATTTCCATTTGACTAAGATAATAAAAATCGTGAATTTATTCCCAGGCCGAAAAATTCAAGTTAAATCTGAGAGCCCTGATAGTCATGGCCATCTTTGTTGTAGGGACATTGATTTAAAATTTGACATTTCATAATATTGTTAGCCGTTAGGTTATTATACCTCGGTGGTAAATGGTCTGTTTTTAATTCAATGAGCAAAGTTCAAGATTTGAGTTTCATTCACTGAGAAAAGTGTAACAAAAATAGATATTATTTAAAACTAACAGGTACGTTGTATTTATATTTGCCATACAAAATATTAATTGTTTACTATGTGTGTTTCATTAATATGTTTTGTAGTTATTTTGTAATACTAATACTAACTTTTGAGTTAGTTAATGATTAACTACAAAATGTTAAAATAAAGATTATATTATTTTTCAGGATCATATCCCAAAATATACAGTGATGGGCAAATGTGTTTGGATATGATGATGCGCGAGCTGAAGTCAGATCTTTATTGCTAACTAACAAAGAATGTTCATATACTCGATGGTTGACGCGCCTATTTGTACGACCGATGTTGCTTTGTGGGCAATCGCGACATGGAATTTCGTAAACTCCTTGATCCTCGTTAGGTAGTTTATCCTTAGGGTTAAGTTGGCTATAGTTTGACTAATGTCTTTATTTGATGTCGGTGTAGGATTAGTGCTATTTTGTCAGTGATTCCTCGAATGTACGGAAGGAAGGCTTTTGGGTGTTGTTGGCCTGTTTCTGATGGGATTTGAGATTTGTGTGAAAACTAAGTGAGTGAAAAAGAGCAGAGTTGTGAAAAAAAATTGAAACGGTTAAATTGTACACATACTGACTGTTGTTTGCTTTAGAAGTATCATATATCGCTAATTATTTTAATTTTATTCACTTTTAGTTTAATTTACATTTATTTGGAACATATTTTATGCTTGAGTTTTGATTTTTGTTATTGTCAGTTTTGATTTTGCATATTATATCTCTAATATTAGATATACTTGATTATTGAATTTTAATATTTGTCACTGTTCATTTTAAGCTTTTGTATATATATATATATGCAATACTAAGAATGAAATTTTAATAATTTTGTGTGGATTGATTTTCGGATATTTTGATTTTCAATTTTTACTCCGTCTTGAGGCGTAAAAAAAAATCTTAAGGGTGGTGATGTTATGGAATTACACTTCATACGTTAAATTATATTTTTCAACCAAAAGTTCTTAGATTGCAATTGCCTTGATTTCATCATTTGGATTCAGTTTCATGTGGGTGCTCTAAAGCGTCAAGACGGCCTGAGAGAATTTCATTTCCACAAATTCTCGAGACGCATTTCATAATTAAGATAAGATAACTTGTAACGGTCACCTTGTGTTGTCATGAGAATAATTATATTAATAGATCATTATTATATAGCGCACATCCATTGTGAAGACTAGTTTTAGTTAGTTGAATAAATTATATTTTTGTAAAACGCTCCCTTATTTCTCACGTGCCTGTAATATATATGCTGTGAGAGGCTTCGCGGTCATTACTATGAACAAGAATAGGTTCCGGGTGAGAACCGCGTCTGAATTTATTATATACTCGACGTTTCGACTCCTGCTTTGGATCCATTATCAAGAGACGTTTCTTGATGTCCTCATAACAAAAACCAGCCATGGCACATTCTCACATACAGTCTATAGGAAACCAATCCACACCAATCGATACTTAAATGCCCAATCACATCATCACCCTGCCCAATTAAATTCTGTAATAAAATCTTTGGCCCTTAGATCTATTCGCCTAACAGACATTGATAATAGACAAAACGAACTTAATAATCTTCAACAAATCCTTCGACAAAACGGTTATCATCCAGACCACATTGCATTGCATATTTCGTCAATCGCAAGAACCCCCGAGGCACTGACGAACTCTGGAATTCAATTTCCTCTGAACTTGATAAATGAATTGAAGGTCTTATTGAAATATTTGAACGAACGTTGCAGTAATTAAATATTTGATGGCAACAGCCATTGTTATTATGATCGTCATCATTATTTGAGCTTGATACAAAATAACCTGCCAATTTCCTTTTGTTACATCATCTACAAAATATCCATACGATTATCCCAAAAACTAGGGCAAGTATAATATAGTTAAAAGTGTAGGAATGTTTTTCTGTGAATGATTCGTTCATCATTTTATTTAAATTTTCATCATATTCCTGAAGTTTTTGATTAGCTACATTAAGTTCATCTAAATTGAAATGATTTATCTTTATTGGTTTAAGACTGGGTAAATTTTCTTTATTGGGTGTTCACAACAGTCATACGAAATGTCTGGAATAAATAATTGCAGAGAAATTGAATCATTTTTTCCAACAGTCGCGAAGACTCTTGTTGTTCCAACAAAAGCACTACATTTCGGTTCTAAAGTCAGTAAGGAGTTTTCATGAATTATCTCGGCTTTTTGGTTTTTCTCTGGACAAATTGTTGTCACTGGCAAAGATTTGGATAAAACAATTAGCCACTTATTTTCGGATAATTTTTGAACATTATAATCTTCAATTGCAGCAACAACCTTTTCACAATTCGTTGAAATTTGTGATTCCATTGAAATTTTTACTTCACATGGTGACTCTTCACTAAGTGTCTTGGGATAGTGATTATAGGATAAACGATATTCACTTGGAACTATTTCTGAACAATCTTTATCGTTTAGAGTAAGATACTGCTTGCTATCTCTAGATATCGCAGCGTACTTCTAATATGGAATGAGAGTGAAAAACAAATTTGTTTTAGTGTCTTTTATAGGAGCATAAAAATATGATTGAAATCATATTCTGAAATTTCTACAATTGGAATATGCAAAATAAAAACTACTCTCTCATTGGTCTGAAATGCTTCAATTTTTATTAAAGAAATTAAATTTGACAAATTTTCATGTGAAGGGCTAAATGGAAGATTTCCATGGATTAGCTCTGAAGAGATCTTCACTAATTCGTTTAAGAATATAATAGGTTCAATAACTGACGGATGCACAATTTTTAATCTTGCAAAAGTTATACTATTAATGATGTCATTTAATTGATCTGTAATTATCACACTAACTTCCATGAGTTGTTCAATGTTGTCTAACATTTTAATTTGTAACTCCAGATAATATTTAGTTTCTTTATTTTCTCTTAACTCTTTCTCTATTATTTGTAGGTTGTTATTAAATGATTGTTCATCAAGTTGCAGTTTACTAAAGGTGTTATTAAAATTAGTAATAGTGCTTGAAACAATTTGAATCTGATTTTTCATCAAAAGTTGTAAGTCTTTGTCATGCTTTTCAAGTTTATTTATACAATCATCTTAAAATTCACCGTCTTTGCTGCTTAGAGAACCTGTAAATATTTTCCAACCTTCCCCTATAAAATTAATTAAACTTCTTTTATTTCTTGTTTTTGTAGACACGTTTCTCTCAGAAAACTTGTCTTTAATTTGAGAATTCATTGTATTGAGACGGGCTAAATGAGCTTCAAATATCTTTTGAAATTAGGATTTTTATTCAGAAAATTTTTTAAACTATTCTGCCTATTAACATTTTGCTTGAAAGAATTTCGTAACAAAGTAATATTCTTGAACGCTACTAATTTCCAATTTTCATTAGATATTCTAATACTACCTACCTTTTGGAAAAATATGCCTGCTGGTGTTTTTATTGGCTCTATTTTTGATCTGGTTCCGAGGATACACCTGGCACAATAAATAGTTTTAACCTATCGAAATTTACAATAGAAGTTTTGTTTTCATTTAGCTCTAGTTCTGCTGTACTACTGTTTAATATTTTTATTATTCTAAATGGACCATAATAATTATTTCGCATTTTAGTTCCTATTTGGGATTCTCTTAAGTAAACTAAATCATGTTCTTTATATTGTGGTCTATTTTGAGAAACATATTCTTCAAACCTTGCTTTTGCTTTTTGTTTTGAAGTATCGCTTTTTCTTTTTACTTTGTCAAAAATATAAGAACCTAAGTTTTTGAGTTCATTAACATAGCTTGTTTGAAGTTCATCTTCTGAAAATACCTTTTCATCATCATAATTTTGAATATGACCAAAACTTATTTATTCTGGCGTGAACTTAGTTGAACTTGATTTGCTTCTATCTATTATAAGACTTAATACAAAATCGTATACCGTCATTTACTGTTTTCCTTGGATTCTCTAAATGATATGCTCTTAGTGAGTCTAATAATGTTGCATGGAATCTTTCAACTACACCATTAGACTGAGGATGTGCTATAGCACTAAAAGTTAACTTAAATTTGTATAATTTTGCTAAATCGTTCAAATAATTATTATTAAATTTTAAACCTGAGTCACAATGTATTCTTTTTGGAACTGGAAAATGTTGAAAATACAACAACAGCTTTTCTATTACTGACATTGCTTGTTTATTTGGTATACAGTAAGCTTGTGCGTATTTAGAAAAAATATCTACGATTTTGTCTGCTTACATCTAATAAATTAATGTTTACATCCTCAAAAGGTTTATCAGGTGTTTCAGTTATTACTAAAGGATAATCAAGATTCTTCCTACTAGTTTTATTACAAGTATCACACGACTTAATATAATTTTCAATATCATTTTTCATATTTTTCCATATATTATATAGTTTCATTAATTCCTTTGTGAACTGAAGTTTTACTAGAATGAAAATTTTCAATAATTTGCTGTCTTTCTTCCTCTTCAGGAATAGTAACTATATTATGCCAAATTGTAAAGGTGATTAATATAATAATTATTAGGAGTTAATTCCTTATTAAGTTGAAAAAATATTCTAAAACAATTTTTCAAACTTAAAGACTCAATTTTCCTTGTCGGTAATTGAACTATATAGTATTTTCTATTTTGAACATTTAAACTATTTTTGACAGTTAAAAATTGTGACAAATTTAGAGTGTGTTCTTCAGAATTGGTACAAATATCAATTATATTTAAAATATGGTGGTAGTCTCTAGAAGGATCTTCTGGTACTAAATAAATAATGTTTTTATGCAGACCGAATATGAGATTATCATTTGTATGTTTAATTATGTTTGAAGTCTACTAGAGAATTATTTCTTCTTTCTATACAAAAATTATCAAAAAGTTGTTCAATACGTTTCTAACATTTCGACTTAAAAAGTTACACACTCTGAATTTTCATTTAAAGCATTAATTTTTATCCTAGACAAAGCATCTGCATTTTTATTTTCCTTACCTTTTTTGTAAACAACTTCGTAGTCGTATTCTTGTAGCTTCAAGCGCCATCTTGCTAACCTTGAGCCTGGATCCTTGATAGAAAATTGCCATAGTAAGACAGTCTACAAAATGTCCTGTTTTACACAATGACAATCTCCCTCGGCCAAATTACGTTTCAAAAGTAATAATTCGCATGAAACAATGATGTTGCCAAATTCATAAAATTCGGTATAGTCTCCCAGTGGAAGTGAATGGGAGGGTGAAACATCTACACCAAAGTTATTTTCTCAAATTAGCTGAGTGAAATAATATAAATATAAAAACAAGGATCATAACTGTCAGCTTTAAGGTTGAAAGAAACCAACGCTAAAAATTACCACATATAGAACGCGAGAAAGTGAGTTATTACAATTTTTTAATGAAAAAGACGAACTGGTGTACTGTAATGATATCGCGAAGCTGCTTCTATACATGGACTTAAAAGATTACAAACCTACTGAGTGGTGGCTATTTATTGAAAGTTGTAAAAGAAGTGTAAAATCCATCTTACTGCACAATGGAAATAAATATTCATCATTTCCAATTGCCGTTCAACAAAACTCAAAGAATAATACGAAAATATAAAACTAGTTTTAGAAAAAATGAATTGCTCACTGTATCAATGGCCGATCTGTGTGGATCTGAAAATGGTTAATTTTTTACTCGGTCATCAAAATGAATACACGAAATACCCTTGCTTCATTTACATGTGCGACAGTTGAGCAAACCAACTTCATTGGAAACAAGATGTTTTGCCTGTAAGAAAATCTTTAACGCTCAGTAAGGCCAATGTAATAAGGGAGCCGTTGGTAAGCATTACCATTACATATCAAGTTAGGAATGATAAAGCAATTTGTCAAAGTCTTGGCCAAGGAAGGAGATTGTTCTAATTGCATTTGTAGAAAATTCCCGAAGATTAGTATAGAAAAGTTGAAAGGTGGAATATTTGATGGTCCTCAAATACGGCAATTAATGAAAGATATAGATTTTATCAAAGTTATGACTGTCCCGGAAAGTGAAGCATGGAAAATTTTTGTTTTGTTAGTCGAAAATTTCCTAGGTAACCATAAAGCGCCAAATAATGAAGAAATTGTGCAAAATATGCTAGCAAACTTTCAAACTCTAGTAACAAAATGTGAGTATCAAGTTACACAATCTTCGCAAACATCTGGATAAATTTCCGGGAAATTTAGGAAATTATAGTGAGGAACAGGGAGAGAGTTTCCACCAGGATCTGAAAGTGATGGAAGAAAGGTATTAGGGTCGGTGGGATCATCACATGATCGCATATTAAATGCTGATCCTCAAAAAGATATTGTCCACTGGAAAATTATAAAAGAAAAGCTGGTAAAAAGCGTTTTATCGAAATATAACATATGTTTTCGACATTTCCCCCTCTATTTACTTCGATGTATCTTTCCTTATTTTTCAAAACAAAACTGACATTATAAATATATCTATAATTTTGTTTCATGTTCTCCGAATTTTGTAATGTAAAATGAAAATAAAGATTTGAAAATAAAAGAGAGCAAATCTGACAAAATCATTAACAGTTTTATGAATTGAGAGCATATTTATGTTCACAATCGATCTTATATCTAGGGCAACAAAACCACTGTAGGCCGGTGATAACCAATGAACATGGTGGTCACTACATTCTTGATATCCCATGACAATAAATCAAATTCTTGTTCATTCTGGTATAATGGGGTAGACATTACCACCAATAAAAATAAATCTGTCTTCTAATTGTCTTATTAATTATTAGTATTAAATCAGTCCAGAAAATATCACCTATACCATTGTTAACAAGGCAGCGGGGGTCTGGGGGCCAGTAGTCCAGCTAATATCATGTATACCTTACAAGACACAAATTTACCCTCCTCCAAAGGAAGTGGTTGGGGCCTTTAAACTATTACAGGGTCATACAGCAGAGAAATCACTTCCTACAACTCATTAATGATAAAATTTAAATACGATTCATGGTATAGCATATCATATAAATCAACTGGTCCATTTATTTGGTTATCAACAATGCCAGGCCATACATTAATGGAAAATTATTGATATTGTAAACTGTTTACTCTCAATAAATTTGGATTTCTATAACAATGGTTAAAGAGTGCGTGGGGTGTCTTATTGTTTAACACCCGGGATCATTAAAATTTGGCAATTCAGAACTTACTTTTGTACTAGCTTTATTTGTTATTTCTAGATTAAAAATCTCCGCCAATTCCTTGTAAAATGTTTTTGCAACACCATATATTCATAAATTGTATTCCTCACTCATTTATCTTGCCTTATTCAATTAATTTTACAATATACACTAATAATAGTATTAAAAGTTTCACTTCAATAAACAATTTGCAATTATAATATATAGTGGTCATCATAAAAAATTAAACATAATCTTTTCACGCTTTATTGCGTTTCAAGTTCACAAATTTGTACAATAATTGTGAAAATCACATTATTATTTTCTTTATAGTCATTGTTTACCTCTCGGAGATTACCTTGGAAATTTTTAAACACCAAACTCAAAACCGCAATATGTCTTTTCAACAATTTAAAAATTTTAATCACTGGCGCAGAACAAGTAGATGTTAAAAAAAGTATTCGCTAATATCCATATTTTTTACTGCATACCTAATTGACATTGAATTCCGGGTAAAAGGATGGAAAATCAAAGGAATGTGTAACCTAATTTGGGTGTGACAGTGAAATGAGTGAAAACAATAAAGAAAATTGAATTATAATATATTAATTTCGAAATAAGTTGTTTATAAAATAGTAATTCCTTGTATGCAGTGATGGGCAAATGTGTGGAACCAAGCAAATATCTCTGGAATTATTAGAAATATCAAAATGAAATTTGGAAGGTGGATACTGCAGTAGATTGCCTATTTGTTTCCAAATT
Source organism: Octodonta nipae (assembly GCA_034190945.1). Lineage (NCBI taxonomy): Eukaryota > Metazoa > Arthropoda > Insecta > Coleoptera > Chrysomelidae > Octodonta > Octodonta nipae. The sequence goes on from CM067217.1 coordinate 102,420,116, forward strand.
TTTTTACAATTTTGAACTTGCTGTTTTCCCGGAAGTAATGTCGATTTTAAAATTTGCAATGAAACACCCTGTATAGTATTTTAGTTTCTGATGACACATTTTATTGCGAATACAAAAATATCGGGTTTGGTATTGTTTACTACAATCCCTACCGAGATATTAACAGAAAAGTAATTAAGGAAAGGAAAAATCTAATATCCATTAAAGAAATACATAATCATAGTTATTAACTAAATCAAAGTGATTTTCAAAACATTGAAACTTAACTAAACTTAATGTAGTAGATGTTCAAACTGAGCACCGTTTACTTCTTGACAATAAGCAAGTCGATTTTTAAATTCTCTAGTAACATTAGCTATTACTTCTGGTGTAATTCTCCGGATGTCTTGAGTTATTCTTGCAGCTAATTCTTGCAAATTATTTGGTCTACAAACATAAACCTTAGACTTAAGTAATCCCACAGAAAATAGTCTAGTGGATTAAGGTCGGGACTTCGTGCAGGCCATTCATAAGTACCCCTTCTTCCAATCCATCTGTGATGAAATTTCCTATCTAAATGATCTCGAACAATGCGAGCGTAATTGGGTGGTGCTCCATCCTGCTGAAACCAGATATTATTTGGTAATTGTCTATTTATCTCCAATGCCGGAATAACTTGTGTCTCCAAGAGCTGTAAATATCTATCTCCGTTTAAAGTTTCTTGTAGGAGGAAGGGTTCAATTTTTGGGGATGTTGTGTATGAGCCTCTTGAACCAAATTAGGATTACTTTGCGACCAGTAGCGACAGTTATGTCGAATAACCGTACCATTTAAACAAAATGTAGCCTCGTCTGAAAACACCACATTTCTTATAAAATTATTATCGCGGTTACGAATGTCCATCATCGTTTCACAAAATTTCAAACATCTGTCGAAATCGTCTTCGGAGAGTTCTTGAACGAGGCAAATTTTGTATGGATGATATTTTTCTCGCCTTAATATCTTTCCTACTGAACGACGGCTAATTCCATGCATATTGACGAGGTCGGTAGTGGATAAGTGAGGATTTTCTTCCAAAGATACAGCAACATTTTGAGCTACACCTTCATTACTTGCACTTTTTAACCGTCCACTGTTTGGTAAATTGCTAACTGTTCCACTTGTGTTGTACCTTCGCAAAGTTTTCGTCACTACTGAATGGGATAATTGTGTATTCGGATGAGCAATGTTAAAAACGTCACAAACTTCTTGACGCGTCCTTTTCCTCTCCCCATACCCAATCATTATTAATATTTCTATTCTTTCTCTTTCACTTAATTCGGCCATTTTACGATCAAATTAAAACAATACAATTTTTTACGTAAATAAAATAAACGAATAACTTATTTTGGACTACTAAACTTGATTCAGATTTAATTTGCGCCTGATTTAAACAAATGCACGTGTATTCGACTATGGAACAAGCAGTGCTGTTGGCTGTGACCGTATAATGCCACCGATTGGCCAATAGAAATATAAATCCTTACCGAGCGATTTGTTTATATCGGGCGTAAATGAAATTTGAACCGAGTTTAGCTACCATCGAATTTTTCCTTTCCTATGTTACTTTTTTGTTAATATCTCGGTAGGTATTGAAGTAAACAATATCAAACCCGATTTTTTTGTATTCGCAATAAAATGTTTCATCAGAAACTAAAATACTATGCATGGTGTTTCATTGCAAATTTTAAAATCGACATTACTTCCGGTAAAACAGGAAGTTCAAAATTGTAAAAAAATTGGAAACAAATAGGCAATCTACTGCAGTATCCACCTTCCAAATTTCATTTTGATATCTCTAATAATTCCAGGTATATTTACTTGGTTCCACACATTTGCCCATCACTGTATAATCATAAAATAATTTACTCAGGATTTCTTTTGAAGTTAATTTTGAATATTTATATTCACCCAATATCCTTAAATGCCAAATGTTGAATTGTTCTCCTAAACTTAAAAAATGTTAGAGAAACCTTCAAAGATTAATTCTCCTCCAAAAATATCAAAATAAAATCAATTTCTTCGGAATTTCTAAATTGGTTGTTTTCCTCTCGATTAATACTATTATACTCTTCTTTCTATATGACATATAAATATTTCAGATTAATCGTCGGTAACTGTAAACATCAAATTTGGTCCTGTTAATGAAACTTAACAATTATCATTGAACTTTATCCAGTGATTTAAAATATTACTTATGTTGAAATTTTGTTCTAGAAATACCTTAAATTAATTCCATTATTTACAATCAAGAATAAATACATTAAAAAAAAAACAAAAACCTACTATTAAAATTGACTAAAAAGCATGAAATAATTTTTGCTAAAATAATTAAATACTTTTTCTGAAGTCGGTGCCTATTTGAAAAGCGAAGTTGCGAAGTAGAACTATCAATGTACTTTTAAAGACGCGAGATGTAAAGACCGACATCTAGGATTTTCGGGGAAACTAACACCTAGAGGTTCCGCATCTGGAGCTGTTCTATGTAATTGCTGTTACCCGTAGTTCCTAGGTTAGAATGTCACGATGAAATTTTCAGGTTAACTTTACCTGTCAAAGATATTGACTACTCTCTTCCTAGATGTCGGTCTTTACATCTCGTGTCTTCAAAGTTAACGATATGTATTAAATACATAAAGAAGTGTTCGAGGGGACATTCAATTGTGGGAAGCGCAACTGATGAAGGTTCCGCAGCCAGAAACAATATATATTATGTATATTGTCTTGCGTACAAAAGAATGACACCCCGAAGGTGAAGTTAACTTTTTCGATGTTGCCTAACAGAAGGTATTTTACTTTCATTTATTAGCTTGACCAACCTCGTTTACTGTTGAATAGAATAACTTGTTTTGTAGATATATGTATATGTATTAAGAAAATTTTGTATATGATTCTAACTTAGGTGGATCCACTATGTTGTAGGCGATCATAGTATCATCATTCTTTGCGTCTGTTAATTATAGTGATATTCATTTAATAGTCTCCCCTACCCGGAATCGTATAATAAATCGTTAGACAGTTTTAATTGATATAACATAATAGGACGTAGTTTTTAATTATAATTAACTCTGTCTGCTAACAATTTGAGTTGTTTTAAAAATGAAGGTACTTAAGTTAACCAAAATTTATATTTTTTATCGAACCTAGTACACAATTTGGAAAAGTGACATGAAGATCTTTTACACAATTTTTAGTGATGTGGCATAATTACATACATTTTATAATTCTTGTTACCTCTGTTTGATAAGAGTAGTTAAACAAAGCGGTTTCTGGACCGGAAGTGGGCATAAAGGTAACCAGTCATCGAGTTCTCGCCGGGAGCTGCTGCCGAGCTGTTGGTAGTTGTTGTTTGGATAAGAAGAAGAAGACATTGGGAAGAAGAAAACATTGGGGTTGGTCGTAGGGGTGCGCGAAAGACATTTGGGTGGTCGTAGGGGTGCGCGCCATCTGTGGTTAATAAATTAAAGCCATTGTATTGTGGGTTGCGTGTGTTGCAGAGGTGCGCGCCATCTGTTGTTAATAATTGAAAGCCATTGTATTGTGGGTTGCAGGGGTGCACGCCATCTGTTGTTGGTTGAGGTGGTTAGAGAGAATAAAAGCTAAATACTTGGCCGGGTATCGAACGCGGCTTGCCTGATTACAAAGTCAGGTGTCCACCGAGCTGCGCTAATGCGGTTAATCGAGAAATGTTTATTTGAAAAGGTATAGTACATGCCCGTTGCGCGGGCGCGTGTTTTTGGGCGTTGTTCGGTTAGATATTTGGGGGCTGGATGGGGGGATATGGTATTTTGTTATCTGTAAAAAAATTAAAATCTTGGTATTTTGTTGTCTGTAAAAAAATGTAAAATCTTTTGCTAACGCCGGCATGCGCGAGAACGTCCGATGTCTATTGAGTAGTTGTCTGAGTTTCATAAATTTGGTTGTAGTGTTAAGGGAGAAAAATGGGTATATTGTTTGGTAATGTATGTGTATTTAAAAATACAAGTGTAATTGTTGAGATAATTATTATTATTTAATTAAAGACTGGTGACAGCGCATCCACCATAATATACGCGACACCTCCACATTTGGTCGCCTATGAACAGGGGTCATTGGCATTCGTATCCCATCAAGGTCAGCCGGCTGGATTCACGATTTTTGCAAGTAATGGCTTGTAAACGGTTGACGTCACTGTTGGAATCGCGTTTCGCGATTTTTACGAGTACAGACTTGTTTTTGCAAAGATCAAGGTGCTGGGTATGGGGTCAAGAGACTGCGATCATAGTCCAGGTTATTTATTGCATGTGTATGTATGAATAATGTGTGTATTGTTGGAAAATTTTTTAATGATGAATCAAGAATTTGATGTTATGGTTTCTAATAGTCTGCATAGTGTCTCACCAACTACTGTTGAATTCAGATCGATAAAAATGACTTTACTTAAATCAAGCTTTATAATATTCACATTAATTTTGAAAAATGTCTTGTATGTTAATATACCTTATGGAACCAAGGACATGGCAGTATGCCCTTCAGGAAACTGTTTGAACCGCTCCAACTATACATTGATGGCTCGAGATAGATTAAACGATGGACGGTTGCCTAGATATTTTGCTCGCCTGTCAAACACAACAAAAAATTTCAAACTGATGACACTGAAGGTGACACTGACTGGATTTCAGCAGCTTCTTGCCAAGATGAAAAAACTTTACTATCGAACAGCTCAATGACTATACGTGATGCTAACCTACAAGAGGAGCTAATTCTTATTTGTGTAACACTCTCTACAATTACAACATTATTAATTAACTTAATTGTGAAATGTATAAGGAAAAGAATGAATAATAAAAACACATAGTTATATACAATGTTTTATTTATGCAAAACACTATTCAGAAGCCAATAATAAACTACATCAACATTTTCTTTTGCACATCGTACTGGATCATTGCAGCGGCAGTGAAAAATACATGGAGAGTCAGAAGGTTTCAGTTCAACAGCGCCATTGAAGTTTTCCAGATTGATTAGGTGATAGTGTGATTCCCAATCTTCGTTAAGCAGTTTTCTTAAATTGTGAATTTTCAGCTCTTCAAATAACTTGATAAATAAAAAGTCATATTTCTGATGACCTCGTACATATATGTGCGTGCATTTGGTTAGGAAAATTATCAAAATGTCGTTCATAGTATTCAAATAATAGTGGCCATCAGAGTAGTGGAGTCCATGTAGCCGTTGTTCCAAATATCGTACTAGTCTTTTGTCTGCTGCTGATAGATAGTTAAACGGTTTGGGTGGTTTAAATAAAAACACACCTGTGCGTTTACGTGTCTTGATAACCAATTCCTTGGGAACAAATCTTCCCTCGATTTCGAAACCTTGAATGTCGACAATTGCAATTTCCATGGTGAACCGTTGAAAAGCTGTACCGAAACTGATTTTCTAAACAGCTGAGTGATCTAATATAAGCTTCGAACAATATCGCTGAGTGGGAGAAATTCCATTAGGCAATCGTCGATAATTATGCAGAAGGCTCGGGTCTTATCGGGAAATCCTGTCTGGCTTTCAATATCCAAGCGAATATCTACAATCGAGGATTTCATGGAGTCCTCACGTCGGGAGCAATCGATGACGAATAGGGTGTGCGTCTTGAATGCAACATAATCCAGTAGAGGGTGTTTGCCGCCGCCAAAGCTGGGATAAAAGTCCGTATACCTTTTGTATGCCTCACCGTACTCACTCTTTGAAAAATCTAAATCAAATCTCTCCATAGGCCAAAATTCGCTGTTTAAATTTAGACGAATATTGGAAATGTGAATATTATCAAATTCCGTGGGATCTTCTTTGATGTTGCTGTGGCGATCCGTTTGGAAGGCTAAGATAACGTAACGAGGGCTTTCCAGTGCGGCACACGTCTTCAAAGCCCAAATTTCACGAGTAGCACCTGTTTTGAGAGCAGGCAACTCATTTAGCTCCCATTTACGAAACGGTAAAATTATACTGGAATCCGCTTTGACGGCTTGCAGTAAATCCAATTTAACGTCATCGTTTGGAAAAATGTGACGGACTTTGAGTTCGATGTTGTTTATTGTCACTTTGCCCTTGGTTGCAGCATCCGTGATTATAAGGCAATCATCATCGCTACGACTTCGCAGACGAATTGTTTGTTTACCACACATCACCTGCTTGTAGTCGTTGAAGATGGAAAACAAATGTCCCAATGGAATGTACATGTGAAAAGTTTTATCGGCGGCATTCATATACGCTTTATGTGGAAAATTCCACCCGGCTATGAATAGGTCCTTTGAACTGTTGGGGTCGTAGCACAAGTATCTACGAATTGTACTCACGCGACCAGGGTCTCTCACGGTTTCAATTTCCTTGCCGCACAACTCGTACGTAACGCTGTCGAAGAAGAAAGCTCCAGCATTTGGTGATAGAGAAACATCTCCATTGCCTGCTGTCTTCACCACTTGTCCCTGGATTGAGATGCAGGAATCAGCCATGGAAAACCAACAATCTGTTTGATTGACGGTGATTTCAACGATATCATTGTTGCCGAATGACTTGACGTATGGATAGTAGGTTCGCAACTCCTCGCGTCTTACACTATCATCAAAATTTGGTTTACGGAAGATATCGAACATTTGAGGAGTTGACATGGTAGCCGAGCGTTTATAGAAACAATCTGTTTGAGAGCGTGAGTGATCTCTTGAGAGGTTTCATAGAACCTGATGGTGGTCGAGGAGCGGTTGACCTCTTATATGGTTCTTCATCAAATACAAGTCGCCCCATTATTATTGTAGTTGTTTCAGATCAAGTCGAATGATGATTTCTTCACCACGAAAATTCACAAGTTCAGAGTCTTGATTCAAAATTTGCAATGTGAGGTTATGTATTTCGCTTCTGTTAATCGGCAAATAGATTAAATCAACTGCAACGGCAAACTCGTAAATGGTGTGTGAAGGAGTGTTGTTGTAGAAGGCTCCCGATGTGATGTTGCTATCGAGATGAATCGTTCTAACTTTTATAATGTTCACTGGTAAATCGGAACTGTGAACTTGATTGCGTGGTAGCAGCTGTTTAGAGAAGCCCAGAATATCACCGATGCTGTCTTGTGGTTGAAAGTCCACAGCGTACTGGCTGCTGAAAAGCTCACACTTGAGAGTATTGTTGTTGGGTTTCAATGAGAAAAAATTCTCAACGTCCTTTGCCAAATGAATGTCAAGTGCCTTTCTAATATAAGCTTCGATGTCACCAATTTCGTATGAACCTTCGGGCAAGTCGATGAATGTTTGCGTGTTGTGATCGTCAAACAGGTAGATCTTGTCACCTCTCTCAATGTTTGGAATGCTGATGTACGAGTGAAAACTCAATAAAGCTAGTCCGTAGTTGTAGTTGGGATGCAACAGAATAGGTGGTTGAAAATCAATCGACAGTATTGGGCTGCGACCTTTCAATGTGATGATCACAGACATGACTAAAAATTGGATGCTTGTTAGCTGCTAATATAGGTAAAGGTAAAACAACAATAATGCAAAATATTTATTTTTTATTATAGAGAAATTTCAAGCATAAATGGCCACAATTTGATTGATTGTACGTCTAATAAGAGTCATTGTTGTAGAGAATTTTCACTCCATTGCCAAAGTAGTTGGCTAATTCTCGGGGTGGTTTCAAACATCCAAAGCTATCAAAGTACTGAACGGTGTTTCCATTTAGCACATAAGCTACCCAATGCGTACCGTGATGACTGCTGGTATCCAAATTAACGATGGCAGACTCCCTTGTTTGTGAATGTTTAGGTAAAGCGTCTCGCATAAATACTCCCCTAAAGTAGGGGATCTTCAAATGTTTGGCATATTGCTCAAGCTCGTGATTGTAGAGTGCTCGATTGGGTAGCTTTATTGGGAGTTTTTTTGCTTCTTTAAGTAAAGCCCGAAGCCGTTGCGGGACTTTTTAAGAAAAATACCGCTTCCTTTCTTCGCAAGCTCTTCCATGGCTTGATTATGGTGCTGGTCCTCCTCCAAGTTCTTGCGGGCGTTCTTTGCATCTATAACGGCTTTGGCTACTCCAATGGCACCCCCGCCAAGAGCTACAAGTGCTGACAACCCCGCAAATAGGGGTATTAGTGGGAGAAAACCACCAATTTTCGACTCAAAAGGAATGACTCGAGGTACACGGATTTTCTTGCGACCACCTGCCTTCTTAATGACTGCTCGGGCTGCTCTCAACGCCAATAACGATGTCTTACGGACATCACTTCCAGATCCGGCAATAGCTCTCTTGATTGGTAGAACCACATTCTGTCGAAAAGATTTTTTTCCACATCGTTTTTTGATTCCAAGCCCCATCTTGCGTTTAGCCTTCATACCTGTAGTTATAAGCCAAGAAGCTGCTTTTTCTCCAAGTGAAGCGTCCCTTGACTTGAATCTCTCCTAGGCTCGATTTTCCAACTCGTAATCAGCCTTATGACGATCCGCCAAAGACTTGTATTTACTGTAGGCGATATCGTGCGCTCGACAAGCAGCGTCTGTCTTATTGATTCCCTGCTGACCCTTGGAGAGACGGTCTAGAAGTTTTGTACCGGGTCCACAAAACTGATAACCAGGTAGATGTAGTTCAAATGGTAATTTATTGATTGCGCTATTCAGTAGACTACCTCCTTTGGGAGTTAGCATGATACTGATTGAAATTGAGATAGACTGCTGTATTTAATTAGTATCCGCAATAAGGATAATGTCAGTATATAGTAAGATGTATATGAAGCAACAAGATGTCCAACTGCCTATGGAAAATTTGGACTTTGTCGAAGAATCACCATCATCAGCAAGTCGGCACGGACAATTGTTACCAAATTCCCTACGAGCAGCATTCTGCGGACCTAGTGGTTGCGGAAAGACCGTTATCACTGCTATTCAATGAAAACCGCCTACGATTCGAGAACGTCTACATATATTCCAAGTCACTCTACCAACCAAAGTACCAGCTCTTACAAGACGTTCTCAAGCTGGTTAAAGGTGTATCGTATTTTTCCTTTAAAGACAACGAAGAAGTAATTGATCCGAGTGAGGCACGCGAATGTTCAGTATTCATTTTCGATGATGTGAATGGTGATAAACAAAACAAGATTCAAAATTTTTTTTCGATGGGAAGGCACAGGAATATCGATTCAATATATTTATGCCAAACGTATAGCAAAAGACCTAAGCAACTGATTCGAGACAATTGCAACGTAATTGTCATATTCAGACAAGATGAGGTAAATTTGAAGCACGTCTTTGATGAGCACGTGTCTCCCGACATGGACTATGATAAATTTAAGACAATGTATTCGGAATGCTGGCAAAATCGTTTTGACTTTATTACAATAGCTAAGGACTTCAACTTGAATGATGGCCGCTACCGTAAAGGATTCGATAAATATATAAAGGTTCAATAAAGATGATTGCTGTTAGTTGATAAAAATGTCTTCATTGAGTAGCAACATTGCTGCCACTGCTCGAAAGAAAAAGATCAAGCAATTGGCACGTTCTATTCGCAAGAAATATCTTAGTCTGAAGCTGGGAAAGTCGGAACATGATGAAACATTGAATAAACTTTTTAGACCGCTAATGACACCGCTACAAGATATTGCCTCAACTACGGCAAAAGTTCTCACTAAGATGCCAATACAGACATTTAAACGTGAAGTAATTAGACAAGAAGTGCAGCAGCTGCCACCAGTCAAAAAACATGAGTTGGAAGAGACACAATACCTCGATGAAGAACCAGTCGCTGAAACTAGAATACATACCAATGATGATGAAGATGAGGTGGAGAACGAAACCTTTTACGAGGATCCCGGTAATCTCTCTAAAGAAGCAATTGAGGACTACATGGATCAGTATCCTCCAGTTGCACACAAATATCTTGAAGACTATATCACTAAAAGCGATGATATTGACAACGTATATGGACCTATATATGACGCTGCAAGTTCCAAATGGTTTCTTGGGCAAAAGGAAATCAATTTCAGTCGTAGTACAGGTCACATTATCGTTGATGGGTTACAGTTTCGAGGTACTCCAGGGTTATATCAACTAATATTTTACAAGTCACCTGATTATGCTCCCGATGATTTAGAAGCATACCGAAAAGTGTTGGTAATGTCATCAGCACACAAGAATGCAGCAACGTTTTGCTGGAACTGGAATGAAGTTAACTTACAATAACAAGCCAATGAAATACGTCTACTGGGATGATCCCAACGATTTGGTTGAACGGCTGAAACTACTGATTGCATCCAAGGAAGCAGGCAACACCTCTCACGACAACGAAATAATTGCCATTTTAAATGAACTTAAGGAAGCTAATATTATAGGAGATAAATAAATTTCGAAATTGAAAGTGTATATTATTCCTTATCCTATGGCAAACATGTCAGTTTCACGATGACTTTAAACAAGTTTGGGCGTAGTGCTCATCAGCAACTAATGTCATCAGCATCACATAACTTAGCTTTTATGAAAGTAACTTTTTCTTTTACCGCGGAAGGAAATATCGATGCTGAGAAGCTGAAAATTACCAATGTCGAAGTACCGACGAAGGCCATGGATGCCGCCAACAAGCAGTACGTTGATAAGAAAATAGCAAACGGACTTCAACAACTACATAGTGATTTTCAAATAGTTTTCAGCAACTACACTGGTGAAGTTCAGCAAACCTTATCTGTGTTTAAGCAAAACGAAAAGGTTAGCGAGGAACGTGGAGCTCAAAACTTTGCTGCAATGAATACTCGCATGTTGAAAACCGAACAAGCTATGGAAACCCAATCACAAAATATATCGCTTCTCATTTCTAAATTCAATACATTAGAAGCTCAGTTGGAATCTGCCCGGAAAGAATATAAGGAAACCATCACAAAATTTGAAGCCTCGTTTAATGACAACCGTATATCACAGGAAAAACGTATAAATGATCTGGAACTTTCTCTGAAACAAGCTCCTGAAGGTGTTGATGCAGCAGAAAGGATAAGGCTAAAGATCTTTCTGATCTAACTGAACTTAGAGACAAGATGACAAAAGTAGTGCCTGACCTATACCGAGACATGCAAAAACTACATGATGATATTACAAATCAAATGTTGGACCAAAATCAAAAACTTGAAGCAATCGCAGACAGTATTGCTGCAATTAAAAAGCATCATTAGGGCCAATAAAAACATGTCCTTGTCTATTTTTAAGCAATATACAAGATGGCTCCTATAGCGAAACATACCAAAGAAAAAGTTCAAGTCGTTAAGGAACTGCATAGACCTGTGAGACGAAAGTTTCCTCGCCGACGTGTAATAATCAAAGGTTTCGATGACTCCTGGCAGTCTGACCTCGCACAAATGGATCTCTATGCAAAATCCAATCGTAATTTCAAGTTCTTCCACGTGGTGATTGATTGTTTTTCAAAGTACGTGTGGACGAGACCGCTGAAAACGAAATCCGGTGAAGAGGTAACTCGTGCCTTTGAGAGTATTCTCAAGGAAGGACGGCACCCGAAAAATCTACAAACCGACCAGGGTAAGGAATACTAAAATAGTTGCTTTCAGAAACTAATGAAGTCATACGGAATCAATCATTATAGTACATTTAGTGGACTGAAAGCCGCAATAGCTGAACGAGTAATTAGAACGCTGAAAGAACGGCTCTACAAGTACTTTAGTTTGAACGGTACCTACAAATGGATAGACATTCTACAGGAAATCGTTAAGGACTACAACCATCAAAAACATTACAAGACAAAGATGAGACCTGCGGACATTAATAGGAAAAATGCTCGAGATATTAAAGTGTACAATAATCTGAAAATTGCTGGACCAAGAAAACTGAAAGTCAGAGATGTTGTGCGAATAAGTAAAACCAAGCACGTTTTTGATAAAGGTTACCTTCCCAGCTGGAGTACGGAATTGTTTAAAATTACGCAGGTTAAAATAACTAACCCAGTTAGGTATATTTTGGAAGATATGTCTGGTACACCCATTTAAGGGAGCTTTTACGAAGAAGAATTGCAAAAGGCTGCCTATCCTGATGTGTATCTCGTTGAGAAAATTTTGCAATGAAAAGGCCACAAGGTTAAAGTTCGGTGGCTTGGGTTTGATTCGAGCCACGACAGTTGGATTGGCACTGAAAACAGACTATAACACCAAGGTCAATCATAAATTGATAATAAATTATCATAAATATAGACATGTGCTTGCATTGCAAAATGAAGACTCAGGGTGAAAACATCATTGTAAAGTATTCGAAAAGTTTAAGTCAACATATCACCAAACTTAAACGATTACAGAAAGATATCAAATTTTATTGTGAAAAACAAGAAGTGATGCAACATTTAAAAGCCTTACATATATGATGATGGTGATGGGGAACAGAGGAGCTCTTAGCAACAAGAGATCTACTTTTCCATCTTGGCGTAGGAACACATAATTGAAATCAACCGCAATCAGGTAGTGGAAGGGGTACAACTATAAAATTGTAAAAATTCCCTACATATATTCCCAGTCCCAGTTTACCTCTCGAGTGATTTGTGAAAATGAGTAGTATCAGCAGTTTTGAAACCATGGATAGTGGTTATAGTAGTAATTCCACTATCAATTACAGTGCGGACTTGGATAGAGTGTTACAAATGTATGACTATTACTTGCTGCATTCGAGATTTCCATTACTGAATTCAGAGTATGATGTTCAATGTGCACTCAGTCCTGCAAGATCCTATTCTCCAGTGGTTATCTTGCAAAAAACACCTGTAGCCGCTGGAACACCAACGAAAATTGTAATAACTATGCTGCCCCAGTGACCTGCGGAGATTGTCTCCATCTATCCCAGATCCAGTATGAAGACGTCAAACAAGTGTTGGTGATGAAAAACATTTGCGCACTATATTTGGATTATAGTGATGTGGTTGAACTCTTAGCTATTAACCCTATTATCTCAAGTAAAATAATTTATTTGGAGCGCTTAAATTACTGTACTTTTTATTATAAAATAATAGATGAAATATGTTTATGGTCAAATTTACTAAATCGTTTACCGATTGAAAAATTGTTAAAACCATTTTGTTTAGATGACGGGTCTCCATTATGTATTGCATTAAAAGAACATTTTTATTATTATAAAAACATTATTTTAAGAGATATTGACATTAGAAAAATTAAATAAATACTTATAAATTAAAAACATTGTTGTTTATTTCATCAGTTCTACACCATGGAGTGTCGAGAATACTTCCAAATTTACGAAAATCGATTACGAAAACTGGCCTTCCGACTTCCCTGCTGAAAAGTTAGCAAGAGCAGGGTTTATCTACCGACAAGATGCAATAGAATCCGATGGCAGCTTAAATGATGCTGTTGAATGCCCATTTTGTGATACACGTGGTTTCAACTGGGAAGATGGTGATGACCCTGTTGCCGATCATCTGGACTGGAATCCATATTGTCGCTTTTTTGATTTTGATGACACTTACCACATCACCAGACCTATCAGGCATAAAAGCAAAGTGACATTTGAGAGCAGACTTGAGACGTTCAAAGACTGGCCTATTGCCTTGAAGCAGACACCCACCGAGCTTGTCAACGCCGGCTTCTTTTACACGGGCTACGGTGACAGGATCACTTGTCATTGCTGTGGCTTAGAGCTCAAGAATCTCTTACCTTGTGATGATATTACAGAGCTTCACAAAAAGGGATCAGCTAAATGTTTATTGCTTAGAGACTGCCCACCAAATCCCCACACCGACTCTAATCATAATACTTGTAAAATTTGCTTAACTAATGAAATGACAATTATTTTTATGTCATGCAGACACTTTGCTAGTTGCTTTGATTGTTCACTGAAAATAGATCATTGCTGCATATGTAGACGGAAAATTGTAGGTTATTTAAAAATATATGTATACTAAAAATAAAAATGCTAATTTGAACATATTTTGTTTTATTCAAACATATAATATTTACAATATAATTGGGAAACAAATAACACTATTATACAAATACTTTATTCTGGGTTGGTAATTTGTTGAGCATCGCTGGAAATCTCCATGGCAACGTTTTCATTCATGATAGATTCTATATTATCAACCAGGTCAGAATCATACAAGGGCTCAAGAGAATGGTGCTGATTTCGCAGTGTGTTGCCCCTAGCAAACACTTTTAAGTTCCCAAGTCGGAACTTGAGAGCGTTACCCATATCTATGGGATGTGAGACATCAAACCATTCTTTAACAAGTTTAGCATTTGGATGTTTCTTCAGCACTGCCTTTATAGCTGCTTGGAACGACCGCCGCTGTCTACGTAGGAGGTACCATTCACTCTTACTAAGAGCTAACAGAGCCATACATCTCTGTTTTTCGTGGTTGATTGACTTGGGAGATACACGATGGACTATTTCGTTCCTTAAACGTTTCACTACCTGAGACTGTATTTTGTTAGAAACCACATTCAGAACCTCACAATGACGTTCCGATGCCTTGACAGATTCCTCTTCTAGTCTAACTCGATGCAGATCGGCTTTGGCCCTAGCTTCCTCAGCTTGAATACGTTCTTTTTCAGCCTTAACTCGTTCCTCTTCAGCTCGCATACGATCTCGATCTGCTTTGTTTCTCTCTTCTTCCGCTTGTAATCGTTCTTTTTGCATTTGAATCATCTCAGCCTCAGCGGTATTCTTTACTTGTATCATAATTTGCTTAAGTTCATCCTACTCAGTCATCAAATGCTGGTTTTGTGCAGAAATTAGGTCGTTGTGTGCAGAAAGTTGTGTGAGACGCATTTCCTCGTGATACTTCTCGTAAGTGATATATTTCATAGAGATGCGTTTAATTAAAGTGTAGAGGATGCGAATTTCTGTAGCTTTCTTGCTACGCATCTGCATAAGCAGCATTTCAAAGTCGATGGCGCTCATGCAAATGTATTTCTTTTGAGTTATGCATCTTGAATTTCTTCGTATTCCATAGTGGGTTGCTGAGTCTTGAGCAAATCCATAAAATGATATTTTTTATGTCTGTACTCACCAACGTAACCACACCACTCCAAGACATTATCATCGATGAGTACTTTGTCTGTCCACGTCAGCTTCCAGAAGAAGGCGTTACATCTATCATTTTCAATGTCGAGGCCAAATTTGAGACATACTTCTGTATAGGTTAATTTACCCATCGGTGTAACCCACAGTCTAACATCTTGATCACTTTCAAGTTTATTTTGGTTAGGTTGCATAGATACCATCTTGGAATTGCACTGAATACGTTAATCAATTGTTGCAAACTAACTGAAACTTATGTCTTCGTTAACATAACTAAAGGATGTATCGTGTGACGTCACAGAAAACGGGAGGGGGGCCCGGTATAGGGGGCCAGTGACGCCAGATTTCCATATTTCCCTAGATATAGGGAAATGCGTGATTTTAGTCATATGATTAAAGTGATAGAGCAACATTGCCAGATTTCTCTAAATCTCTGAAAACACACACAAGTTTTATGGAGAGATAACAATGTTCGCACTAGCGTTCTAATCGGAAGTAAATTTTAAGTACTTATCTATGGTCTGTTATGATAGTAAAACAATGTCTTGTATTTAAAATTTTATTTCAAACATAATAATGATATACCATTACCAAAGTCAAAGGCATTTATGTTTATTTCCAAAGAAATAATACGTTTTAAGACCCAGCCACTACCTTCTGTTGAAAATTCTTCGAGGGAATTCATAATTGGATCCTTTACGTGATTGTCAAACCATTCATCCAAGTCTGTTCCCCGATCAATAATTTCATTTTTAGTATTAAAATATTTGTGATTCGTAATTTCCTCCATATCTGACTTTATAAATTCTCCACAAAAACAAGTATTCACTTTAAGCGTAAATAGTTTTTTCAAAATGTTACTAATTCTGGAGTTGAACGTAATTGAAGCATCATCCAGAAACATCAAGATATCTTTATGTGATTTGTTAATTATTATCCCAGTTCTAACACGGTTTTGAAAACATGAAGCAATGTCATCCCATTGAACTCTACTAGAACGTTTATTATTTAAACCCATTCCAATTTTTGACTGCTTCAGCAAAGTCCGAAAGCGTTTTAAATAACCAACGTTATTTTGTAATTTTTTCAAAGTTCCCACACATAAATTTCCATGGCGAATAGCACAATTAAAAAGTCTCATATGTTTTCTAATATCCCTAAGCCACAATGGTATTTCAGCAGAGGAAATAGAATGATCCAACTCAACTTGTTTACATTTTTTGATATAGTTATCACTGTCTGCACCAATTTGATTAAACATTTTGATGAATCTCCACCACAGTAGTTATTTGCCGATTTTATTGCGTCTGATTTCTAGCAATTCTAAACATAAAATGACGTTAATTTTAAAAAATATTATTCTTATACATATTGCAATTATTTACTACAACATTCAGCTAATGGTACTACAGTAAATGCAGCTCAGCATAGGCAAGTTAGTCTAAAATTGGATTGGGCTCTTCAAAATACAATTCCAGCTCATCTGGTATTTCAATAGGTACAAAGTCCAATTTTTAATATTTCTAAAATATTAATGTTACAATTAAATAAAAATTCGCAATTATTTTATTTATCAGCATCGAACTACGTCATTTGTGTATAACGAAATTGCTGTTAGTTCTAGAAAAACAACTAATTAATGCTTATCATATGGGAACTTCCTGCAAAAGTTTGTTGCTGCAAACAACATGATAACCTTATCAAACCACAGCTTCCTGTAAATTTATTTAGCTCGGTTTCAATTAGCGTAAACAAGATATCACAGTTTCCTTTCACTGCGGTCATCATTTCCGGTTTGTGGTTTTGATATCTAAAATACCAGATATAATGTGAATTTATTATCAGGAATTTTTAAATAATCACGAATTCATGATTTATATTATTTTTCGATTTTATTAACATTACTTTTAAATAAATACAGATTTATGATTTGAGAATTTATTATCAGGAATTTTTAAATACATTTATGATTTTATTGGCATGAATTTTTAAATAAATACAGATTTTTATTCATCTCTCAAGACGTAAAAAATTCCTGGTTCCACCAGGAGTAAACTAATAGTATCTGGGAGTCCTCCTATTGCTGGGCGCTGAGTTCTACCTCCTCCACGGGTGAACTGAGCCTCTATGAAATCAGTACGACCGCCCATACCTGCACGTTTCATTTGGGGTGGCCCTATATCTATTTCTACCCCATTTGGTAATCGATGGCTAAACAAGCAAGTGTTTCCAAACGGACATTTGGGTTTGCTTTTTCGGAAATACCTACATCGCATTTTCTTCATTTTTTCGTTTTTCTCAGCTATATAACGATCTTTTTCCGCTTTCTGGTAATAAACCTCAGATTGATAGACATAAGGAGACACAATACGACATTCTGGACAGCCTCTGCGAATATTCAATTCAAAGTCTTTATTTTGATGCCATCTTTTTATGCATGGGAAGCAGAAACAATGGTTACAATTTGGCAATAGCCCAAAATTATTAGTTATCTCTTCCAAACATATTCCACAACTTTTATTCATAGTGAATTGAATAAGACTACACCTATAGCCACAAAAATCTAATATTTGTAGTGTTTGCTGTCGTCACACACTCACGACAATAAGTTAAAAGAATTTATTTCTTTTATTCAGTCTTGAGTTGAAGCTGTAACAATCCAGTCATGAATTTGGAAAGTTTACTTGATGACCAAGTAAGATTTAATATGAGTGCAGTGTCAACGAGAACTATACAACCGAAAGATTTAACTGGAAAGCTAAATCCCAAAAATGGATGTTACGTGGTACCAGACGATTTAACAACTGTGATTACCTACAACGGACGCACTTGCATATATGCGGCAGTACCAGAAATTTTAACAATTAATATTACCGATACCGAGACCACTCTCAAAATTGGTGAAACAATTATACATTTAACGGTGGAGAGTTACACGGTGCTTAAAAAATACTTGGAATTTGCATATGGTTTCCATAACGATCCTTCACATGGAAAGGATGAACCTGACACTGTATGGGATGATTGCCAGCTTTGTTCTGATGGTATTTCTTTGGATTTGACTATGTGGTTGGATTATGGCGGCCTTACTATATATTGTACAAAAACAAAACAAAATATAGCTTTAATTATTAAGGATGCTCTGAAAATTCATAATTTACTATATGCTAATAGACATATTTAAACAGTTGTCTAGTTTTAATATATCCATTATTTTCACCTTAATTAAATTTCAGAAGCTTGAAAGAAATTTTTCCAAGTCTCAAAATTATTACGCTCGGCCTTGAATCATCCGACAAAATCAGAGACTCGAAGGAGTTGCCGTTCTTGCGCAGGTAGGCGTTCAATGCCTTGAATCATCCGACAAAATCAGAGTCTCAAAGGAGTTGCCGTTCTTGCGCAGGTAGGCGGTCGCTTACGATAACTATAGACTCGAAGGAGTGGACGTTCTCGCGCATGCAGGCTTAAGCAAAAGATGTTAAATTCTTTTACAGACAACAAAATACCAAGATTTTAAATTTTTTACAGACAACAAAATATCATATCCCCCCATCCAGCCCCCAAATATCTAACCGAACAACGTCCAAAAACCCGCGCCCGCGCAACGGGCATGTACTATACCTTTTCAAATAAACATTTCTCGATTAACCGCATTAGCGCAGCTCGTTGGACACCTGACTTTGTAATCAGGCAAGCCGCGTTCGATACCCGGCCAAGTATTTAGCTTTTTTTCTTTGTAACCACCACAACCAACAACAGATGGCGTGCACCCTGCAACCCACGCAACCCACAATACAATTCCTTTCATTTATCAACAACAGATGGCGCGCACCTCTGCGACACACCCAAATGTCTTTCGCGCACCCCTACGACCACCCCCAATGTCTTCTTCTTCCCAATGTCTTCTTCTTCTTATCCAAACAACAACTACCAACAGCTCGGCAGCAGCTCCCGGCGAGAACTCGATGACTGGTTACCTTTATGCCCACTTCCGGTCCAGAAACCGCTTTGTTTAACTACTGATAAGATTTTTATATATTATGAAAAATAAAGGCATTTTACTTTTAACCAAATTCATATTTCCTGACAAACTTCATATACAGTTAAAAAAGTGACATGTAATGATTACAGTATATGTTTCCGACCATGCAAATATTTTTTATAAAGAATATATTTTTCTTTAAATAATATTCTTAAGAACGTTTTCCGTTTGAACTCAACTTATGAAGAAATACTCTATATAGAAACAAACTGAGAACCTTCACCTTGAAGTTGATTAACTGACACTTATTTGGATTTATTTCCAAATAACTTTCAATTTATTACAGTTTGTAATAATACATTTGGATGCAGTTTTCACACCTGGTATATAGCTGGAAACGTTAAAGAAATACTTATTATACAATTTTTAGTGCAATTGCATAAGTAGATGCAGTTTTTAATTCTAATTACTTCTATTTGATAACAATTCTAGATCTTAACAAAAATGAAGATACTTTACTTATTTGTTTTCAAAAGTCCTCTTTCATGGCAAACCTTGTCTACAGTTAAAAATGTGTCATGGAATACTGTTTACGTTTTAGAGCATGTAAATCTTAAAATTGTTAATAAAAAGAAATCATTTCATTTATGAATAAACACTGTATATTACATATTAACTAATATTTATTTTGATTAAGTCAACATATTTACAATTTGCCACAAGTTCCATATAGTTAATATAAGCAACTCCATGATATGCTCTAACGTTTTTTGCTAAGTCTGGATTAGTAAAATAGAGTTTCCTTTCTATCTCTACAACCCAACAAAAACAAATACGTTTTTCATACTCTTTGTATAAACACAAATAGAAAATGCAACTTTTCGTCTCCAGATATTTTTTGGATAATGTAGTTAATTATTTGGTAAAATATTATTTCTTATAACGTAATATAGTGCTGGGTTCTTTATTATATTAATCAATTAGTATATTTTATCTATTTATTTGAATGTAAAAACAATATTTTTTAATATTATTTGGTATTGAACCTTAATCTAGCAGTATTATGAAGGGGTTACTGGTAAATAAAAAAGGTATGTTTACCAGGTCTTAGCCAAGATTGTCTGTTAAGGTGAAAACACACTATCCTCATGTCACGTGAGCTTACATGCTGTCACGACATGTCATGGCACGCTCGAAATATCTGCAATACAATTTACACATGCTTTTAAATCAGCTAGAAGTACACTATGGTCACCCCTCATGCAACTCACGGCAAATTTACATGTTCGGCACGCGTGATATAGAGGAGCTAGTGTAGCCTCTTTCAGTAATTTTGACAGTGAAATATTTTTGAATTATTATAATTGAAAAAATGTTATATTTATAGTAAAAATTAACTGCGCCATGTTTCTTTGCAGTTATATTGAAATTAATAATTATATGACACATTAGGATTAACACTTGAGTCGTTACAAAGTAGTGGTCTTTAATTTATATTAAAGGCCAACAAAGGAAAAATTCGTGTTTCATTTTCTGCAAAAAGGCGTTTTAGTCCGCATTTCTCGCATTTGCCATATTTTAGCCATATTGATCATATGAGTTCAATGGTTTCCTTTATTAGCCACGGGGTTTCCTAAATTTCACTTCATTGTATTCAACAATAACTCGACTTTCAACCCCTTTCGAGATAGAAGCAAGAAAATGGTTGACCAAAATCTGTCACCAGCTATAGGCCTACCGAGACTAACATATATCCTGGCTAAGACGTGGGAAACATACCTTGTTTACCTGTAAGCATACCAGTTGCCCCGAATTTGAATTGTACAGTTTCATAATACTGCTAGATTAAGGTCTGCTATAATACAGTTCAATACCAAAAATATTAAGAAATGTTTTTTATTTTCAAATAATAAAAAGGTAAAATGTACTAAATAATTAATATAACAAAGAACCCAGCATTGTTTTACGTTATAAGAAATCTCATATTTTACCAAATAATGAACTAGATTTAGATTGTCCAGAAAATATTCGGGGAAAAAAGTTGCATGTTCTATTTATGTTTATACAGATTATGATATGAAGTACGAAATTTGTTTTAGCTGGGTTGTAGAGATAAAAAGTAAACAAAAAAATGAACATTTTCGTGAACACAAGACTATCACAGTTTTTGGTTTCCATTTTTGTTTAATTTAAATTAACCATAACATTGATTCCTAAACTCCTCCAAACATATACAACGTCTTAAACCGCAGCTTTCTTATTCTATTTTACTGATCCAGATTTAGAAAAAAAGTTAGAGCATAACCGTATCTAAATGAGTCAGAATAAGTACTCACGTAAAGGACGAATTATTTTCAAAATAACCGAAGTTTGAAGGCCTCCTTAATATTAGCAAAAAATAAAAGACATTACTAAGAGTTTTATGATGAAATTTTTCTAGAAGTGCATTCCAGGTGTTTGGCAAGTTTATAGCGTGGTCTCGTTTATTTAATTCTCGGATTTTTTTAATTTCGAATGCTTCCCGTATTTGCCTATTTCGGTGATTTTCTATGTTCGCGATTTCCTTGCACCCTTTGAAGTCTATTTTGTGTCCTGTATTGAGTTCGTGTTGGATTAAGGCCGATGTCGTCTGCTTATTCCTGATGCTTAGTTTATGCTCCTCTGCTCTTACGGAAATGGGTCGGTTAGTATTTCCCACGTATGACTTTTGACAGTCTCCGCAAGATATACTATAGACTCCGTGGTTCTCTAACTCGATTTAATTTTTTGGGTTACCGAGGACTTTGCCTATGTTGTATTTTTCTAATGAAATGTTCAGAGTTTCTCAGATAGGAATCCGCTTCCTCCACTTTAGGCTGCATAAACTTGGCTATGTATTTTTCCAGTATTTAGTTTGCTGAGTTTACAGAACTTACAATGAGCCTTATGGGAACTCCTCCTTTATATATTTTGGAAGTACGTAGAGTCTTGGGTACCTGGATGACTTCTCGCGTGGAATCAACTGTTTCTTGATGTCGCTGTCTATAACTTTTCCAGATACGTTGTTGGATTCGGGGTTGTTCGTTTCTAACAAGTGTCTTGCAGGATGTCAGTCTTCTTTTGATTGTATTCTTCCTTGTTCATCACCACGGTAGCGTAGCCTTTATCAGCTGGTAGAATTAAAATATCGTTATTTCTACGAAGTTGAAACAGTGCTTTCCGTTCAGATGGACTGAGGTTGGAATTTGGCAGTTTGCTTGTTAGTAATATTCTGGACACTTTGTGTCGGAATTCTTCAGCATTTTCTTCCGTCGGTGAGTGTAGGGAACATTCAACTGCTGTAATAATTTCTTTGGTGGTAATGGTTTTTGAAGCTACGGCGAAGTTGAAACCTTTGCTTAGAACCATGTTTTCTGTTTCGTTAAGATTGTAGTGTGAGAAATTATACACTACTCTGTCTGCATCAATACTTGAATTTTGTTTGTTTGTCGATTTTTGTGATAGCTTCATGTATTTCTTAGAAAGCTTCTCGATTTTCATTTTTCTACCTGATTCCGTTTGCCAAAAAGCCAACTTCTCCACTAGATTCCATATGACTGGGTGTATTCGGTTGCTTAAATTCAGATGAAGGTTCTTTCTCAACGTTTGGCAATTGTTTTCTGGTACGGTGTATCTGTTCGATAAGTAAGGCTCTGCTTGCTCTTTGAAGGATATCGTTCGTTTTCCTAGTTTTGGTGTGGTAATTCAATTTGGTAAAACCGGGTAGTACTTTCGAGTCTCAACAATTCTTCTGAAAAATAAGATCACACAACAGTTTCGATTTCTTCTTTCTTCTTCTCCATAGGCTCATCGCTGTCACCAGTAATAGCCAAACTCTTCATGATTTATTTCGAAGACTCGTACTAAATATAAACTGGAAGGCGACTGCCTTCTCATGTCATTAAAATCGGTGTGTCAGGGGCAACAGAAAGTGAACGCATGACCGTGATCTATTTCTGTCTCTTTTCACAACATTATTATTAATGGTGTTTACATGGTATTTGGTAATTTAAAAATGAATAAATTCTTGTATTTTGTTTTTATTTTATTGCGTCGTGTTTCATTGCATTAAGTGAATATTACTATACTCAAATATCTAAAATTATGGTTAATTGGGTACCTTTTGGGTATAAAAAAATTCCATCAAAGAACTCAAATGTCCAGTATCTATACTATTATAAAATTGTAAGTTGGTCTGTTTGTTTGTTTATTTGTTTGTTTCTTCTTCTTTTTGATGAATCTTTTTTTGTTACGAAGCCTATAGTTTGACTTAAAATCGGTAGACATTTTTTGTCTCTAATTTGATAGAAACGGTAGATATAGCGAAAAACCTCTACCATGTTGGGTATTTCAATTACTCAATTGGTTCCACCGCACACACAAAATATTAGATACTCGCATCAGCTTGGCTTTTAGTCAAAATTCGGAATGTGCAAATGTAGCATGTTTCGATTTAACAAAAATCAACTGATATAAGGATCGTAATTTTACAGGGTGTTCTGTATATAGGAAACTTAGAGCCGAGTAGAATTACATGGATTTAAAGAATCTTAAAAAGTTATATTTGGTGTCCTATAAGTAGATGGATATATACAATGTGGTGGAAATAAGGGGGAGTGGAAGTAGTTATACGAGGTGGTCCAAAAACTTATATTGACCGGTTCCAAATACCAAGTGGTTGAAAAGTGGTAGAATATTTATACAGTGAATAAAAGTAGTTAGGATCTTTAAATTATATTCATAAGATACTATAGTTATGAAATGGGATGAAGAAATGTTAGAAACAGTTCTTTATACAGGGTGTTTAAAATATAAGATGGAGTGGAATTATAATAGTTTATGTTGTGGTTAAAAACTTGTTTTATATCAACAAGTAGTTGCATATATAGGATGGTTAAATTATTTAGCGGAGTATAATTACAGCTATACAGGTGGGTTTTAATAATAATATAAAGTAACATTATGATATACAAGCTGTTCCATTTACCGGATGGTTGAAATATAAGGTGGGGTAGGATTCTAAGGATACAAAAATGTTATATTGGGTTGCAAATAAGTAGTTACATATACAAGGTTGTTGAAATATACCTTAAATTAATTATACGGGGTGTGTAATAATAGGTAGAAAAATTTTGTTATATAGCAGTTGCATATATGGAGTACCTGAAATATGGGACGCAGTAAAGTTATACTTACACAGTCTGATTCAAACAAGGTTAGAAAAAGTTGTAAACGAAGGGTGGTTTAAATGAACAGTGGAGAGAAATTATACTTTAATATATCTTGAAAAAATATGAGGAAAAATTGTGAAATAGCGTAGTTCATAATAAGTTGCAAAGATAGGATAGTTGAAATATAACTCTTCTTGTGTTATATGATAATTATTTGAAAAATGTTATTGTTATGGAATGTCTTCGATGCACATTCCATAGAGAGAATAGAATAATCAAAAAGATATATGAATTAGATGTTGCGGTTTTAGTTCAATGCTGGTTCAATGCAAGTATATAATTGACGAAGGACCTTTAGCGGAACAATCAATAAACACGTAAAGTAATTCACCAAATAAAAGTTAATCACTGACCTTTTACGTCGAAGCTCTGCAAAGGGTGTTTTCTTGGTGGTTCTTTCTTCTGAGGCTAGCCCCGTGAACAGGAACAGTTTTTTAGAGCTTCGTCTGGACAACACGTTACACAAAAAATAGCGACGTAATGTTCATTGATTGAACATACAAAAAAATGCGGGTTTGACAACAAATGATGCGCTTTTGTAAACACAAAAGAAACAAAATGAAAGCGGTTTAGCGGTCGTCACGAATGGAGCTAAAAACTCGCGAATCGTAACGCAAAAGACAACAAAAAGCGGCGTCTCTTCAGACGGAATCAAAGCCACCGAAAAGTTCGGAGTACATTGCACGAAACTCCCAAGCGTCCAAACAGCTGGGGATCCGACACACGAATCACAATACTGTCTATATTTTACACGCAAAAACACACTTACAATTAGCATTAGCGCGACGGAATGTTTTAGAAAAGGTGCAGATGTTTAAAAATCAATGAAGTAATTCAATCAAATTGAACACAATACACTAAACAAATTGCGGGAACGCACCATTCCGCCAGCCTTGAATTACTTATTTCAAAACTAAGGGTCCACTGGCAGTGGTCAAAGCTTTACAAGAGGTCGCTTCAAAGTACCACTTGCAGTTCTAACTGTAGCAACGCGTACAACACCATCACCTCCAGGATGTACGTCAATAATGCGCCCTAATGGCCAATTCAAAGGAGGTGAAGTGTCTTGTTTCAAAATAACAAGAGTACCTGGCTTAACAACCTCTGAAGGATCAGTCCATTTGCTCCGTTGATGAAGAGTTTGTAAATATTCTTGCGACCAACGTTTCCAGAATGCCTGATGCAATTGACGCAGTAACTGCCATCTGTTGAGACGATTAGATGGGACAGATAAGAAATCAGATTCAGGAGGTGCTGTTAAAGGTTCCATTGTGAGAAACATTCCAGGACTCAAGGCGGTAAGATCCGATGGATCGTTGCTACAAGGGGTTATAGTTCGCGAGTTTAAAACTGCTTCGACCTGTGCAAATACAGTAGAAAGTTCTTCGTAGGTTAGGATTTGATCTCCAACGACACGTTTTAAGTGAGCTTTAACACTACGAATTACTTTCTTTGCGGATAGAATCCAAAATCGTTGCTGCAAAAGAAATTGAACGGTTTGGATTCCTGCGTGAAGATTGGTGACGTGACAATCTTCGACAATTAGATTAGTCAAATGACTTTTACTTGGTAGCAGTGCGGGAAATTTAGTGTCAAACGGCAATGGAGCATTAGCCAATCTACTACCAACTCTAAGAGTTCCCTGTTCATCAAGAAACGGCGAAAGTTTACGAAGCGATTTGGGCAAAAGTTTTGGTTCTCGAAGAAGGGAAATCTCTTTAGAAAAATATTGATCTTGAACATAGCGAACAATGCGAAGCTGAGCCTGATATAACTCAGCAGTCAAAAATGATCCAGAGCCCCTACGGTCTGGATTGCGGGCGTTATCAACAAAGCGACAAATATGAGCTATAATGCGGGTAATGCGATTAATAGAAGAATGTTCTTCTAACAAAGTACCAAATAAATTTGGTGAAGCGGTGACTTGAAGCGCCACTATACGGGCTTCAGTCATAACTAGCGGTGACATGCTTGAGTCTGAGCAAGCATGTGGCAAACAAGCGGTAATCAACAATTGTGGGCCTTTCCACCAAAGTGTATTGTCTAACAACTCTGATGGCAAAGTGCCGCGGGAACCCAAGTCAGCGGGGTTATCACAAGATTGGATGTAAAACCAATGCGAAGAAGGAAATTTTTCCTGAATGTAAGCAACTCGATTACTGACAAATGTCCAACGGTGCGGGGAAGAACTAAGCCAAGAAAGGACTACCGTGGAATCTGACCAGCAACGAATCACCTTGAACAACAAACGACTATTGAATTGCTCATAAACATAATGAGCCAACTTAGCGGTAAGAACTGAAGCACACAGTTCCAATCTGGGAAGTGACAAAGTTTTCAAAGAGGCAACTTTCGATTTAGACAACACAAAAAAACTTTGACGAAATCCAGATGCGGTTTCGAACACACAATAAACAACAGCATAACCTTCCTCAGAAGCATCACCAAATGTGTGAAGTTCACAACTAGAAAAGTTTTCTATAGCAAGCAGGTGAGGCAAAACTAAATTCTGTAAAGTCAACAAAATGGCGATAATGTCTGGCTGCAATTTGGGACCGATAAACAAACAATCATTCAAAGATAACCGATGAGGTATCTTAGCGGATGCATTAAACACTACACGAAGTTTGGTGGTTCTACTATCAGTTTTCAAAACACAATGATGCGGTATGTAGTAACAATCAGAAGCAGTAGATGGATCAGGAACCAACTCCATATGATCCAGCTCCAAATACTCTTTGAGAAAATCACAATATTGTTTGTGGAGATCTGGTTGCTGTAGAAGACGTCTTTCTAAAGAGTAGAAACGTTGTACGGCGAGATTATACATTCCATCAAAAGCAGGAAGTGTATTACGCAAAGGAAGGGGCACAACGAATCTACCTGAATCCAATCTCCTGCATCCCTCGGAAAATATTTTTTCGCAGATAAGATCATCAGGGGACTGAACCAATGCGGTAGGAACACCTTCAATTGTCCAGAACCTTTGGAGTGAATCATCTTATGATACTACATCTTCAATTTGACAAAAAAGCGAAGTTGGGTTTATGACTGACTGAGAGTGAGAGTTAACAGAACTCGAAGACACTCTACCCATAAGGATGTAACCAAACACAGTGTTAATAGCATCAGGAACACCTTCCTTTCCCAGAAGACGTCCATCCAACAAAATTTGAGAAAATATATCGGCACCTAACAAAAGGTCAATAGCGCCTGGGCTATTGAAACCAGGATCAGCAAGTTTCAAATTGGTTAGATATGCCATATTAGCCACGTTAATGAACGCAACAGGCATATCATTGCAAATGCGGGGTAAAACAATAGTATCAACACCAAAATTGCACTCACGCTTTACTATAGAGCGAAGAGAAAGGGTAAGAGAGCCCTCAGCAGAGGTACTCTGCATAGAACCTAGCCCGTTGAGTTGTATCGAAACGGGCATAGGTCGGAAGCCAAGGCGTTTCACAGCCTTGCTCGCAATGAATGATGTCATGCTACCAGAATCTAGCAGACATCGCAAAGTTTGATAAGAACCGTGCTTATCTAATACCTCAACTAAAGCGGTAGATAACAACACATTTGCATTGTATGACAAAAGTGAACTATAACAAGAAGTCTGCGGTAGAGAAGTTTCGGGACTTTCAACAGTATTAATGGTACTGGATCCACCAGATGTGGAAGCCAGGTTTGCGGGGGGAGCACTAGATTCAAACCGAATGCCTGAATCACCACGATTTACAAAATGAAGCAATGTGTGATGGCGTTGTTTGCAGTTGCGGCAAGTGGATAAAGATTTACAGCGATTCGACTGATGAGAATCGCTCAAGCAATTAAAACAAAGTCTAAAATCTTTAACAAACTTAAACCGCGCGGATACTAATTTGTTCAAGAATTCAGAACATTTGTAAATCGCATGATCGGATTTACAAACTAAACAATTTCTATTCTTAGTGACAAACAAAGATGTAGTGAACCGGGAAGAATGTTGCTTTGAATTCAATGGTAACTTTTTGTCAACACTTTGCTTTGCCTTGCGGGATAATTCAACATGTTCAAAGGCATCAAAATGCTTCGACAAAAAATCAACAACTTCCGAGAGGATCGGAAAGTCATCTTGAGCGGTCACAGTACCATGGAAAAGTTCAAATTTAGCGGCTAAATTCTTTGGAACTCGTTTCAACATCATCTGAACGATACAAAAATCCCACTGATTTACTGGTAAACCCAAATTCTTCAGTGCTTCCAAATTATCACTGAAGTTATCCAATAACTTCCGAACCTCTGAAGGGCTATCTGAAGTTAGTTGGGGGAATTGTTCTAAAGCTGACCAATGAGACTCCGCGATTAAACGAGTTCGCTTGAATTTTTTCAAAAGTGTTTCATAAGCACTCACGTAATTGTTTTGAGTTAGTTTAAAATTCTTAATAACCTCAAAAGCAGGCCCTTTTAAAGCTAACTGCAAATATTTGAACTTCTGCATAGTACTGAGTTTTTCATTATTGTGAATTAATGAATCAAACAAATCAATAAAAGTACCAAATTCCAATATGTCTCCACTAAATGAAGGCAAATCAATTCGCGGCAAAGTAACACTTTCCTGTTCCCGAGCTATATTTTGTGGCGTAGAATTCTGAACAGATTTCAGTTTAGCAACAATAGACCTAATTAAATAAAACAATTTTTCAAATTTATTGCGAATGTCATCCTCAAAGTCAAAATCATCGGTTGCATCTGAAATTAATCCAACAATGGAATTGTGATGTTTAAAAAATTCTAAATGAATTGAATCAACCTATCAATCATGCTAAAAAACAATTCAACGTCGTCACCTCTTAAGGCTTTCTCGGCAGCAAAATAAATATCTTCTAATCTTCTAAACTCCGATTGTCGATGATTTTTAAATTTACGTAAATTTTCAGCGGTTTTTGACATCTTAACAATAAATTAAAATCACTGTAACGCCACTGAACAAATCTAACAAGATAGAACGAAACAAAATACTATTAATATTAAACTAAAATGTACAATTTTTTACTGTTGAAGTAGTAAAATATCTGACCAAATGTCAAATAAATTCAAAACAATTTAGCAAATAACCAAAACAAACAAAACGAGTTTTTAAGGCGGCAAAAAAATTGCGTTTTATTTCCAACGGAATGAGTGAATATCCCGAACTTGCTTTCTCTTCTAACAAATAAAGAACAACAACAATAATTGCAACGAAAAATCAATGTTTTGATCATTAAACTTTGCACGAAATTAACTCAAATATATCCGGCCCGGAGTTGAACCAAATTATGTAATTTATTCGATAATCTTTGCACGAAATTAACTCAAATTGCATCCGGCTCGTACTTGGACCAAATGTTATGGAATGTCTTCGATGCACATTCCATAGAGAGAATAGAATAATCAAAAAGATATATGAATTAGATGTTGCGGTTTTAGTTCAATGCTGGTTCAATGCAAGTATATAATTGACGAAGGACCTTTAGCGGAACAATCAATAAACAGGTAAAGTAATTCACCAAATAAAAGTTAATCACTGACCTTTTACGTCGAAGCTCTGCAAAGGGTGTTTTCTTGGTGGTTCTTTCTTCTGAGGCTAGCCCCGTGAACAGGAACAGTTTTTTAGAGCTTCGTCTGGACAACACGTTACACAAAAAATAGCGACGTAATGTTCATTGATTGAACATACAAAAAATGCGGGTTTAACAACAAATGCTGCGCTTTTGTAAACACAAAAGAAACAAAATGAAAGCGGTTTAGCGGTCGTCACGAATGGAGCTAAAAACTCGCGAATCGTAACGCAAAAGACAACAAAAAGCGGCGTCTCTTCAGACGGAATCAAAGCTACCGAAAAGTTCGGAGTACATTGCACGAAACTCCCGAGCGTCCAAACAGCTGGGGATCCGACACACGAATCACAATACTGGCTATATTTTACACGCAAAAACACACTTACAATTAGCATTAGCGCGACGGAATGTTTTAGAAAAGGTGCAGAAGTTTAAAAATCAATGAAGTAATTCAATCAAATTGAACACAATACACTAAACAAATTGCGGGAACGCACCAGTTATATTGGTTAACCAATAAGCAGTAGAGTATACAGGGTAGTTGTAATACATACAAGGTGATTCAAAAACATGTTGAACAAAATTGTTATATACGGTGCCCAATAAGCAGTTGCGGTTTTGGTAAAATATATTTGGCATTTATGGATTTATAGTTATACACGGTGGTCTATAAGTAGTTATAAATACAAGGTAGTTGTAATCGCGGGTGGAGTAGATTTGTAGACAAATAGGTTGGATATTTTTTTTGTAGAATAGAACATGAGCTGTTGCATATATGCAATTTCTGAAACATGGGTCACAGTAAGTTCATAAAGTGTGATTAAAACAAAGTTAGAAAAAGCTGCATATATGGTGTGGTAGAAATATATGGTGGAGACAAATTGTACTTTCAAGGGTGGTTCAAAAATGGTTACATAGCGTAGTCCATAAACAGTTGCATATATAAGATAGTGAGTGGACCAGAGTTATAGTTATGTGTTTAAAAATTTTATATTTTGTGGCCCCTAAGCAGATTCACATACAGGGTGGTTGAAATATGTTGTAGAGTAAAGTTAAGGTTATACGGGGTGGTTCAAAAATGAGTTGTAATATTTGACAAATTGGTAGCTGTGTATACAGGATGGTTTATATAGTTTATAGTCAGGTGTTAAAAAATATATATTGGGTGACAAATAAACAGCAGCATATAAGGGATGGTTGCAATATAGGGTTAAGTAGAGTTGCAATTATTCAAGGTGATTAAAAAAAGTCAAATAAAATTGTTATATAGGGTGGCCCATAAGTACTTGCAGTTTGGGTGAAATATATTCGGGATTGGTGGATTTATAGTTAAGTAGGGTGGTTCAAACAAGTTAGAATTTTTTTTTATATATACCCATATGTTTCATAAGTTATTTCTTTTGTGAAGGCTTGAACATTCCGTAAGCGAGTGAAACCGCGGGTAACGGCTAGTAATACATGAATTGTTTGATTGTTAAAGATCTCAATGGATTTTTGTACTTGGTAATTAGAAACATAGTTTAATTGTTGATTAAGGTCGAAAATGCTTAACTTAAAGATAATATAGTGCATAAAAATGTAAATCGTGAGTACTTTTAGGGTTCCGTATATACAATATACTGATACCCTTATGATATCACTCCTCATTTCTGCCTCTGTCACATCAGCAGCAGCAATTTTCTCCTAAACTACTCGACGGAAGAGGTTGAAATTTGGGATCAATGTATCCGATCAGGAGTACATGTCGTAAATGAAGAAATTTTGATTTTAGGGGTACTAAAAAAATGGACTGTCCCCCCCCGGATCTCCGAAACTACTGAGCCTAAAATTTTGAAAAAAATAGAAAATATAGATCGTTACGCGAACTTTACAGGAAAAATAAGGAGAAACCAGTAATATTAGTTTTGGGGGGCAAATTATAGAATTAAATGAAAATTAAAGAATAAAAATATTTTCAAACGCATCATGTAATATATCTTATCTCCGAAACTTTAAAACGTAAAATTTTGAAAAAAAATAGAGGTATAGGGTCTGACCCGAAGTTTACTGGAAAAATAAGGAGAAACCTCTACTTTTAATTTTGAGGGGCAAATTACAGAACTAAAGGGAAAATATAAAATTAAAATTGTTTCTAACCCATCATGTTATATATTAAATGAAAGAGCTCATTATGACGAAAACAAATATATTTTTTCCATATTTTTAAAATAAATTATTGAAATATATTAATAAAAATATTTTAAAAATTATCCAACGCTTCCTTTAAAAGATATTATTGCAACTATAAGAAAATGCACCCATTCCCTGCTTGTCTGAAACTGGAATATTAGAATCTTGAAGATGGTCGTAACCCTTAGTATGCGAGTCCAACTCGCACTTGACCAAATTATTTAAATTTAAATTGTTTCATCGGGCATCACGTAAGAATTGATTTTGCTGAATCTTTTTTTGTTGCAAAGTCTATATATAGTTTGACTTAAAATCTGGTATAAATTTTATCTCCCTACATTGACATTGGTTCCATCGCACACACCAAATATTATATACTAGCATCAGCTTAGCTTTTATTAAAAATTGAGAATATGCCAAAGTAACCTGATAAAAAAAATCGACTGATATGTGAAGCGTATTTGTACAGGGTGTTCCATATATAGGAGAGTTGAAACATAGAGAGAAATAGATTCACATGGGTTTAAAAAATCTTTTGAAAAAAAGTGATATTAGGTGGACCGTAAACAGTTGCATATATACTATGTGGATGAAATAAGAGGGTAGTGGAATTAGTTATACGGGGTGGTTCAAAAGGGTTCAACCCTGGGTGGGTCATAAATAGTTGTATATACCAGGCAGTTGAAAAACGGGTGGCGAAAAATTATATTTATACAGGGTGGATGACAAAATGTTATAATCTTTGGCTGATAAATAAATAAGAGTAGAAAGTATTACATTTTTGCACACTGAATAAAAAGAAAGTGTTATGTAAGCAGTTAGGATATTTGAATTAGCTTTTTGAGCGATCGTTATGAAACGGGTTGAAATGATATTCGAAGCAGTTGTTTATAAAGTGTAATTGAAATATAAGATTGAGTGGAATTATAGTTTATAGGGTGGTTAAAAAAATTGTTTAATATCCACAAGTTGTAGCTTTTATAAGATGATTGAAATATGTGTCGGAGTCTAATTACAGTTATACAGGTGGGTTTAAAAAATATCACAAAGAAGTGTTATGATCTACAAGCAGTTTTATATATAGGAAGGTTGAAATATAGGATGGAGTAGAATTCTAAGTATAAAGGGTGGTGTAAAACTGTTATATTGTGTGGCCCATAAGTAGTTACATATACAAGGTTGTTGAAATATAGGGTAGAGTAGAATTAAAAGTTATAAAGGGTGTGTAACAAAATGATAGAAAAGTTTTGTGTTATAGAGTAGAACATGAGCAGTGGGG
Organism: Octodonta nipae; assembly: GCA_034190945.1. NCBI lineage: Eukaryota > Metazoa > Arthropoda > Insecta > Coleoptera > Chrysomelidae > Octodonta > Octodonta nipae. The sequence goes on from CM067217.1 coordinate 102,453,418, forward strand.
GCAAAGTAAAATATGAGAAAAAATTGTGAAATACTTATCCCATCTTAGTCTGAAGCTGGTAGATAATGTAAATCGTTCCTCGAAGTTTCCTTGGACTTCCAAAGTATTGAAATGATTGATCTCACAACGTTTCAAGACGATGGAAGTCCAAAGAAACTTCGAGGAGCTTAGCCGATAATCAGTTGCAAAGATAGGATAGTTGAAAAATAGGGTGGAGTAGAAGTATAGTGAATTATTTAAAATATGGTATATTGGGTAAACAATAAGCAGTTGCATATATAGGGGTGGTTGAAATATTTAGTAAAGTATAATTATGGTTATAAGTGATGGTTAAAAAACTGATAAACAAATAAGTTCTAATGGTTGACTAATTGGCAGCAGTATATGGATGAAATATATTCGGGATCGGTTAATTTATTGTTATGTAGGGTGGTTCACAAATTAGAAAAAGTTGTTATATCGGTTGATAGCCCAAATGTTTCATAAGCTATTTCTTGTTGCCCAGAATTGTACATTCTATACGCGGGTAAAACCGCGGGTAACGGCTAGTATATTATAAATTATTATTAAGAAATTTCAATTATCCGGTCTTTAATCCGTCATTAATCCCAAGAAGTAAGACTGAGATGGAAATTCCTCTGTATAGTAGGTTGCATAAATTTTCCTTTTGCCTCACTATATGAGATTCTGTTTCCGTTACAGTTTGTATTCAGTTCAATGATATCAGAGTAGGGAATGTCACTGAGCCTATCAGCCGCTGATGATATTATAGGCCAACGTAGAAATTTTATAATTCAAATAATCAAAATCTCCAGAGCGTTTATTTCTGCAGAATTAGTGAAAACAAATATTTCATAAGAAGTAGAAATCTATTCAAGTCCTTGAAGTAAAATAAAAATTAATTTAAAATTCTAAAAGAAATTATGCTTTTTACAACTGCTTTTGCATGTGAAACCATTTTTCCGATTCAAAATAAGGTAGTATCTGGAACTATGGCTTTTCTAAGAAGAAAGAACTAGCTCAGGGTCTATTGAATTAATTTAAGAAAACTTAAAATAATTCACATTTTTGTACAACTCCGTTTGAGTGTGAAGACAATATGTTTCCAGTTAAGTTAAAATAGTGTCTAAAACTCTGACTTCTCTAGGTAAAATAGAATACACCAGAAGTCCGTACCAGAAAATTTAAAATAAATTACTTTTTTCCAATTTCGTTAGCGTGTTTCCGATTCAAGATGAGGTAGTACCTGGAACTGTGACTTTGTAACAAAACGAATTGTGCCAAAAGTGACACTTAGTCCAAGGTCTATACTAAAGAAATTTCGAAATATAGAAATAAATCACACTTTTATAACTCCTTTGGCATTTTATTTATCTTGGAGAAGTTAGAGTTGAAGAAACTAACCCAACTTGAGTCTAAAAAAGTGACTTCACATGCAAACGGAGTTGTGAAAAATGAACTTTATTTTAAGTTTTCTAAAACTTCACAATTGTGAATCGAAAATAATGCCCTCACAAGCATAATGTGAGAATTATTGAATCGGAAACACATAAACTGAATTATAACAATTCGACTCCAGTTTCCCAATATGTAATTCCGAAATGTTTGTAGAGTAGCTCCTCACTTATTCTGTCTATTCAATTTGTTTTTTTTTCTTTTCATTTCTTCTGTAACAGATAAATATTTGAAAATTGTAACAGAAACAAACTGTAGTAGGAGCAACTTCGAATAGTTATTTGATAGAAAATCATCCTCACAGATGTTCTAAAACAATGAAATAATGCAACATTTGAACGATACAAGAAATAACAAATATATACAGTAATTGACAATGACTCCAGACTTGTAGTTGAAACGTCTTCATAACAGATGCACTATACAGGGCTTTCATTTCAAGAGTAGCCACCCTAAATAACTTTTAAAATATCTTTAAAAGAAAGAGAATCCGAGGTCAGATTTGCAAAATCAAAATGGCGCATCCAAGGTGGCGAATGAAAATTTAAAACTCAGCCGTTATTCACCAAACTTCTTATAAGGGAGTTTTAGGGTTCGCTGATCACGAATCTGAATTAAGATGGGGATCCAATATGGACGCCATCTTGAATTTTGTTAGTTCCGGGATCATAATCAGAGACCCCAAAAACCCCTATATACCAATTTTAGCGTATAGGTTGATTATAAAAAATTTCAGCCGTCATCTTGGATCCGTCATTTTGAATTTTGCCAATCGGACCTCGGATTCGTGATCAGAGACCCCATAAACCACCCTAAACCAATTTAGGGTTTCTAGGTCTTTACTCTGTAAATAATTTAGTGCGAGTTGGACTCGCAAACTAAGAGTTCCGTACCACCTTCAAGATTTGATACAATGTAGGTGAATCAAAGTATTTTTCTTCTTCTAATATTCCAGTTAATATCTTTTAAAGGAAGCATTTTAAGTTTATAAAAAATATAAACTTTTATTTTACACACATGGACTTTTTATATTATCTTTTATCTTATATTATCTGTTACATGATTCGCTTGATTTTTATAAAAATATGTATTTAATTTTATAATTTGGCTCCCAAAATTAACATTAGACTCATTAGAGTTTTAATTTACTAATAAACTTTCAGGAAAGCCTTTTTTAATCTAATATCTGAATTTAAGCTTTGTAGGTTGGAAGATAAAGACGCAAGTAGGTCGTTTTAAATAATAAATTATTAAAATAAAAATAAAATATATTTTTCAAAATGTTAGATAGTGTAGTTTTTAAAGTGGGAATTAAGTCGATGTTTAATATTTTTGTTAATATCTTTTAAACAAATGATTCACAAAAAGGATATATTTGTTATTCACAAAATGTGCCTTTTATTTGATATATTACATGATGCGTTTGAAAATTTAGTGTTTATTTTCCATTTAAATTTATAAATTTTGCCCAAACTTAATATTGGAGTTTTCTACTAATTTTTCTTATAAATTTCAAGTGAGCCCCAGTATCCCTAATTATTTTCAAAATTTGAAATAGTATAGTTTCGGAAATAAAACGGGAAATGAGAATTTTTTATATATTTTTTTAATATCTTGTAAACAATTAATTTTAAAAATATGAAATATATATATTTGTACTCCTCATAATGAGCCCTTTCATTTGATGTATTGCAGAAACAATTTTAATTTTGTATTTTCCATTTAATTCTGGAATTTGCCGCCCAAAATTAATACTCGTAGTAGTGGTTTGTTCATATTTTTCCGGTAAAATTCAGGTGAGGCCCTGTATCTCTATTTTTTTCAAAATTTTACAAAGCCCTGTATAATAAATATACTGCAATGTACTTCGTGGGTTCAATTGAAAAATTATAACAACTAATATTTACTTTCACTTTCTAGAACTTTATTTACATCCAAACAGCTGATTCAAAAATACAATAATAATATCATATAAGCTAGTCGTCGCGGTATCACTGCCTGGCGATCGTGGCGTTCTTCTTTTATATCCCCAGCGTAGAATTCTCCAGTAGAAATCATCATAGTTCCTTCCGCTGCCGAGTCTTTTCGAGAATCGTATTTTTTTGTCGTAAAGCGTTTGTTGTCGTGCTGAAATGACACAGGGTCGGCTTTGGGTAAATTTCGTAACACTGCCCCCCCTTTAATTCTGATCGTCCCGATCAGAAACATCCTCTCCATGATAGGGAGCTAGTCGATCTAAATGAACCACCTTCAATTTAGCCTTGGGGTTTCGACGGATCCGGTAGACAACGTCATTAAGCCTCTTGACCACCTCGTATGGACCATCCCAGGCGGGTGTAAGCTTTGGGGATTTACCCTTGCTCCGTTGCGGGTTGTACAACCAGACTTTGTCCCTCTCCTGGAACCCGACTGAATTGGCCTTGAGGTCGTATCGCGTCTTCATCCGGTCACTGGTGGCCAACATCTGCGTTCGGGCTAATTCGTGTATTGCCAGCATGTTATGTCGGAGTTGGTCGGCATAATCGTCGATGTCTTGGGGAGGTTCTTCGGGGGAGCCAAATGCCAAGTCGCATGGTAATCGCAGCTCCTTTCCGAATAGGACCCTGGCTGGGGTCAGGCCTGTACTATTATGTAAAGCAGAGCGATATGACAACAGGAATAGGGGGATATGCTCATCCCAATCACGCTGGTTATTGCTGACGACCTTGGATAGGTGTTGTTCCAAGGTCCTGTTGAATCTTTCCACCATTCCGTCTGACTGTGGGTGTAATGGTGTTGTTCGCGTTTTCCTGATCCCCAACATCGTGCAGACCTTCTGGAATACATTCGATTCGAAGTTACGCCCCTGGTCTGAATGTAATTCCATCGGGACGCCAAACCGGCTGAATAGTTGTTCTACTAGCACCGTCGCTACCGTGGTTGCCTCTTGGTTGGGTATCGCATATGCCTCAGGCCATTTGCTGAAGTAATCCATTGCGACCAGAATGTATTTGTTCCCCCTCTCAGACTCGGGAAACGGACCGGCGACATCGACGGCGATTCTCTCAAATGGGGCGCCCACATTGTACTGCTGCATTCTGCCCGTGGTCCGGGTCTTCGGGCCCTTACTGGCGGCACATGTGGCACATTTGCGGCACCAAGCTCTGACATCTTCGAAGTAATTCACCCAGTAGTACCGCTGGCGAACTTTGTCTAGGGTTTTATTCATGCCCAGGTGGCCTCCGGTAATTCCATCATGTACTTCGGTCAGGATGGCTGGTACCTTTTTCTTCGGAACTACCAGTTGGAACTTGGTTTCTCGTCCATCAGCGCTTTCCCAAACTCGCTTGAGCATTCCATTGTCTACTCGTAGAGAGTCCCACTGAGCCCATAACGATTTCAGCACGCCGGAGTATCTAGCTACCTCGTCCCATCGTGGCCTGGGTGCCCCTCTCATTTTGAGTGACAAGATTGGTTCGATGTCTGGATCAGCCATTTGGTCCTGAATGCACTGTTCCGTTGTCCAGTCTTCATTGGCCTGCACTCGAATCTGCCTGATGGAGATACCCTCTCGCTGTTCCGTCTTCAGACAATGCTTGCATTCCGCTCTACAGGGTCTCCTGGATAGGGCATCGGCATTATTGTTCAACCGGCCGGCACGGTGTTCCACCTTGAAGTCGTATTGCTGTAATTTCTCCATCCATCTGGCCAGTTGTCCTTCCGGTGTCTCCATGTCCAGCAGCCATTTGAGTGCGGCATGATCTGTTCGGATTTAGAAATGGCGACCATACAGGTATTTATGGAAATGGTCCACAGCCCTTATTATTGCAAGAAGTTCTTTTCTGGTGACGCAATAATTTCTTTCTGGCTTCGAGAATCCACGGCTGTAGTACTCGATCACCTTCTCTTCACCATCTTGCACCTGGGATAGGACGGCCCCCAAACCTGCGTTGCTGGCGTCGGTGTCTAAGATGAACTTGCCGGACTGTGTAGGAAAGGCTAGGATTGGGCTGGAACATAGTGCTGCCTTCAGTCGCCTGAATGATGTTTCGCAATCCTGATTCCAATGGAAAGTCTCTTTATCAGTGGTCTGCCGATGTAGAGGGGCGGCGATGGTGGCAAATCCCTCAACAAAACGCCGGTAGTATGAACATAGGCCCAAGAAGCTTCGGAGTTCATGTTTATCTCTTGGAACTGGCCAATCGCGGATGGCTTCTATCTTGTCTTCGTTGGTGCGGATTCCTGACTCGGACACTACGTGGCCCAAAAACTCTACTTCTTTTTGAAACAAGGAACACTTCTTCGGATTGAGTCTCAGGTTGGCATTATTAATTCTGGAGAATACTTCGCCCAGGTTCTTCAGATGGTCGTCGAATGTCTGGCCCATGACTAGAATGTCGTCGAGGTATACTAAGCACGTCCTCCATGTTAACCCGCTCAGTACATACTCCATGAGCCTCTCAAATGTAGCGGGTGCATTACATAACCCAAAGGGCATGACCGTGAACTGAAACAGCCCTTTACTGGTGGAGAACGCTGTCTTCTCTCTGTCGTTTGCGTGCAGACCAACCTGCCAATATCCACTTTTTAGGTCTAGTGTGGAGAACCAACGGGAGCCTGCTAGTGTGGTCAAAGTGTCATCGATTCGGGGTAGTGGATAGCTGTCTTTCTTCGTGACGTCATTGAGCTTTCTGTAATCCACGCAAAATCGGGTGGTTCCATCCTTCTTTTTAACTAGCACGACGGGAGCAGACCATGGACTGATGGATGGCTCAATAACTCCATTTTGTAACATGGACTCGATGTTTTCCTCGACTGCCTGTTGTTGCCCCAATGGTAGTCGTCTAGGTGGTATTCTGATGGGTTGAGCCTTTCCGGTATCTATTCGATGCTGGATGATGTTGGTGCGACCGGTGGTTCCATTTTTACTGTTAAAAATTTGCCAGTGTTTTGTGATAAATTGCTTGGCTTTTTTCTGGTTCTCTGGTGTCAAGTGTGTTAAGTGGTCAGCAAACTGTTGTAGGAACTCTCTATCGGGCCCTGTCTCCTTCACCGACGTCTGGTACTCTTCTTCGCAATTGATGATGGTCTCTACTGGCTCGAAACAAGCTATCTCTTGACCGTTGGTAATTCTGATGTCGTTGTTGGACAAATTCAGGACTCTGATTGGTATATCTCGTCCGGTTTTAACTATAGCCCGTCCAACCAAGTAGTCAAGAGCTGAGTGTACGGGCTCCACCATTCCAACGCAGCTCCCAGGATTGCTGTCTAGCTGCCCATGAATAATCTGTTCCGTTCGACCGGGAATTCTAGCTGAAGACTTTGCCACAATTTTTATGGGCGTGAATGATGTGTTGACGGGCCGTGTCAATACAAATTCCTCATTCAGGAACCGAAGAACATCATATCTCGGGTCGAACATAAATCCATGCTGGCTAATTAGGTCCATTCCCAGTATAAAATCGTCCTCAATATTCGCTACCAGGACCCTATGCCGGATCATGTTGTCCCCTATCTGTAGCACGACATCTGCCTCACCCTGTATTGACATAGACTCGCCTGTGACTGTTCTGAGCTGGATGTTATTGGTAACTGGCCGAATTTCTGATGCTCTCAAAACCCTGGACTTGGCAATGGACACAGCGGCGCCGGTATCGACGGTGAAGGTAACTGCTCGCCCGTTGATGGTGCCTCTGATGACTAGGCTGCCGCTATCTCGGCAAAATCCCCGGATGGATAACGTTTTGGGGGCTGGTGGAGGGACAGTCAGCATTCGCCCCCCTATGCTGACTGACTGACGGTCCCTGGACATGTGGCTGTTCTGTTGGTTACCCCTGGTCGGTGATCGTTCAGGTGGCCTCACTCGACAATTACGTTGGAAGTGCCCTGTCCGTCCGCAGCGGTAACATGCCCCTCTCGTGCCAGTTCTTTGTGACCGCTCTAATAATTTGTTCAGACCAGCCAGCAGCGCTTGAAATTGTGACTCTGACTCTTCCTGGTTGAAGGAAACTGCTCGGACCCTTGGCTTGGACATGTTCATGACGGCCTCTACTTCCAAAGCCCGAAGTAGAGCTTCATTACTCTTCTTGACGCCACTCAGTCTTAAATTTCTTTGTACTTCCACATCTCTGATGCCGTTTATGAAACTCTGTGTGGCCAACTGTTCTTTCGTTTCCTCTGGCAGGTCTGGGTAGGACAAGTGAACTAACCGTCTAATTTCTGCTTCGAATTCTTGGAGGCTTTCACCGGACTTTTGGGTTTTTCCACTGAGTTGGACTTAGTATACCTGGCTCAAGGATTGATTGTCGTAGCGTTTGTCTAGGATGGCGATGATCTTGTCGAAATTACCTTGTTCATCGACTGGAATGCTTTGGAGGAGTTCTAGGGCCGGACCTCTTAACGAAATTACCAGAGAAGTAGATTTTTCTTGATTATCCCATCCATTAGCTGTAGCCACAGCCTCAAATTGCCGTTTATACATAGGCCAAGATGAACTGCCATCAAATGTGGGTGGTTTACTAAAGGAACCTTTGGTACTCACGGTGTTCTGGTATTTTCCTCGCTGTAAGTCCTGTTGCATTTTTTTGATTTCTGTTTCCACCTTGTTTTGAATAGCACTGATTTGAAATTTCACCTGGCTCTGTATGGAATCGATGTCATCTACTTTGGTTTCAAGGGCCTCCACATTATTTTTTAGGATCTTTATGTCGTCGTTTATCTCTTTTATATCTGATTCTACTATTTGCATTCTATCATTAACTGTTTCGTTAACTTGTGATACTATTTGCATTAGTTGTTCAAATTGCATTTGTCTTTTTTCTTCAGTTTGATCTTGTTTTTGTTCAAATATTTTAAAATCATTTTCTCGTTTTTCTTAAAATTTCGAGAACAATCCTTCCAATAAATTTTGTTGTTCGCTTTTCATTGTAGAAACTAGATTTTGTTGTTTTTCTTCCATCGTGGAAACAAGATTTTCTAATTCTACTTTACGTTTTTCATCGATATTAGTGACAAGATTTCCTAACTCAACTTTAAGTTTATCATCAAAAGATTTCACTAACCTTTGTTGAATTTCTTCTTGATGTTGTTTCTCCTTCTTGTCACGTTTTTCTAGAATCTGTGCTATTTTTTCGTCTAGTCCCTCCGTAACCTGTTTAATCATTTTTCTGGTAGTTTCGTCGGTTTTTTCCATACTTCGAGTTTCCATGAATCAAATTACGATTTTAACTGACTTAATCCTTCACTTCTAACACCAAATTGCAATGTACTTCGTGGGTTCAATTGAAAAATTATAACAACTTATATTTACTTTCACTTTCTAGAACTTTATTTACATCCAAACAGCTGATTCAAAAATACAATAATAATATCATATAAGCTAGTCGTCGCGGTATCACTGCCTGGCGATCGTGGCGTTCTTCTTTTATATCCCCAGCGTAGAATTCTCCAGTAGAAATCATCATAGTTCCTTCCGCTGCCGAGTCTTTTCGAGAATCGTATTTTTTTGTCGTAAAGCGTTTGTTGTCGTGCTGAAATGACACAGGGTCGGCTTTGGGTAAATTTCGTAACAATACAATACACCTATTTGCACTCAGGAAGACTGTTGTTCATACTCATATTGCATAGTTTTCGTTCTCTCAGAACATGTGTGAGTTTAACTTCCTATAAAGGTCAACCAGTAATCCGCAAAATTTTTGCTCTACACTTTGTTTCCATCACAAATTTCAACTAATTATCAGTTACAGAAAAGAAGTAAGGAGAGGGAAAACTCAATAAACAAACATAGTAGTAAAGAATATACGCGTTTAAGAAAAATAAATAATATTGTATAAGTTTTTTTCATTTTATTCTTATTTTAAGAAAATCATTTTCGTGGAATCCAGAGTGTGATAAGTAATGTGCAGAAGTTCAAGGCCATAATTTGCATACGGTTCAAATTACCATCATTTAGGTTAGTTAGTGTTACATTTGAGTTGGTCTCATCCCAGCAATTTATGTAGTAGTTTAATCCGAGGTTAATCAAGAAAAAACGGAAATATGAATTAGCCGGAGAATACTGTTTAAAGGTCATTTTACTAATAGATTTAATAATAATTATAAATATCTTGTATAAACTGAGTAGCCATAACCTAACAAACATCGCTATACTAAAGAAATTAAAATCATTGTAAAATGTCAAAATTCGATATATAAAGGCCGAAAGCATCGAGCAAACCCAAGGATATAGAACGTTAGTGTTGCTTAATAAAAACGATCTGTCGGGCTACGACAGACAGCCCATGCCGGAACTCGGTTATACATTGAAAAATATTTTATATACATCAGGCCTCACGTGTGTTAATATTGACGAATGGACTCGAATGTTCATGACATATAAAAATATTTTATTTTTGTTAATATCTTACTTCTCAAAAGGGATTATAATTAAATGTATTAAAAATACTCCAAAACAACAAAATATATTATTGAAAACTATCCTTTCATATTGGAATGAAATAGTTCAAGTTTAATAGAATAGTATATTTGTAAATAGTAAATATAAGATAAGCTACAGAAAAATTATTTTTGATTTCATAAATGAAATTTTGGATAGAACATTGAAATAAAATAATTTGGTCAAATGCGAGTTGGACTCGCATACTTAGGGTTCCGTACCACCTTCAAGATTCGAATATTCCAGTTTCAGACAAGCAGGGAATGAGTGCATTTTATTATACTTACCCTTATATCTTTTAAAGGAAGCGTTTTAAATTTATAAAAAATATACACTTTGATTTTCCACACATAGACTTTTTATTTTATCTGCTTTAGGATTCGCTTGATTTTTATCACAATACATATGTATTTAATTTTCTAATTTGGCCCCCAAAAAGTAACATTAGAGTTTTATTTTACTAATAAACTTTCAGAAATGCCTTTTATAATCTACTGTCTGAGTTTTGAGGCTCTGTAGATTAGAAGAAAAACGGCAAAATAGGTCAAAGTTTAAATTATAAATTATTAAATCTGTTATTCAAATTATTTAAAAATATAAATAAAATATATTTTTCAAATTTTAAATAGTGTAGTTTCTAAAGTGGGAATTAAGGCGATGTTTAATATTTTTAATATCTTTTATACAAATGATTTAAAAATATGATACATTTGTAATTCACATAATGAGCCTTTTATCTGATATATTACATTATGCGTTTGAAAATTGAATCTTTATTTTCCATTTAATTGTATAATTTGTCCCTAAAAATACTATGGGGGTTCTCTAGTAATTTATTTTCCGTTTAATTCTATTATTTGAAGGCCAAATAATAGAATTAGGTTTTTTTTTCATATTTTTCCTATAAACAAAAAAAAGAGGTCTTAGAGTTTGGGGAATAACGGGGAGAATGGGTAATTTTTTTAAAACATTTTTAATATATTTTAAAATATTAATTTAAAAAAAAATATATTTGTACCTATTCGTCATAATGAGCCCTGGGATTTGATATATTACCTGACCCGTTAGAAACAATTATACTTTTTTATTTTCCGTTTAATTCTATAATTTGCCCCCCAAAATGAATATTAGGGATTTCTTCTTATTTTTCCAGGTGAGGGGCTATACTTCCAGTTTTTCAAAATTTTCAGCTTATGGTTTCGGAGATAAGGGGGGAATGGGTAACATTTTTTATATTTTTGTTAATATCTTTTAATTAATTGATTTTATAAATATGGAAAAAATATATTTGTTTTCTTCATCATGAGCCCTTTTATTTGAAATATAACATGCTGGGTTAGAAACAATTTTAATTTTATATTTTCCATTTAATTCGGAGATAAGGGTGGGGGCGGAATGGGTAACTTTTTTATATTTTTGTTAATATCTTTTAATTAATTTATTTTAAAAATATGAAAAAATATATTTGTTTTCGTCGTAATGAGCCCTTTCATTTGAAATATAACATGATGGGTTAGAAACAATTTTAATTTTATATTTTCCATTTAATTCTGTAATTGGCCCCCCAAAATTAAAAGTAGAGCTTTCTCCTTATTTTTCCAGTAAACTTCAGGTTAGAACCTACAAATCTTTTTTTTTCGAAACTTTACGTTTTATAGTTTCGGCGATAAGGGGGGGGAATGGGTAAATTTTGGTATATTTTTTAATATCTTTTAAAATAATTTTTTTTAAATATGAAAAAAAATATTTGTTTTCCTCAGAATGAGCCCTTTCATTTGATATATAACATGATGGGTTAGAAAAAAATTTAATTTTAATTTTCCATTTAATTCTATAATTTGCCCCCCCCCCACAATAAATATTAGGGGTTTCTCCTTAATTTTCCAGTAAAGTTCAGGTCAGAACCTATAAATCTATTTTTTTTCAAAACTTTATGTTTTATAGTTTCGGAGATAAGGGGGGGGAATGGGTAAATTTTGGTATATTTTCGTTAATATCTTTTAAAATATATTTTTTTAAATATGAAAAAAATATATTTGTGTTCCTCAAAATGAGACCTTTCATTTGATATATTACATGATGCGTTTGAAAAATTTTTTATTTTTAAATTTTTATTTAATTCTATAATTTGCCCCCCAAAATTAATATTAATGGTTTCTCCTTAATTTTCCTGTAAAGTTTGGACAATGGTATATATTTTCTATTTTTTTTCAAAATTTTAGGCTAAGGAGTTTCGGAGATCAGGGGGGGAACGGTCGATTTTTTTAGTTTTTCCCCCCAGAAGTACCCCTAAAATCAAATTTTTTTCTTTTACGATATGTAATCCTGATCGGCTCACCAAACTATACATTGATACCAAATTTCAACCTCTTCCGTCCAGTAGTTTAGGAGAAAATGGCTGTGATGTGACAGAGGCAGAAATCCTGAGTGATATTATAAGGGTATCCGTATATTGTATATACGGAACCCTAGAAATAAAGTTAAAGATAAAATCATCCGGTATAATGAGATCAAAGGTGAGTTTTTATAGCAGGCAGTTAGATAGAAAAAAAGTGAAATTTTTGTGGTTGTTAAGGTGATTGAAAAACATTAGAATTGACAACAAATATTTTCGGGTAGTGTCAAGAAAAAAGAAAAATTGTTCTAATTGTTTAATAGTATAACGTACAAATATTCAAATACGTTAAAAGCTCTACAAATTGGTTCCTGGAAGAAATTAAAACTAAGCTAACAAAAATAGCTGTTGAAGCAGTACATCCTGAATAACAAAACAAAATTTCATTGGCAAAATAGTATGGAAATTGGAAATAAGCAGAGGTAGTTGTAAGAAGTCCCTGAAGAAAGAAATAGCGTGGTGTTAAAAAGAAAATGTAAGTAATTTATGTGACTATTTGTAAAAAAGACAGAATTTCAATTAATATGTACATTTCACAGATGACAATAATAAGAAATTTATGTTATTAAAGTAAATAACGGATGAATGTGGTTTGAAAGGGTTATTTTAATAGGGTTAGTTTTATATTTTTGAAAATATTACACTTGAATTATTAAGTATATGGATTTTTAATTATCATTTCAAATATAGAATAATAGAATACACTTTGACACGAGAGATTATAAAAAATTAGAGTGACAGAACTTGAGTAGTGCACAGTTGATAATATTATATCAGTAACATTAAGTAAGGAAATAAATTATATTAAACAATATCAATATAAAGTTAACAAAATAAAATTGTTACCTCTGTCAAATAGTAAGCCCAAAACCCAAGATCCTAAGAAAATAAGAGTCAAGAAGGTAAGAAAACAACAAATATGAAGTGTTATTTAATAAATTCCATAAAATAAACTTTTAAATTAATTCAAACCAAAAATATATTACAATAATATATATATATATATATATATATATATATATATATATATAATATATGTTATATACGTCGTAAACAATACTTAGAATCTTAATATGACAACACCGTGTAACCGGTCAAATGAGTCGTTCACATGGTGTCATATTACACAATATAGCAATTCCCAGGAAATACGCAAATGCCCATCGCACGTGTAAAACTGCTTACTGCTGACAAAGCAACACATAGCTGCACATGCACATGCGATGGCTGTTAGCGTCATTAAGTGTATCGCCCTCATTTATTTAATTTCTATTGTATAACGTAACTTTCAAGTAAAATATTTAATTTGTGTTTTAAATAAAAATATTTTTTTTAAAAAAGCATTTGTGTTTGTGAAGATATAAAATTGGCGCAGTCAGTAGGATTGTTCCAAAACGATTAGAACACGAGAATTTTAACTAGTCGTGGTGGTTTCCAAACCTTCGTGGGACAATCAACCTCTTGCTGGAGACACAACTGGAAGCGAGCTAGTACCAGGAACACGCAACGGCTAACCAGTGCACTCAACTTACAGAACAGTCCATGCCAGGAATTATATTGTAAGGATTACGTTATTATTATTTTATTATTTCCATTTATCGATACACTTAATCACCATTTCTATCATCAAAGATAAATCCTTTAATATTCCTTAAATATTTGAAACATATTACATCACTACCTTTAATATATTGTTCATTTATTTTGAATATAAGTGCAAGGTAAAAAAAATATTTTTGAGCAATTTAGGTACATATTGATAATTACATAGTAAACTTACACCATTATTTTGAACAACTTATAATAACTTGATCTAATTATTTTAATATCTATCTATTTTCACATTTATTTATTTACACATTGATATACGTTTTACCATTGTCAATTCGACAATATTATCTGATATAGATGTTTAATATTGTGCAAATACTTTATTCTTAAACAATCTGACTACTACAAGGCAAGGTGCAGTCACTCCAACTGTGGAGCCCTATAAAATTTCCGAGATTTTTGCGATAGTGCCGGAGTACGACGGTAACCCCACAGTATGGCGACCGATAACCAACAGGTCCTACTTATACTCCACATAAAAAATAAACTCCGTGGCAGGGCAGCAGAATTAGTAAATTCACGAAACCCTAGTCTGTTAACTGAAATCATTACTCTTCTCGAAACCACTTCGGAGACCTCCGGGACCTATCGGCACTCATACAAGATCTTCAACGAATGAAACAATTACCATCCGAATCACCCTTAACTTTCTCAAACGGAATTCAGACCCACCAGGCAAAAACGTTAGTCACAGTCACAAAACAAAATATAACTTCCAAGGAAAAACAAGCCCAAATAGATCTCATTGAACCTATGGCACTAAACAGCCTGCTTACAGGCCTAGAGCCAAAAATGGGACAATTAATTCGAGCAAGCGACCCAAAAGATATCTTAACCGCTATCTCTAGAATTAAAAGAGAAATTCAATTGAACCATCTAGAAACCCAAAAATTCTCTAATTTCAAAAATACACCTCCAACCTTCAGAAGACCCAATCAATTGCCACCTCCAAAACAATATACATTCTGCAAGAGAATGGGGCCATTCAGTTAATGAATGCATCACTAGATCGAGGCAATTTCAACAAAACCAAAGCTTTGGACAAAATCAAAGTTTTGAGCAAAATTTCCAAATACCTGGCCCTCCATTCACCCAACATTCCAACCAACAAAATTACCAGCAACCTCGCCAAAAAAACTTTCCACCCAGTAGAAATTTTCAGCCACAACGCCCATCAACAATTAATGTCAACCCCCAAATACGCACCAATTTTACCGCCAACAACGTACTCATCACCTAAATAATCATGAGCTCGAAAATCATAGATTTGAACAAACCTATTCGAACCCAACAAACAACCAGTACCAATACACAGATTACGACAATACCGACTATTTTTCCTACGAGAATTCCCACAATGACTTTTACGATTACTGTAAAACAGACTCCAAAAGCGAAAATTACTCTGAAAACTACGACGAAATTTCTCCGACAAATTTTCAGGACACTAACCCTCAAACAGAGCCCCCGGATATGTCATACCTTCAAACCCACATTCAAACCTTGAATTTAGACAGCTTCGACCCCAACCTGAATATCCCCGGACAGAGACTTCTGTAAGACCCCTCTTGTCCAAAAACTCTAAGAACTTATATTACATCACCGATGCATCCAACACTTACAAATTTCTTGTGGATACCGGTGCAGGACTCTCTATTTTTAAGCCAGAAACTTGCAAACGATTCAGGGAAAAGTTCCCAGAGAATGTCGTCATCCAGGGAATAACTAACGAGAAAATTCATATCAACGAATCGACTCTCGTCCCGTTTAATATCAATGATCCTCATAAGGTCTACATTTGCAATATCGATATCGAGTTCGACGGATTGTTAGGTTCCGATTTCCTCGACATTGTAATTGCATCGTCGATTTCCATAAAAAGCAATTAGTAACCAACTTCAAAACACTTCCGCTATATAAAGTAACAGATGATTTAATCAGTAAAGATACCCCTAAAAACTTTTCATGTAACCCCGTCAACACAATTTCCATTCAACCACGTACAGAGCAAATCTGTAAATTTACTTGCAACCTTAGAGATACAGATGCCTTATTAACAGGCATAGAAGTTGAAAAAGTCCATCTTCCGAATGCTATAGTAAAAGTCGATAGTAATGGCCAATTTCTGACATCCGTATTAAATCCAAATGCCACCCCTAAAACTATAAATTTCACTGTATTTTGAGCCTTTACAACATTTCAGTATGAATTCTATTTCACAACAGACAACAACATACTAGAACGACAAGAACAAATTTTCAATCAACTTCGACTTGACCACTTAAACGAAGAAGAATCCGACTTAATATCGCAACTATGTCTTGACTACTCTGACATATTTTATCTCGAAGGAGACCATCTGTCATTCACCAACGAAATTAAACATACCATCGAGACTAACAACTCTAGACCAGTTTTCACGAAATCTTATCGCTACCCTCAGATTCATTAAGAGGAAGTTAAATCCCAAGTAACGAAAATGCTAGACGAAGGTATTATACGCCATTCAAACTCGCCCTGGTCCTCCCCTGTATGGGTAGTACCGAAAAAACTGGACACTTCAGGAAAGCAAAAAGCGCGTTGTAGTTGACTATCGAAAACTCAACGAACTAACGGTTAATGACAAATATCCTCTCCCTAACATTTCGGACTTATTAGATCAACTTGGCAAATGCCAATATTTCACAAAACTTGACCTCGCCTCAGGATTCCATCAGATTGAGATTGACCCAAAAGACATTTCCAAAACCGCATTTACCGTTGTGAATGGGCACTACGAATTCGTAAGGATGCCCTTTGGTCTAAAGAATGCCCCTTCAACATTCCAGAGGGTTATGGAAAACATTCTTTTAGGCATTCAAAACGAACGTTGTCTCGTCTATATGGACGACATAATCGTATACTCACCCACTATCAACCATCATTTGTCTCGTCTTACTGATGTTTTTAAACGCCTGCGAAAGGCAAACCTCAAAATCCAACCCGACAAGTGCGAATTTCTTCGCAAAGAAGTCGCCTATCTCGGACATCTGATTACCAAAGATGGAGTTAAACCGAATCCATCAAAGGTAGAATGTATATTGAAATTTCCTCAGCCCCAAAATCAAAAAGATATCAAATCCTTTCTGGGATTAGCCGGGTATTATCGCCGATTCATACCCAATTTTGCTAAAATTTCAAAACCACTCACAAAATTGCTGCAAAAAGATGTTTCATTCTATTTCAGTTCTGAATGCGTTAATTCTTTCAATGAATTAAAGCAAGCCCTCACTTCGACCCCAATTTTAATTTATCCCGACTTCAATGAGCCCTTTATTTTGACAACTGACGCTAGCGCATTTGCAATCGGCGCTGTGCTTTCACAGGGACCAATAGGCAAAGATCTGCCAATTGGATACGCATCTAGGACCCTTTGCAAAGCTGAGACCCGATACTCCACAATAGAGCGTGAACTTCTGGCTATTGTTTGGGCCGTTAAACACTTCAGGCCAATAATTTTTGGAAGAAAGTTTAAACTCCTGACCGACCACCGCCCGTTAACGTGGCACTTTTCTATTAAAGATCCAGGTAGTCGATTTGCCAGATGGCGCCTCAAACTCGAGGAGTACGATTATGAAATTATATACAAACCGGGAAAAGTAAATAAGAACGCAGACGCCCTTTCACGCATTCGCATTAACAATTTTGATGAATGTATGACTTTCCAATCAAACACCAAACTCCAACACTTCACGATAACTCCCTTAAACGAAAACGAAGACAGTGATACAGAACAACTTGAAACCGACGACGAGGACAACTCAATTTTTACAGAATATCGGACATTCGTAGAACGATATAAGACCGTCTCACTTATCGACTATAGTAAAATTCAGTACTCCAACTGTCAACTCCTTGATAGAGAAAACAAAAATATCTTAGTTTTCTTTCAATCCGCCAATTTAAAAGATTTTCATAACCAAATTCTTGAGGATATCTTTGAAGAGAACGCCGACTTCGAGCAATTCAAAATCAATATTTTCAATAGTAAAAGCATTAGAAAAAGACGATATTACATTATTCCCCTACCGACTGATTTCGACACTGTGAACGAAGTATTATTTGCCTCAATTTACAAGAGCAAAGACCTTCTAACTGACTCTGAACTATACTGCGTTGAAAATAACTTAGACCTACCTATACTCGAAATGCTTTCGTTTATATTCGCAGAAACAGACATAAAGTGGAAAGTCTGTCAGAACATAACAAAAACAGTAGGAAGAGATCAAGTGCCAATAATACTAGATCAATTCCATAACGGTAAAAACAACATACACAGAGGGATCAACGAAACTATTAGACGAATTAAAGAAAAGTATAACTGGCAAGGTATTACAAAAGACGTAGAAAACTTCATTAGAAACTGTCAAATCTGTCAGACAACTAAAGCTTTCCGTAAAAACCTTGACAATCCATTAGTAGTAACAGAAACCACAAACACCCCTTTCGAAAGAATAAATATCGACATTCTCGAAGTTCCTAGCAAAAATTATGCCCTTACTATCCGAGACGAATTAACTAAATATTCCCAGGCCTACCCGATTAGCGACAAGTCCGCTAAAACTGTCGTTAGTACACTCTTGGTGTTTTTCCAACACTTCGGAACGCCTCTGAGAATACACTGCGACTACGGTTGTGAATTCGACAATGCACTCCTCAAAGACCTTTGCAAATTGTTCGATATTAAACTTTCCTACTCTAGTGTAGGACACCCCCAATCTAACGGCTCATTAGAGCGTTTTGATTCAACCATGTTAGATATGATCCGTATTCATAAAACCGAGCACCCTGACGAACACCCCTTCAATATTTTGCCATACGCAATTATTACTTACAATAACTCCGTTAACAAAACTCATGGGTTCACACCCTATGAACTCGTTTTCGGGCACACGTCTAGCCGACCCCCTGAAACCCTCTATAACGAAAAGGACTTGATTTCTAAATACATCAGAGACTTAAATAAAGGCATTTCACAGTACTACAAAATAGCACGTGAAAGAACCGATACTCAAAAACAAAAAGACAAAATTCGATTCGATAACATGTTTCGGACAAAACCCCAAATTATCAAGTAGGTGACAAGGTTTACGTACGCGAATCTCAGTTCAAAGATAAACTCCAAAACAAATTTAACGGACCCTTTCAAATAGTAGAACTACATAGAAACTCAGCTACTTTACTAAATTCTCGTACTAACCAAAAGACCAAAGTAAACTTTGACCGTATGAAACTTTTCACACAAGACTGATTTCTTTACAGGGTCATCCTGCTGTTCGGATCGGCAGCATCCCAATTCGAAATAAAGCCAATCAATAACACCATAGGGATTTATTATCATGAAGAATCACGTATAGCCGTGTCTAATCACAAATGGACTCTTCTAGTTCATAGAAATCTCGCCGCTCTAGAACAAGCTTTCACTACCAACGACAGAATTCTCGATGCGCTAACTTTATCACTAAAAACTAACGTCCACCCAACCAATGTATTCCGGGCTGACGTTCAATCACACATCAACTTACTTAACCAAATTTCAAACTCTGTCAAAAACAAATTCATTGAAATCCACATGGACACCCGATGGTACAAACGTGGACTAACAGATGGCGCCGGATCAATTTTCAAAGCCATAACTGGTAACTTAGACGCCGCCGACGGCGAGTACTTCACCAACAGTATAAATAGTTTAAACAAAGGACAACTGCAGATCGAAAACCTTTTGAAAAACCAAATCAGTGTAACCACCTCAGTTATAAAGAACTTTAACGAGACTATCCAACACATTCAGGTCGACGAGAAAATATTCGAAAAATGGAAAATATGATTCGTAAAGTAAATGACAAAATGGCGTACTTGGAAACAAAACTTTCATTTCTAGAAATGACGGAAAAACTAATGGAAAATTATCTCTTTCTAGAAGACAACTTAAATGATGTTCTTAATTCCATAACTTTTGCCCGTCTAAAAATTATCCATACCTCAATTTTAACTCCCGAACATTTCATAGCCGCCTTACAGGAAATATTGCAGAATCTCGTGAAAAATAATTTACCTTTGCCCGTCAAATATTCAAGTATTGCACGATACTTACAAATTACAGAATTAGAAGCTTTTCAAACAGATTCCGACCTTGTATTTATACTCAGAATTCCTCTTATTGAACAGAAATCATTCACTGCTCTCCGCTTATACCCAATCCCAATCTATGATGATAGAACTGGGTTATACCATGTACTTTCATTCACTCATAAATACATAGCAAAAAACGACGATTCCTTACTGTATATTCCGATAAAAGACCTTAGTGCGTGCAAACCGTTGAACAATCAAAATAAATTGTGTTTCGAACTCTATGCTTATCCGATAGACTCAAATGCTTTGTGCGAGGCCCAAGTTTTAAGAAATTTTACAAAAGTGCCGGACAATTGTCACCGTGCGGTGATTTCTGCTCAAGGGTACGTTCAAAAACTAGAAACCAACGTGTGGTTAATTATGGTTACCGAGCCTCTCAGTATTACCATCACCTGTACCGACATCAATACAAAAGCCTTAACACTCAATGTTAACTCTTTATTAAAACTTCAGAAAGATTGCAGTGCCTTCATTGGAATAACCAAAATTGAAGCAGAAGCCACAAAAAGCAGCAACACCCTTGAAAACTATTAACCAGTTCTTATCCCTTTCAACTGCTGCGATACCATACCAGCAAAAATTGTCGTTCCCGAACTCAAACCTTTGATACTCATGGAGATGAATTGAATTTCGAGGAGTTAAACGTCGCAAACCACAAACTCAACGACTATTCAAAGGACCTAGACGAATTAATAAATCAGCCATTCGTCAAAAAGAACATTTCTTGGTTCACCTACGTGACAATATTTTCCATTATAATAATTGTCGCTGTATTTGTCCTACAAACGCTTTGGAGAAAACACAATACAACCAACGAAAGTCCATCAACCACAACCAGAATTTCAAAATTGTTGCCAAATTAAGACCGAACCTCCGACAGAACGAAACTGAAAACATCAAGTACCCCAAAATAATTTCAAAACTTGTTTTGTTAAACTTATTTATCGCTAAAAAGTATTGTTTTAGGTTTTGTTATTAAGGACCTTAATGCTAATTACATTTTTATTTTATACTATTTTATATATTTATACAATTTATGCTATTTTATTCATTTTTGCTTTTTACAAATGTCATATTTATACAACCTTAATACTTTATTATATTTACAAATTCTGTTTTCAGAAAAGTTCCTGTAAAACAGCAACTTTTTCTTTGTGAGGGGAGTTGTTATATACGTCGTAAACAATACTTAGAATATTAAAACATTAATATGACAACACCGTGTAACCGGTAAAATGAGTCGTTCACATGGTGTAATATTACACGATATAGCAATTCCCAGGAAATACGCAAATGCCCATCGCATGTGTAAAACTGCTTACTGCTGACAAAGCAACACATACTTTATAAATGCACATGCGATGGCTGTTAGCGTCATTAAGTGTATCGCCTTCATTTATTTAATTTCTATTGTATAACGTAACTTTCAAGTAAAATATTTAATTTGTGTTTTAAATAAAAATATTTTTTTAAAAAAAGCATTTGTGTTTGTGAAGATATAATACATATATATATATATATATATATATATATATATATATATATATATTGAAATGGAAATAAACATACAAAAATAAAAATCAAATCAATAATAATATCTGAATGAATGAAATAGCATATTAAAAGATAGTGTATATTGCCTTGCAACATAAAAACAATATTAAAGGGCAATACAAATTGTGTAAGTGATTCTAAGTTTGTAAAAGAGATATGAAAAATCAAATGCTATTTAAACGTCAATACACGAATAGAAATGATTAAATTATAAAACTAGATCATAAACTGGTAATTCGTAAATGCAACTAAAACCAGATAGTAAATACATGTTTGATAATTAACAACAGTTTCAACTAAATTTATTAAAAAGCAATTAGGAATTGAAATGAACATAAACAAATAATAATCTATAGACT
Source organism: Octodonta nipae (assembly GCA_034190945.1). Classification (NCBI taxonomy): domain Eukaryota; kingdom Metazoa; phylum Arthropoda; class Insecta; order Coleoptera; family Chrysomelidae; genus Octodonta; species Octodonta nipae. The sequence continues at coordinate 102,475,379 of CM067217.1, forward strand.
TGATATATTACAATAAAAGCATTTAATGAAAATTTGAAGACACAAACATTCAGTTTGACAGCAGTAAAACTCAATGGTCCAAATTTGTAGTAACTTCATATTTCAGGCACAATAGGGGCAATAATTCAAAATTTTAGGATCTTAGTAAAGTATTTCGGTGTAAATTAAGTTTGAAAACACATTAGTTCTACACTCAAGAACCAATTCAAATTCAGATGTCATGATAAATTGTTGGATAGAGATTTTGACAGATCTACCGATCGAAATAAGTTTACATACATAGGACAAAGTAAATACAGAACGTGGAATCAGAAGATCGTATTATTTCATGCCAACATTGAAAATTTTATTAAAATTTTAATACAGGTTACAAGCAAAAGGACGGGTGGCCAGATGAACATAAAACACAAAAGTAAAAATTGCAATTTTAAAGAAAAGTAGAAGGTACTTTAGGAATCTGTTTAGATAGGGAATTAAATATGAGAAAAAGGATTATTTTATATGAAAATGGGATTTCAAAAATACTAATTTAAAAAGTTTAAAATATGTAGTTCTATGTCAAAATTAAAAACTATAAAAGTAAGAAGTGATAGATAGCATTAAAAGAAGGGTCTAAATCTAAGAATGGGGCAGTAAACATTGTTCAGTGTCAAAAGTTTCATAAATTAAAAAAAAATGTAAAAGGTGATTGAAATTTAAATGGAAACAATCACATTCAAGAGTAGCTGAATGTAAAAAGTACAAAGTTGTATGGGAATGTACTAAAATAAAATACAAGACAAGCTGTATAAGATATAGTAGCAAGGATAATCAAACAAATTAAATTCAGTTGAGAAGCTGAAAGTCACTGGTTAAAATATTGGAAACAGAAGTACATAGATATAAAATATTATTACATTGGTAGCAGAGGTTGTGCAGTTAAATAGCAGATTATAATGTATCATCCAAGATACTAAGGTGAGACAGCATCCATCAGCATAAGCATTTCAAAAGGGGATAAAGTGAAAACACTTTAAAGTCTTAAAGTGAAAAAGGTATTTACTGCTACAGTTTGTTATAAATAAGTCATTTGATATTCAGTTATATGATAACATTAGCAATTTATACTTTGCATTTGATAATCACCGAACCTTAAATTTTATTGTGCCATATAAAATAGAATCTTTCTGAAGAAAGCCAGTTCTTTTTAGATTAATTATTATTTAATATTAGGGTGTTTTGACATTAATATTTTGATTTCACATTTGAGTTATTATTGATTGTTCATGTTTTTAATATATTTTAATATTTATTTTGTTAGAAGTTGATATGTAATTTCATTTTAAAGAAGATGAGAAACGAGTTGACAAGACAATATAAAATAAATAAAATGTTGTTGTTTTATTATTGACAAAAAGGTCAGTTAGCTCATATAATATACTTACAGAACAAGTCTCAAGAGCCGGAGCAGTTCTGGGGAAAAGAAAATTGTGTGGAGTGGATAATTTCCCCAAAGTAAACATTATATATATATATATATATATATATATATATATATATATATATATGCCTAGGCGTAGAGTTTCACGGATGGAAAAATATGAAGACGTATTCATCCGGGAGTACATCTGTTGGTTATTTTGATTGATGTTTGAATCTTGCAGAAGTTTCGCCAGGACCACACTTGACATTATCAATGCGTCTATTACTTGATAACGTATTGATAATGCCAAGTAAATCTTTTACTCATTGATGATGACACCTTCGCTATTGAAACGTGAGTTAAGTGAAAAAGGTTTGGTGTTAGGGTACAAAATTTTGTTTTTATACATCTCTGACACATCAAAGGTTCCACAATTTTCCCACTATAGCAATCTAAATGTTTAGTCATGTTGCTTATAATCGCTAAAGTGAATGTGAATTGACTCATTGTTTTTCTGGTACCCCAGAACACGTATATTGAGCCAATACACTACAATAAATCTCGATTATTTTATTTAAAAGACACAGATCGTGCTAAAGGCCTTTGCACCCAAATACCTGTAAGCTTGTTGTTTCCGCCTGTCCAAGTATCAAAACTTATATCTAACAAAGCACCGGGGCAAATTATAGAGCCTCTGTTATGCACAAATTGGTGAACATTAGGATAGATATCAAATATTAGAAAAATTCAAATATTCACTTACGTTTCCCATTCCCTTCCTTTAAGATTTCACGAGTAGATAGTTTTCAAGGGTCTTTATTAAGGTGTAGTCGTGAATTTGATGTTGTATTTATCCAGTCTATACAAACAGCAATTCACTGTTCCTACTTTGAAAATGCCAGAAAATCCACAAAGAAGAATGTATTTTAGTTCAAAAATATTTAACACCAGACAGAAAATATTTTCGGTAGAGACACAAAACTTCACAGATGTTTTTCAAATTTCAATACTTCTGTAGAGACCTTGTTGTTCCCAATCTACTATTAGACACTAAAAATGTTGCACGATGCAGGTATGGTTTGCTTCAGACTGTTTTCAGGGTTGGGGTTGATTCTGTATTGGGCTCACGGTCAGGACCGCCCCTTTGGATCGATACTTCATGCCACCAGTAAGATTTTAACGTGCAGGAGATGGTAAAGAATAAAAAGCCAGTTAAAGGCATCAATTAATTGTTATTACTTGTTAAAATAGTCTTATAGGGATATTTAAAATAAAAAATGAATGTTGTGAGTATATACCTTACTAAGTCCATTATTCAAATGGTTACTAAACATGTTTTTTTATTAATTTCTGACTAGATTCTATTTTATCTTCTTTAAATTATCATTTATATTTTTATTTGGTTTGTGATATTCTGGCATTCGTTCTTAAATTTAAAAGTAAGCCAATAAAAAAATATGGATGTAGGAACTCCTTATGGTCGAAATTAATCTCAAAGAAATAACAAAAAATAGATAATAGTTTTTACCAATGTATACTGACGCAAAATTGAAAGGTATATAAATGACAAAGTCAAGTAGTACTGAGGGATGTGGAGTGGAACAATTAAAGTGTAAGATTACTCAACAATATGAAATCGAAAACTAGTATCTTTGAATGTTTTCGATCGAGACTTAATTTTAATTTTGTCACCATCGAACGAATATAAATGAAAGAAAACAAAGATTACTATAATAGCATGCACACCATTAGAACACACTTGCCTCAAGCACATTATTGAGAAAAAGCGGGGTAGAAAATGAAACTAGGGAGTTCCATGTAGATTAATCTAGGACAAAATCTTTATGGCCTAGTCACAGGGTTCGGTAACTCAGATAGGGAATGTCGGTTCACCTTTCTTTGGACTGTAAATGGTGCTCGCTTAAAAACTTCTTCAAGAAATATTTTTGGCGGGTAATCGAATCTAGACCAGGTGGCACAATATTCACAATGTGATCTTCTTTATCGGCAATTGTTTTAAGGTATTGTACATAGCCAGAAGGTATTAACTAAATTGTGGCATTTAAAATATAATATACTAATCAGATTTTTTAGACAATATTTTACAACAAACAAAGAGTGGCAGGAAATCTGGCGTCAAATAATAAACGTCGAAAATCTGTTTACTCCAGGCATTCGAAATAAGATTTGTAAAACTCATTTTGGAAGGTTTGTTGGGGATGATGTCAAAATGTTGAATGATGTCTTACCAACGTTGAATTTACAATGTATGATTATTGTTTTTTTTTCATACTATTACTTGTATGTCATTTATCTTTTAATTTCAGGTCTTGAGAGCAATGACGGAAACACTTATGTATATTCTTTAGGGGAAAAAAACAAACTACTGATTATTACAATCCAATCATACCAGGTTCCAACCCTGAAGTTTCCGTAAAATTATCTGAACAGGAGTATAGCAGTAGTATGTCATTTGAAGACGATCATTTGTATTATTAAGAAGGAACCTGCAGCTAAGTCACAGAAGCAAGTACACAAGGGATTTTTTACTGGTTGTTGAATCAATCTTAATCTTTTGTTGTATTTGACAGCATGCCAGAAAAGGGTGATAAGACAAAAGTCTTTAATTACAACTAGCCAGAATCTTACAATATAACCATTGACATGGTGGAGCTACTGAAGAAATGTGAAAATGTGAATTAAGAAAAATTTAAAAATATTAATAGAACTAATAAAGATATATATATATATATATATATATATATATATTAATTTAACTCTTTTAAATTAAAGTTTTTTAAAAAATATATTTTCACTTAAATACAAATTTCAAATTATAAACAGGCAGAGTTACGCCTTACACAAATTACTATAATGATCTCCAACGAGGCTGTTAATTATTAAGTATTTATACAATTCAGGACGTGATAAAATCTGCAATTTAGCGTCTACAGGATTATACTGAGAATTGTCATATCGTTAACTTAATATGATATTGTGAAATAGTAAATGAATCCGCTTCTCACGGATACTTGCTGAGTAAGCAACACGTGTGTGTATGAATTATGATACAATAACTCTCATCACATATGAAAAGTTGATGGTATAGCATCAACTTTTTGAAATAACATTAAAATGTAATATGATATTTAAATGAAGTGAAACGTAAAACCTTAGCAGTTGTCTGAAATAACTTAATATCTAATAATTCATAAAAATAATAATGTCAAAATAAAGCATGAACATCATAATAAGCAAAATACGATAAATTGGATAATAATATAAAATATGTTAGGAATATAATGAGAAAACGATATAAAGGTAAATAAAAATAAAATAATAATATTACAAATAAAATAGTGCAAATATAATGTTAAAATCGTGAATGAAAAAAGTACATACTTTATTAAGCAGTTTCTTTCAATTCAATGTCTTTTTCGGGAATGTCCAAAGTCGGGAGAAGTTTTGGAATTAAGTGCCTAAAACTTCTTTTGGTTGGTTGTGGCGTATGTTGTGCAGAAGGCTTTCTTCTTCGGAGCTGTAATTTCTTATGCATGGTGCGGTATATGATGTAGGCAGCTATGATTATTATAACTGCAATAGTTACATATGTGAACCATGAAATATTTTTTGTTATAAATGGTTGACTGATTAAGCCATCTAAGTCTCTAGAGTTAGGTCGAGTTTATGACTGGCTATATCTAATTCCTCAATATTTAAGTGGTCCAGTTTTAAAGGTTTAAGTTCTGGGACAGTGATTTTGTCTGGAATCGTTTAGCAGCAATTGTACGGGATGTACACCGGATGAGAATTATCGGTAATGTTTAAGATTTTTCGATTTTCTGCTTGCACTTTTGTTATACCGATAAAAGCACTGCACCCCGAGTATAGTCTAAGAATAGAATTTTTATTAATTGTTATTGTTTTAACGTCTGTTTCCGTACAATTAACTGTGACTCTTAGGGGTTCTGAAATTATTATGAGCCACGTATTAGATTTGATGTTTTGCACATTATAGCCTTGGCTGAAGATAATAGAGCTTTTACAGTTTTCCGCCACATTTTTAAAGTTTTTCAGTAATTTGGCTTCACATAGGGCATATGTGTCTATGGTGTAAGCGTATAATTCGGAACATAGTTTTACGCGAAAGTTTAGCGGTTTACATGCACTAAGGTCTTTTACGGGGATGTACATCAAAGAATCATCATTACTCACAATGTATTTTTGAGTAAATTGAAGTATATGATGTAGGCCTGTTCTATCGTCATAGATAGGAATAGGATAAAGAAGGAAGGCGGTGTAGGGTTGTTGTTCAACCAGAGGTATTTTGAGAACAAAAACAAGATCTGAACGTGTTTGGAACGCTTCGAGGTCTATAATTTCCAAATATTTGGCAACATTTGAATATCTTACTGGTAGTGGTAAATTGTTTTTAATTATATTTTGAGAGATTTCCTGTAAGGCGGTTATCAAATGTTCTGGCGTTAAAATTGATGTATGTATTATTTTGAGCCTGGCAAAAGTGTTTAAAAGGTCATTTAGGTTATCCTGTAAATAAAGTAATTTTCCATCAATTTTTCGCATATATCTAAAAATGAAAGTTTAGCTTGAATGTTTTGCTGTTTTGTCTGCGAGGTGAATGATTGTTCTTCTAATTCGGTTAATGTTTTCGTTGAAGGTCTTTTCGTCTATTTATAATTTCGCAATGGTCTCATTAAAATTTTTAATAACTGAAGTTGTGATGCTCATTTGATTTTTCATCATGTTTTCAGTTTGCAATTGTTTTTGATTCAAACTGTTAATGCTGGTTGTGTAAAACTCGCCGTCCGAGGCATCTAAATTACTTGTTACAGCTTTAAATAACGTTCCGGCACCGTTTAATAATCCGCACTTAAATCGTGTCATGTCGGAGTATATTTCTGAAAATTTCTCTTTAAGAGAGTTACAGATTTGTGTTAACAAACTGATATGAGTTTGTACTTCAGACCTGAAATTATTCATACAATGTACATCGAGACTTACGGATTTAGTTAAACTGTCAAGTAATCGGTTATTGAGTTATAGAAGAGCCCATTTGTGGTTGGATACGACGATCGTTGTTTCATCATGATAATATATCCCAAGTGTGTGGTTTATTGGTTTTAGTTCGAGGTGTGATATTGCTGATCCGAACAGCAAGAAAAATCTGGAACAGAAATTAATTTTCTGAATAAGGCTTCAGTCTATCGAAGTTAACTTTAGTCCTTTGATTAGTTGCTAAGTTTAGAAGAGTTGCGGAATCGTTATGGAGTTCCATTGAATTTATTTTCGAGTTTATTTTTCAGCTGCGATTCTTTGACATAGACCTTGTCGCCGATTTGGTAATTTGGAAGGTTTTCAGAAACGTGTTTATCGAATCTTTCTTTTGCTTTTTACTCTTGAACTTCTGTTCGTTCGCGTGCAATTCTGTAATAGTGGGATATGCGATTATTGAGGTCACGAACATATTTGGAAATTAACTCTTGTTGGTTATAAAGTGTTTCGGGAGGTCGGCTGGATGTGTAGCCAAATACAAGTTCATACGGTGTGAAGCCATGGGTTTTACTGGTTGAATTGTTGTATGCTATCACATCATAAGGTAAAATGATTTGTGAATCATTATCATTTCTAGAAGTGTCGAATGAAAACGCTCAAATGAGCCATTGGACTGTGGATGTCCTACACAGGAAAATGACAGTTTAATATCAAAAAGTTTGCAGAGGTCCTTGAGTAGGGCAATTCTCTGCCGTAGTCGCAGTGTATGCGAAGGGGTGTTCCGTAATGCTGGAAGTAAAGTAATAAAGTGTTGACGACTGTTTTGGCAGATTTATCGCCGATAGGGCAAGCTTGTGAAAATTTTGAAAGTTCATCACGAATAGTAAGTGCATAGTTTTTAGTTGGTACTTCGAGGATATCGATGTTGATTCTCTCGGAAGGTGTCCTAAGGGTTTCAGTAATTACAAGTGGATTAGTGGATTATCTAAGTTTTTACGATACGCCTTTGTCTTTTGACAAATATCGCAATTTCTGATAAAGTTTTCTACATCTTTAGTTAAACCGGGCCAATTAAATTTTTGTTTGATTCTACGAACTGTTTCGTTTATTCCGCGGTGAATATTACTTTTACCGTTGTGAAATCGGTCGAGTATCACGGGAACTTGGTCTTTTTCGACAGTTTGTGTAACATTTTGACAAATTTTCCATTTTATATCAGTGTCTGCGAAAATAAAGGAGAGCATCTCTAATATGGGTAGGTCAATGTTGTTCTCTACGCAATTGGTTACTTGAGGTGTTAAGAGGTATTTGTTTTTGTAGAGAAAGGCAAATAATACCTCGTTAATAATTTCCGGGTCGGATGGAATCGGTATGATAAAGTATTTTCTTTTTCGTACAGTTTTACTTGAGTACGCGTTGATGCTAAGAGTTTGAAAGTCTGCGTTTTCTTCAAAAATATCGTCAAATATTTTATTGTGAAAATCTTGGAGGTTCGATTGTTGTGGAAATACGATTGTGTTTTTATTTTCTTTGTCGAGGAGTTGACCGTTAGAAAATTAGGTTTTACTGTAGTCGATCAGGGAAATAGTTTGGTATTTTTCACGGAAACTTTTGAATTCGCGAGATAAGTGTTCCGGATTGATTTCGTTGTTCTCGTCTTCGGTAACGTCACTATCTGAGTCTTCGTTAAGTGGTAGTATTGGGAATGTTACTAGTTCATGTTTTGATTGAAATTTAGTACATTTGTTAAAGTTATTGATTTTTATACGGGATAAGGCGTCTGCATTTTGGTTGATTTTACCGGGTTTGTATATTATCTCATAGTCATACTCTTCAAGCTTCTCTTCGCCATCTTGCGAGTCGGCTACCTGGGTCTTTGATGGAGAAAAGCCAGATTAACGGGCGGTGATCGGTGATTAGTTGAAACTTACGGCCAAAAATTAGCGACCTGTATGTTTTAACAGCCCATACAATAGCTAAGATTTCTCGTTCAATCGTTGAGTATGTAGTCTCAGCTTGACATAAAGTTCTGGAGGCGTATGCAATATGTAGGTCTTTACGTATCGGTCCCTGTGACAATACAGCACCGATTGCAAAAGACAATGGTTCATTGAAGTTTGGATATATTAATATTGGTGTTGAAGTCAATGCCTGTTTTAATTCGTTAAAGGATTTAGTACACTCTGAATCAAATAGGAATGGTGTATCTGTTTGAAGTAGTCTGGTGAGTGGTTTAGAGATTTTTGCGAAGTTTGAGATAAAGCGTCTGTAATAGCCGGCTAATCCCAAAAATGGCATGATTTCTTTTTGATTTTGTGGTTGAGGGAACTTTATTATACATTCGACTTTATTAGGATTTGGCTTTACGCCATCGGGAGTGATGATGTTTCCTAAATATGCCACTTCTTTGCGAAGGAACTCGCATTTATCAGGCTGGATTTTTAAGATAGATTTTCTAAGGCGTTTGAAAACTTTTGTGAGTCGAAGGGTGTGCTCATGAATTGTGGGCGAGAAAACAATGATGTCGTCCATATAGACAAGACATCTTTCGTTTTGTATACCTAGAAGTATATTGTCTATGACGCGTTGGAAAGTGGACGGGTCATTTTTTAATCCAAAAGGCATTCGGACGAATTCGAAATGTCCATTTTCTACGGTAAATGCAGTTTTCAGGATATCTTTGGGTTCGATTTCGATTTGGTGGAATCCCGATGCAAGGTTGAGAGTTGTAAAGTATTGGCAACGTCCAAGTTGATCTAATAGATCGGATATATTTGGAAGAGGGTATTTGTCGCCTTTGGTTTGGTCATTGAGTTTGCTGTAATCTACGACTACACGCCATTTTTGCTTACCTGAAGCATCTAATTTTTTGGGTACGACCCAGATTGTGGAAGACCAGGGGAAGTTAGAAGGGCGGATTATGCCTTAGTCAAGCATTTTATAAATTTGTGACTTCTTCTTTATGGATATGGGGATAACGATAGGACTTCGTAAAGATTGGTTTGCAATTGTTGGTATCGATGGAGTGCTTCACTTCGTTAGTAAATGTCAACTGGTCACCTTCTAAGTAAAAGATGTCTGAGAATTCTAGACAGAGTTGGGTAATAAGTTCGCATTCCTCGTCATTTAAATGTTCGAGGCGAAGTTGGTTGATTATTTCGTTTCGTCTGTCAATTTGTATATTTGTATTTTGGTATTTGTTAAAACTGTAAACGTTATCCGTTTGTAAAGGTTCTAATATTATTTTTTCGAATACGAAGGTTTTTGGAATGGCGTTCGCGTTTAGAACGGATGTTAAAAATTCGCCGTCAATTTTTACTATGGCGTTTGAGATGTCAACTTTGTCTTGTTCGGTTCCTATTAGTACAGCATCAGTATTTTGCAGGTTGCTTTTGAATTTACAGATTTTTTCGGTTCGTGGTTCAATAGTTACCATATTAATTTGAGTTATTGAAGACTTCGTTAAATTTTAGTTTGGTGGAGTAGAGAGTGTCGAGTTAGGGTTGATAGTTTCGTTAGTTACTTTGTATAGGGGTAGTGACTTGAAGTTGGTTATAAGTTGTTTATTTTTAAAATCGATTACGCAATCGTAATGCTCTAGAATGTCTGATCCTAAGAGTCCATCAAATTCTATATCTAAATTACAAATATAGAGTTTGTGGGGATCGTTGATATTGAAGGGTACGAGAGTTGATTCATTAATTAAAATTTTTTCGTTTGTAATTCTTTGAATTACGACATTTTCTGGGAATCTGTTAGAGAATCGTTGACAGGTTTCGGGTTTGAAAATAGAAAGTCCTGCACCTGTATCGATTAACAGTTTGTAAGAATTGGAAGCATCAGTAATAAAATAAGTTTTTCGAATTAACGAATAGGAGGGGTCTTACAGAAACTGCTGTTCTGTCCTGAAAGAGTTGGGTTGAACTTCTTGTAAGTTCTGGAATTTCTTACGTCTTGTATTAGTGCCGACAAATCTCTCGAGTCGCCAAAATGGTTTTCTAACAATGTCCGAATATCTATCTAATTGTCTGCGTTACGTGAATTTACTAATTCGGCGACTCTAAGGTAAGTTGATTGTCAACAGCCATGCTTCAAGCAGTATTGCAGCTTGTTATAAAAGTGTTCAAGAAAATTTGATTTCCATAATCCTGTATGAATTTCGGATAATTTGAAGGGTTCAACGGAACCTTGCGCTCTTGTTTCCGGCATGTATTAAAATATGTTTTTCAGATGTTGCAAAATACAGAATTATAGATGAAATTATAATTCGTTCAGATGTTGTTGATGGTGTTGGTATGGGTTATGGGAGATCACTAACGTGTAAAGCAGTGTATGAATATTTGTGTATATTTAGTATGTGAAAGTTTCAAATGTTAAAATTATCACGATAGAACATCAACATCAATGAAATAAAATATATGCAGTTTAATATTAATCAATGTAATAAAATAATAAAAGTCAAGGTATTAAAATAATAAAAATCAATGTTTATTAAAATGATCAAAATAATGTTTCGTGATCATTCGTTTCAGTACTTACATGTACCTTCCAAGCATTTGACTTGTTCTGGGGCTAGTGCACCGGTGAGCGTCCTCTAGGGTGTGTGTTCCTTGATGCCTTTGGCCTCAGTTGGTATCACCTGCTTCCTGGTGTCCTTGGCCTTCAGTTGCTGTCGCTTGCTATGGATTCGTTTGTTTAACGAAGAATTAGAATTCACCACAATTTTTAGGAATTGCCTAAACAGTGTGTTTAAACAATCCTACTGACTGCGCCAATTTTTAGATTAACTCTTTTAAATTTAACTTTTTTAAAAAAATTATTTTCACTTAAATACAAATTTCAAATTTTAAACAGGCAGAGTTACGCCTTACACAAGTTACTATAATGATCTCCAACGAGACCGTTAATTATTTAGTATTTATACAATTCAAGACGTGATAAAATCTGCAATTTAGCGTCTACAGGATTATACTGAGAATTGTCATATCGTTAATGTAATATGATATTGCGAAATAGTTAATGATACGCTTCTCACGGATACTTGCTGAGTAAGCAACACGTGTGTGTATGAATTATAATATAACATATATATATATATATATATATATATATATATATATATATATATATTAGATTTGGTTTCACTAAATTCACTTTTTAAAAAAACATATTTATTACAAAAAATCATATGTTTAAGTTACAAAGACAATATTATAGGTATGAAGTTAAATGAAGATAATGAACACTGAGAATTGTTTTCGGTTACAATTATAACGTAAAAATGCTGACGCTATGTCATCAGTTTTCATGTGAACAAAGCGTCTACGTGATTTCTAAGAATTCTAGGAAGTTGTAATATGATACTTGTGGAAGTCAATTACGGTTCAAGCACCTATGGTAACTTTAACGTGTAAATTGTAAGTTAGTGCACTTCTCATATAACAACTCCCCTTATACATGAAAAGTTGATGCTTTACATCAACTTTTTAATAAAAATGAAACATCTGTAAATAACAAAATATCGCTAGGAATATCAAATGGTTGTATTAACATTACAAAGGTAATTCGAAAATGAAATTAAAATTGTTAGTATAAAATATGTTAGTGTCAATAATAAGTCAAAAATCAAAATTTATATAATATAACAACGATAAATGGTTAGTAAATAAAATAAAAAGGGTAATACATAAAATATGGGTAAACATACAAAAAAAATACATTGTTATAAATGAAATGTTTATACAGTTGTCTCTGTGATCGGGTTTGGTTTTAATACTGACCTTAGTTTAGGCAGCATTCTTAGAGACGATGAAGGCGTCGTCGGTTGGTCGGTATTTTCTTGAGCTTTTGGGCGCTCTTCAATTTTCTTTTTGATGATGTTGAAAATCATGATCGCTAAAATGATCATGACGACAGCTATTGTCGTATACGTAAACCAAGAGATGTTCTTGGTTAGGAAAGGCTGATTTATAAGACCATCTAGGTCTCTGGAGTACTGTTCTAACTTATGGTTCGCAACGTCCAGTTCCTCCACGTTGATGCTGCTTATGTCGAAGGGTTTCAGCTCGGGAATTTGTACCTTTTCTGGAACTGTATCGCAACAGTTGTAAGGTACTGTAACTGTGTGATAGACTTCGGAAAGGGCTGTTTCTTTTCCAGACTCAGCCTGGACCTTAGTAACACCTACAAAGGCACTACACTCCGATTGAAGTTTTAGAATGGAGTTGCGCACTAGAGTTAAAGTTGTTGAGTTCTTTTGATTGCAACTCACCACAACACGTAAAGGTTCGGAGGTCACGACAAGCCACATATTTTGTTCAAGTTTTTGGACACTGTAACCCTGACTAAAAATTACTGCACTCCTGCAATTGTCCGGCACATTTTGAATACTTTTCAGAAGTTGCACCTCGCACGGTGCGTTAGAGTCTATAGGATAGGCGTATAGGTCGGGACACAATTTTCTTCCGATAGCAAGCGGTTTACACGCGCTCAAGTCCTTGATTGAAATAAACATTAAAGAGTCTGCGTTTTTCGCGAGGTACTTTTGAGTAAAAGACAAAAGGTGATGTAATCCAGTTCTGTCATCGTATATTGGGATAGGGTATAACCGGAAAAGGGTGTATGGTTGTTGTTCTACTAATGGAATTCTTAAGACAAAAATAAGATCAGAGTTTGTTTGGAAAGCTTCTAACTCGATAATTTCCAAGTATTGTCCAATGCTTGAGTATTTTATTGGTAGTGGAAGATTGTTTTTTATTAGGTTTTGTGATATTTCTTGCAATGCCGTAATGAGATGTTCAGGCGTTAAGATAGATGTATGTATGATTTTAAGACGCGCGAAAGTAATTGAATTTAGCACATCATTTAGGCTATCTTCCAAGTAAAGGTAATTCTCCATTAGTTTCTCGCATAATTCGAGCAACATAAGTTTCGTTTCGATGTAGCCGACTTTATCGTTAATTTTTCCGATTGTGGTTTCTAGTTTTTTCATATTGCTGTTAAAGAGTTTTTCGTCAATTTGCAGTTTTTGGACGGTCTCGTTGAAGTTTTTAAAGACAGAGGTAGTTACACTGATTTGGTTTTTGAGTAAATTTTCTATTTGTAATTGACTTTGATTGAGCCTAGTGATACTATCAGTAAAATATTTACCGTCATCCGCGTCTAAGTTTCCGGTAATTGCTTTGAAAAGAGTACCTGCGCCATCAAGTATGCCGCGTTTTGGTCTTTTGGTGTCCATATTTATTTCGATAAATTTGTCCTTAATTGTGGTGGATATTTGGTTTAGGAGATTTATATGAGTTTGTATATCTGAGCGGAAGTAATTCATTGCGAAAGATTTATAGTTAACAGTTTCGATAAGTGTTTGTAAAAGTCTATTATTAGTCGTGAAAACGTGTTCGAGGGCCGAAATATTTTTGTGGACCAAGAGTGTCCATTTATTGTTAGAAACGGTTATTTGGGCTTCGTTGTGGTAGTATATCCCTAATGTGTTATTTATAGGTTCGACTTGATATTGGGCTACTGCTGATCCGAACAGCAGGCACAACCTGAAACAGAAATTAACTTTCTGAGAACGGTTTCATCCTGTCGAAATTTACTTTAGTTTTTTGTTTGGTTTTTGGATTTAGTAACTTACTGCCAAAAATTATCGGACGAAAGTGTTTAACCGCCCACACTATTGCAAGGAGTTCTCGTTCTATGGTTGAATACTTAGTTTCAGCATTGCAGAGAGTTCTGGAGGCATAGGCTATGGGTAAATCTTTACCTACGGGGCCTTGAGAGAGCACTGCGCCGATAGCAAATGAACTGGCGTCGGTTGTAAGAATAATGGCTCTTCAAAATTAGGGTATATGAGTATGGGGGTAGGGCTCTTTTTAATTCGTCAAAAGATTTGACGCATTCTGAATCGAACTGGAAAGGTACGTCTTTTTGAAGTAATTTTGTCAAAGGTTTCGAAATCTTGGCGAAATTGGGGATGAATCGCCTGTAATAACCAGCTAACCCTAAGAAGGACTTGATATCTTTTGGGTTTTTTGGTTGGGGAAAATTTAAGATACAATCTACCTTTGAGGGGTTAGGCTTCACGCCTTCGGGAGTTATAAGGTGGCCAAGATACGCGACCTCTTTGCGAAGAAACTCGCATTTGTCGGGTTGGATCTTTAGATTAGCTTTTCGCAATCGTTTGAAAACTTCAGAAAGTCTGGCTATGTGCTCATGTATAGTCGGAGAATAAACGATTATGTCGTCCATATAGACTAAACATCTCTCGTTTTGAACACCTAAAAGAATATTATCCATTACCCTTTGGAAGGTGGATGGAGCGTTTTTAAGACCGAAGGGCATTCTAACGAATTCGAAATCACCATTATCAACTGTGAATGCTGTTTTTTGGATGTCTTTAGTATCGATTTCGATTTGGTGAAACCCTAGAGCTAAGTCGAGAGTGGTGAAGTATTGGCATTTGCCAAGTTGGTCAAGTAAATCCGAAATGTTCGGTAGGGGGTATTTGTCGTCAACAGTAAGTTCATTTAGTTTACGATAATCGACGACGACACGCCATTTTTGGGTACCAGATGCGTCTAGTTTTTTGGGAACTACCCAAACTGGGGATGACCATGGCGAATTAGACGGACGTATAATGCCTTGGTCAAGCATCTTCGATATCTGACTTTTTACCTCTTGTTTGTGTATTTGTGGGTACCGATATGAATTTGTGAAAGAGGGTTTCGCGTTATTAGTGTCTATTGAATGTTTAATTTCGTTTGTGAAGGTCAGTTGGTCACCTTCTAAATAGAATATGTCGGAATATTCGAGGCAAAGTTGAGAAATAAGTTCGGCTTCCTCATCGTTCAGATGTTCTAAACGAAGTTGTTCCATAATTGTAGTTTGTCTATCAGGCTGGATTAAATTTTGTGAGTAATTTTCGGAAAGAATGTTTACGGAAAAATTGGTTATCGGTTCGAGTTCCAAATTGTTGAAATTAACAGTTTTGGGGATAGCATTTGCATTTAAAACTGAAGTAAGAAATTCGCCTTTTTCATTAATTTTAACAAGGGCACGGGGAAGATAAACTTTTTCTATTTCGGCGGATGATAGGAAAGCCTCCGTATTAGTGAGGTTACATTTTAATTTACATATCTGTTCTGTTCGGGGTTCTATAGAGATTGTATTAACAGGGATGCAGTTATTGAAAGTTGAAGGGTTCTGAGTACGCATGACAGTATCATCCGTAACTTTGTAGAGAGGTAAAGTTTTAAAATTAGTCACAAGTTGTTTGCTGTTAAAGTCTATAACGCAGTTATAATGTTCAAGGAAATCTGAACCAAGTAATCCGTCGAATTCAATGTCGATGTTGCAAATATATACCTTGTTTGGGTCGGCGACGTTGAAAGGTACAAGGGTGGATTCGTTTATTAAGATTTTCTGATCAGTGATTCCTTGGATGACTACGTTTTCGGGAAATCGTTGTTTAAATCGTTGGCAAGTTTCGGGCTTAAATATTGACAGTCCTGCTCCGGTGTCAATAAGGAGTTTGTATGTATTGGAAGAGTCGGTGATGTAGTAAAGGTTTTTCGAATTGACCGAAAGGAGTGGCCTTACAGAAAATTCTGTTCGGAAAAGTTTAGGTTTGGATTGAAATCGTCCAAGTTCATCGTTTGAATTTGTGTTTGAAGATCGGAGATCTCGTGATCGGGAGGTTTTGTTTCTACCGGGGTAGTCTGAAAATTTTGTCGGGAAGAAAACTGTTCGCTATCGTAATACTCATCATATTATTGGTTATAATTATCATTACAAACATTTTCGCTGGAATGATATTCGAATTTGTCGTGTTTTTGTGTATCAGGGTAATAATAGTCTGATACGGTTTTGTATTCAGTTGGTGTTTGAAAGTTCTGTTGCTCATTGTAAGAAAAATCATAGTTATGTTCATACGGATCGAATTGTTCGTTGTTTAAGTGATGAGTTTTTTGTTGTTGTTTGAAAAAACTCGGATTTGGTCTGAAATTACTAGAAGTTGGGGTTGGTCTACTTGTTGAGTGTTGTTGTTGTTGGTGAGAAAACTGAGGCCTATTATTAAAATTCGTAGGTTGATTAGCGGGCTGATTCGGATAATATGGGCGATGGCCCGAGTAATTTGAGTGAGAATTTTGGTTAGTCTGGGATTGTCTCATTCTGATGAGGCATTCGCTGCTGAAATGTCCTATTCTTTTGCAAAACGAACATTGTTTTGGGGGTGGACCATTATTCGGTTTACGAGTCTGTTGGGGTGCATTTCGGTTGACTGAGAATTTTTGAGTTTCCAGATTGGACAGCTGTAATTCTCTTTTAATACGGGAAATGGCGGTCAGGATATCTCTGGGATCACTGGCTCGCACAATTTGGCCAATTTTCGGCTCTAGACCGTAAGTAGGCTAGTTAGAGCCATTGACTCAATTAAGTCAATCTGCGCCTCTTTCTCCTTTACAGTTAAATTTTGTTTATTGACAGCTGATAACATTTTTGCTTGATGTGTTTGAAGCCTAGCTGAAAATGTCAATGGAGATTCGTTGGTATTTGCCTCATTCTTTGTAGGTCTTGAATAAGGGCGGAGAGATCTCTTGGATCTCCAAAATGGTTTTCTAATAGACTTTGAATATCTGCTAAATGGCAGGGGGTACGTGAATTAACTAGTTCAGCCGCTCGTCCACGGAGCTTATTCTTAATGTGGAGAATTAACAGAACTTGTTGATTATCAGATGCCATATTATATGCGGTATTGCAAGAACAGATAAATGTGTTTAAAAATATTGGGTTCCCATCGTATTCGGGAATAATGGCGAAAATTTCTGAGAGCTTGTAGGCCTCTACATTTTGTGCTACAGCTCTAGTTTCTGGCATTTTGTAATTTTACTCAAGATTGTGCAATATTAGGAAAATACAAAGCTTGGGAAAAGCGAAGTAAATAATTGCGATTGTAATTAAAATGAAGAAAAATATGTGAAATAAATTTTTGTTACTGGTTCTAAAATAAGTATAAATTAAATAAAGGTATAAACGTAAATAAATATTTAGAATATCTTAAACTATCAAAATAAAATTTCAAAATTCGTTCTTGGGTAAATATTTAGGATGGTTCATTTAAAATAGGAAAAATGATAGAACTGTTTGTTCAACAATTATTAAATATTGTAACTTTTTTTTAAACGCTTACATGATTATTCCTATCATAGGACTTGTTCTATCCGTCACTGAACACTGGTTAGCCGCTGCTTGTTCCCTTGTTGAGCTCGGTAGTTGGTGTCCAAGTAGGTTCTTTGTATCCGCGAAGGTTAGGAAACCACCGTAATTAGTTAGAATGTTTCTTGTTCTAATTACGTCTGGAATATCCTACTGACTGCGCCACTTTTAGATTTGGTTTCACTAAATTCACTTTTTTAAAAAAATATATTTATTACAAAAAATCATATGTTTAAGTTACAAAGACAATATTATAGGTATGAAGTTAAATGAAGATAATGAACACTGAGAATTGTTTTCGGTTACATTTATAACGTAAAAATGCTGACGCTATGTCATCAGTTTTCATGTGAACAAAGCGTCTACGTGATTTCTAAGAATTCTAGGAAGTTGTAATATGATACTTGTGTGAAGTCAATTACGGTTCAAGCACCTATGGTAACTTTAACGTGTAAATTGTAAGTTAGTGCACTTCTCATATAACATATATATATATATATATATATATATATATATATATATATATATATATATATACGTGTTAAGTTGTCACCTCCGTACAGTTTAAGAGGCTGTCTGACCTCCAGGTCTGTCAGATGATATTTCTGTAAGATTGCTTTATATATGAGATGAGGGGGAGTTATTATAAAGGTTTTACATTAGAGGGGAAAGATTTTTTGTAATTTAAAATTTTATATATATAAATAAGGACCTCATTTGTCGAGCAGTTCAGGTGTTGTACTGACCTCCATCGGTGTTGCCTGATTTATGAATTTGCTACAATTTCTACCAACGCAAGTAACGACTTTACATGTGATCTGTAATATTAAAGTTTCAAAACATAATATTTAAATTTGCAGAAATTAGAAGATTTTTAACTGAGGTATTTTACTGCAATGATTTACCTACTACTAATATAAATCTATTTATTATTTAGGATATCAACTGTAGAAATATTATTATTTTATGTAATTCATAATTTATTAATTTTTTGCGACCAATGCGGCCTATTAAAAATATATGACAATCAACTTATTTTTTTTTCATTAAGTGTAGCAATTAAGATTTTATCATAAGAACAGTTCTTGGAAAATTTGTTATATCAATCAGTCTTTGTATTCTTTCACTGGAATGATAAACCTGAATGTTTAAAAAGGGGCAATTTAATTCAGTTGTTATTATACCTAGAGTGAGGACGCGTGGGTTGGAACAAATTCATTTAAAATTCAGGTGTTGGTTTTATGGAAAAACACTGGACCACTTCGGCTTTTTTGGAATGCGGTTTTTGTGATGATAAACTCATTTATACAGGGTGGGCCAGAAATAAATTGCGACCATCAACTTCATATTTTCAAATGGAAATATTTGTTTTTATTTTATTTTTGAATTCTGCATTGAACCCTAAGTATTTTTCATGTTCAATGCTCTATACCGAAAATTAACAGTTATTAAAAAAATGTTTATTTCTAAACTTAAGAAAACAACGGTACAAATAAGGTATATTTTGGTTTGAACCTATTTATTTACATATATAACAATTTTGAAGATTGTAGGATATGGCATCAACACTCGAACACAAGTTGAAGTTTGCGAATTGTTTAATATGAAGTACCCGGCGCGAAGTAAAATAGAAAAAATATTTCTAGAATTTTGTAGTAAGAGACAATTACAAAACCAAACATTTTCCAAAAGATACACAATTAAATGTTTTGCTCGATTTACAAGAAAATCCTCACAAATCCAGTAGACAAATAGCGGCAGAACAATCAATAAGTAAATCTTGTTTTCTAAAATGTTTGCATAGAAATAACTGGCACCCATACAAAATTCATTTAGTTTAAAACGTTCTGTAGATGCTTTGGACCGGAGAGTAGAATTAAAATTATCCGATAATGCATTTCTGATACTTTCTAGGCTTACAATTTTTCGGCAAACTTGTTCTATATGAGATCACATACACAGCAATTTATATTGCGTAATAATTACTTTTTTTCAAGTTCTTATTATTCCTGGGAGTCGGTGGTTTGCAATTTTCGATTATAAATTTGTAGTCTGTCAATTAAAATCAGAATTATGTTGCAATTAGCCATATTATTTCTGATTTGTTACTATTGACAATATGGTTTAAATTTATGTTCTTTGCGTTTTAATAAACTTCATTTCATACAATGAACTTAAATTGTTTATAATGCGATTATGCAAAACTCAATAATCTGACAGAGCCCACTAGTACCGTGTTTAAAGAACATCTCGTAAACCATTATTTTCTGAATAATCTGTGCTTCAGCTTGAAAACTGCCTAAATTATGGGTTTTTCAAATATTATTAATGTTAGTGGTTATTCCAGTTTTTCCCTGCTCCGATCATGCTTTACAAAAATTAATTTTATAACGTTTTTCACTTTTTTTACAAATATTCTTTTGAAAGCATTGCTATATAGTCAAAAAAATACAAATTATATAGGAAAAAAGTTTAATATTGTTTGTTTTGCTTTATTGTCGAAAAATGCAAAATGAAATGTATTGGTTGGTAGCTGATGCATTTATTACATTATTCAACAAACAATCAATTTAAAAATAAAAAGGATTCCGGCTTTCTAGTTCAAGAGTATCAGAATGTTTAAACCGAGAACACAAAACTCAAATTCAAAATATGAAGAGGGAAGCTGAGACTAAATTTATTAAATACAGATAATTTAATGAATAAGGCAAGTTTAGATAAAAATCAAAAGCGCATTATATTAATAAATTCAGAGAAATAAAAACGAAACAAATTTAATTTAATTTAAAATGCTTAAATATTTTTGAGGTACATAAAGAAAGAAGAGTATAAAAAAATGTCGAAGCACACATAAAATATTTGAATGATGTTATGGCAGTTACACACAGTAACTAAACTCCGTACATTTTACAACAATTATTAGAAAAATACGGCCGGAATTTTAGAATTTTATATAATTTATGGTCTGTATCTGAGATGTAAAATCTACTTATAATTAAATGTGTAGAAATAAAAAAAAGTTTACACAATAATTCTAAATAGAGGACAGACTGTAAATGACATATAGAATTTGTTTTGTGGTTGTAAACAAATTGGTTCAAAGGCAGTACGGGTACTCATCCCCAAAACCACCCCCTAAAGTTCACATATTATTTAGCATCACATTCCTTATTATATTTTATTTAGTATTTCCACTTGTTGTACATTGATAGTCATATTCATCTATTTAAATTCATTTTATGCGCAATCAAAATAGTAATCTATCTAAATTGGTAATGAGCGACGGGAAGTATATTTCGTAACAAGTTTTCGCTTCCATCGTTCAGTCCGTCTTTTTTAAATTAAAAAATATATCTAAATCTGTGTTTTATTTAGTGGTGTCACGGTTATGGAGGAAAAAAGGGCCATCTATCAAACTGTACGCAACTGGTTGAATTAATTTAAATTGCTTCTTTACAACAATTGCCTTTCAAAGATTATTAAAAATGTAATGTGATGAAGTTTTCGCGAATATTCGTTTTTGAATTTTAAAGATTAACCCTCTAAATCTGGAATATGAATGGTGTAAGGATTTATTAAACAAACTCTCAAGGCTGTAGCTAGAAAAATATTTTGGGGAGGGGTGATTACTCTAGCCATTTGTTTTTAATATTGTGGACTGATTGGGACCGCGAAAGTTAGTTTTTTATTCAGTATACTTCCAGTATACAAGAGATCTAAATTCCGTTTTCAACCTCGAACCCCACCCCCTGGCTACGGCCTTGTAAACCATATTTACTTTTGAAATTCCTATTGATCATAACAATTTACCTTTTTTGGGACATGTTGTATTTATATAGCCTGTTATCGCTAGGATTATTTTTTTATGAGTTGGCTTTGCCATTATACAGTCCTATCTATTCAAAACTAGCCACCCAAAATAACTTTTAAAACATCCTTCAAAGAAAAAGACAAAAAACAAGTTTTTTATATATATAGGAGGGACACATTTTACACGTATCGGCCACCCTACAGTTTCAACCCTTAAGCGGGGGTGAATATAATTTCTTTAAAAATCTCACAACAAGGTAACAACCATTACAGCGAGAAACTAGTACAATTTGGAACTGAAAATCGAAAAAGTTGTATTAATGCTATGAAAGAACTAATACCTGTACTAGGGAAGTAATGAGATTAAAATATAAAAAAATCCGAAAAACAGAATGATATCCATATAAAGCCCCTGACACTCTAGAAATACAGATGACTGCCAAAGGAAGATCAGAAGTTCTCGTGGAAGAAGTGGAGTCAGCGGCTAAAAACATAAAGAATGGCAAGATAATAGGGAACGTCAGAATATCGCCCAAATATTTTCGTAATATATAGAAACCAGACACATACCACACAAGAAAGGCAGAAAGAATCCATTTGCAGTTAGAGCACTATAAGTCTTCTATCGGTAGTATATAAAGTGTTTACTGAAAGTAACAAATACTAACTCAGTAGAGATTATCAAATACTACTCGCCTTGACTTTCATGGACTTCGAGAAAGTGATCCTCACTAGATTATTGAAGGCGAGCAGAATGTCGATAGACCATGTACATAAACATTTCATTCATATGCAGGGCTTTGATTTCAAAACTAGCCACCCAAATTATTTTTTAAAATATCTTTAAAAGAAAAAGACAAAAAACACATTAATTTATATTTACGGGGGGACACATTTTACAGGTATCGGTCACCCTGCGGTTTCAGCCCCTAAGCGGGGATGAATATCACTTCTAAAAGTTTAAATACAAAGGGGTATCATGTGAAATATATTTTTTTAAAGTTCTCGTTTTGACAATCTTTTGAACCATCATTTGTTACAGTAAAATTATTTTTGCAGAGTAATATCAATTTAAACTTTCAATTTAAAATAATTATTATTTTCTATGTATTTATTATTAATATTTTATTAACGTTAGAATTACCTTGTACTTAAATTAAATGTTCAAAATGTCAAGGAGCGTTAGGTCAGGAGATGTCTCATTAAGCCAATTTCGTACAGGCAAGACTTATAATCTGGAGATGCTCCCTTCTGTTGAAAAAATATCTTTTCTTCGTCTAGCCACAAAGTTCCTTCTTGATTTATTCAGTTTTCTAAACATTCGATTATGAGGGTATTTATCACATTTTCTAATAATAAGTCCAAATACAATTACAAGTTAAATTTTCTTCCACGAATAAAGAACCTATAATTTTATAGTTTTATATGTTGGTTGTTTTCTCCCTGAATAACTTAGTAGTATTGTTCTAGTATCTACAATTGTTTAGTGGCAAATCCATTTAAAAAAATTCTTGCTTCGTCAGCAAAAGAAATATTAAAAAAATAGAGTCTGCATTTGCCCTTTGAATCATTAATTCGCAGAAACTTCTGTCATAATCGTCCTCAGCAAGCTGTTGAAAAGCTGTATTTTGTAGGAAACGGATTAATTTAGGCATGACGTTTTATGCACAGAGCCGACCGAAATATTTGTTGACCAGTTAACCTTGAGAAATTTATGAACTAAATCCAACACATACCTACTAATGCCCAATATTCTTATAGGGATGTCTCTGATGAAAAACATAAGCAGTTCTGTGAGCACCGCGTTTTTCTTTCCCATAAATATATATTATTTCAACTCTTCCTTGTAAAGAATAAAACATAGTCGAAATTTCATGGTCAGTTTTTAATGCAACCACTACCTACTAATAATCAATTTGTTACATATACACTCACAAATATCTTTCGCATAAACATTTAAGGATTTTGTCTCACTTGTTTATCTCTGTAATTATTCTCATGCTTTTTTGTAATTACAATTAAAAATATTAATTTTTTACGATTTCTAGGTCAATAATCTGTAAAAAATAATCTGATTTAAAAAAAATAATGTGTCAAAAGATTGGCAAAAAGAGGTTTCAGATGATACCCCTGTGTATTTAAACTATTAGAAGTGATATTCACCCCCGGTTAAGGGTTGGAATGCAGGGTGACTGATACGTATAAAATGTGTCCCCCGTAAATATAAATTAAAATTTTATTTTTTCATTTTCTTTTAAATATATTTTATGTGTTATTTTGGGTGACTAGTTTTGAAATGAAAGGCCTGTATATGTTATGGACCAAGTGATTAATTGGACACTACTCCTAATGCCCGGGTTTTTGGAAAAATGAATTGACAAAAGCATAATATCTATTTAAATCATGAAATAGCCCATACATAAAGTCAAAGGAAAAAATAACATGTTTTATTGCCATTATTTTTTCAGACATGAAATCAAAATTTAAAACACAAGTAACATAAAACTTCTTCGTTTTGTAGACCATCTTCCCTATGATTAAAAACAAACAATTTAAATAATAAGGTTAATAATTTGTACTTATTATGAAAGAGTTCTACATTTTGAAACTACTAGTTCTTAGCTGTTAAAATTCAAATTAAAAATATAAGACAAATAACACAAAATGGCAAGTAAACAAAAATAAGGAACACAATGTAGTGAGCAGTGAAGCAATTGGAGTCAGCAGTTAGTCATCGCAGGGCGTTTGTCCACCCCTGTATGCCTCCTCCCTTAAGGCATCTGTATTATACTTTGCCCAACCAGTGACAGATTCAAGGGGGCCTCAACTCCTCCCTCCCAAGCATCTGAGTTTTTTTAGCGCTTATTTTGCTAAAACCTACCTTCAGCGGGACCAAGCCTCCCATCCCCTCGATTATCACAGCAGTATTCATAATGCCCAGGCAGATTGATAAATAATGAAGTTTAGATAATACCACTTGGCCCTACGTAGCTTGCCAATTTTCATAATGCCCGAGCATTACAAATAATGCCCTCATTAATCACTCCTATCTTCGCGCACTCTAGGCGAGTCAGCTTATTTGACATATTTATCTTGAAAATTTTTTAATTTGGTAATATTCACATCGCTTAAATTTTTAGATTTTTTCAAATCCATTTTAACATTTTCATTCATGGAGAAAATTTTATGGCAACAAATTGTTCTAAAATACATTATTTTCGGATTTAATATGATGAGCTAGTTTTCGTTTCAGGTTTTTTGACGTTATATTTAAAGTTTTCGGTGTTTTATACATTTTTCATTTATGACATTTTTGATATTTTTGAGGTTAAAGACACTTCTGACGTTTCATTTATTCCTGGTATTTCTGATAGTTTTGTATTTTTTCACATTTTTGACATATTGACATATTGTTTTTGACTATTTTTGGGTCTCGTTTGCATTTACGGTGATGTTGGTATTTTCACTCATATCTTAATTTTGGCGTTTTTTAGATTTTTCTCGTTTCTCAATAACTTTGATAATTTCGTCAAATTTTATATTATTGTAATGTTTTGGTATATTTAATATTCTTAACGTTTTTTTTTTAAATTTATTGTTACTTTATAGGTCTTAACTATCATTTGAAAATTTCAACATTTTCTAATTTTTAAAGATATTAAAGATAAAACAATAGTAACCCCCTTTTCATCCATTTTGACAAAATAGCGACTCAAGTATTACTTCATTTAATAAAGGACTCAACCTCTTAATTCTTTACTTCAGTTTCCGGAAAAATAGTAACTTTTTGGAAAAAAACATTTCCCCTCCTGACCCCCACGAATTAATTAAATTTTTACTGAATGATGATACTCAATATTATTTGTTTGGAGAGAAAAGTACATACACCAATTTTCACGTCTTGTTTTTCTGGATAGGGACAATCTAATCAGCTGGCGACATGAAATATACTTTATAACCTACTCTCATACATATCAAATATACAAAAAAAAAAAACGTAAAAATAGGTCGAGCCCTTTCGGGGGAGTTTGACCACAAACACCGTGACATGACATTTTGTGCAAATTTATTTTTATTTATATTTAAGAATTTATTAAATAGTGTTTAAAATTTTGGGGCCTTAACTTTTGATGACTCTTTGTTTCTTTCCTCAGGACTTGGGTTCGGAGTTAATGTATCTATTTAAGTCAACTATTGATTCACTTATAACACATATGTGTTATTTTATCAATAACATTTATTGAAGCCTAATTTTCTCAGAGTATTAATATGTTATTATTTAATCATTGCCACTGTACTGAACTCAAAACTATAATTTATTGTGACCTTAGACTTTTTTTAAATTATATTTACCAATCAATTTTTTTTCTAGATATAGACATGAAATATATTTTACAACCTATTGTCGTTCCTATCAAATAAACATAAAAAATTATGAAAATCGGTGGAGCCGTTTCGGAGAAGTTCTCTTCACAAACACCGTATCACGATAGTTTTACATATTAGATATGCCTTTACTTTAATTAATGCTGCTATATAAACCGCGATTTCTCTAAAACACATATTTTGACATTAAAGAAAGTCATAATAAATATTTGTTCAAATCGGATTTTGAAAACTCACGTATAGTAGAAATATAGTTTACATCGGTTTTTTGAAAAGTAGTATTTTCAGTATTCATATCATATTTATTTTCTATTTGAAGTCTGAAAAAAATAATGATCATTGTTAGGTTTTCTATTATACGAAAGTTATGTATTTCTGCAACAAATTGTTAAAGATGAAGTAGTCACGTAGTTTTGATAAACATTTACGACTATAATTTAAGATTTAAAGTGATATTTATTAAGAAATAAATAATAGTGTCTTTCAAGCTCATATAACCACGGTGAATAAACAGCGAGAGGATGTTTGTTTCCACAATGTGCCCTCCTTTGATTTCGCCCTTAGGTATATTCAGACAGCCCCAATTATATAAATAAATTCCTAACAACTAAAATTAACCCATCTACAATCTTAAATCCCACCCAAAATCGAAAAAGTTCAATATTTTCATAAAATAGTATAATCCATGAAATCGAAATTTGCAATAAAGACCCAAAACCTTATTAAACGACTGAATAATTTTACATTTAATTGGATCATTGAGTTCTCTAAAATATAAATTACTATTATGAAAATTTGTAAAATTAAATTAAAAAATATATGGCTTATATTTACCCACAGCGAATTTCAATATGAGATGTAACAGAAATGCTCTTTCACGCATTTTCGATTTCACAAGAAGTAGAAGAAGACGAGCTGATAACAAGTTACAAGTTACCGTTCAAATTCACAGCGTTGCGTTGCTAAAATTTGGAGGTTACAACGACGAACGTACAACCCGGAGGTCAGAACTCACTTGTTGTATCACTCTTAGGCAATACTAGCTCCAGTGGTGAACCCTTGAACTAAATGGACGACTCGAGGATACTTTAGATACCTTTAAGCCTCCAATAAAATTTTGCTGATTTTACATTCTGTTACCATACAATCCATAAATATTCTCAAATAAAGGCAAATCCTTGTGACCTCCAAAATCGGAGGTAGTAGAGTCATACATAGGAGGTGACAACGTATATCGTATACCTGCTTCTGAGGCCATAACGATACCTTTATACATACATACATACATATATATATATATATATATATATATATATATATATATATATATACGTGTTAAATTGTCACCTCCGTACAGTTTAAGAGGCTCTCTGACCTGCAGGTCTATCAGATGATATTTCTGTAAGATTGCTTTATATATGAGATGAGGGGGGAGTTATTGTAACGTTTTACATTAGAGGGGCAAGAATTTTTGTAATGTAAAATGTATATATATATATATATATATATATATATATATATATATATATTTATATATTAGAGTAAATATACAAGATACGTAAGGACCTCATTTGCCGAGCATTTCAGGTGTTGTATAAATTCATTTAAAATTCAAGTATTGGTTTTTTGGAAAAACGCTCGGACAAGTCGGTTTTTTTTTGACTGCGGTTTTGTAACGATAAACTCATTTATACAGGGTGGGCCAGAAATAAATTGCGACCATCAACTTCATATTTTCAAATGGAAACATTTGTTTTTATTTTATTTTTGAATTCTGCATTGAATGCTAAGTATTTTTCATGTCATGTTATTAAAAATACATTTATTTCTAAAGTTAAGAAAACAACGGTAAAAATAAGGTGTTTGTTGTTTTTAACCTATCTATTTACGTCTAGGTTTTATGATTGTTGGGCGGTTTTTTAGTCGCATGAGTGAAAACCCTTTTTTTAATGATGGAGTTTATAACAATTGTTTAATTTCATAGAAACTGTACTATAATTTTACTTCAAATAAGTAGCTGTCAAGTGCAGCTGCAAACTTTCAAAGTTTGGGCGTTTAACTGAAAAGCAGCGAATAGAAATTTTGAAGATGGTAGGAGATGGCGACAGAATTAGAACACAAGTTGAAGTTTGCAAATTGTTTAATATGAAGTACCCGGAGCGGCCTATTACACGATCGGTAGTAAGTAAAATAGAAAACAGTTGCTAAAGTTTGGTAGTAAGAGACAATTACAAAACCAAACATTTTCCAGAAGATACACTATTAAATGTTTTGCTCGATTTACAAAAAAATCCTCACAAATCCACTAGACAAATAGGCGCAGAACAGTCAATAAGTAAATCTTGTGTTCTAAAATAGAAATAACTGGCACCCATACAAAGTTCACTTAGTTCAGAAATTACTGAAGATGCTTTTGATAAATGCAATGCCAATCCGCACTTTTCAAGTAAGATAGTTTTTATTTGGTGAGGCAACATTTTGTTTAAATGGTTCAGTAAACTTGCAAAATTTTCGGTATTGGACATCAGAAAACCCACATTGGATTATGGAAATTCATACACATTTTTCCAAGAAAGTTAACGTATGGGCCGGAATTGTGGGTACTTCAATTGTGGGTCCGTTTTTTACTGAAAGGACACTTAACTGGGAAACGTGTTTAGACCTATTACAAAATGACATAATACCCTGTTTAACAGAAGTTTACCCGAATGGTGAAAACCCCAATATACTGGTAGATTCGGTATGGTTTCAACAGGATGGAATGCCCCCGCACTATTCGCGAGCAGTGCGAGATTATCTTGACAATATTTTCCCAAATAGATGGAACGCAAGGAGAGGTAATATCGAATAGCCAGCTAGGTCTTCAGATCCAAGCCCGTTAGATTTTTACTCTTTGGGGTTACGTGAAATCGAAAGTCTACTTCAATAAGCCGGAAAATATCCAGAAATTAAAGAATACAATTAGAGCCGAAATAATCCTGCCACAAACGTTAAACAAAGTGCTGCGAGAATTTGAAAACCGTTTTACATATTGACAGGAAGTCAACAATTCCAACATTTAATTTGATATGTTGATGTTTCTTTTTCTTCAATTTTGAAAGAAATGTAATTTTCTTAACAACTGTTAATTTTCGGTATAGGACATTGTACATGGAAAATAATTAGAATTCAATGAAGAATTCAAAAACAAAATAAAAAATAAATGTTTCAATTTGAAAAAATGAAGTTGATGGTCGCAATTAATCACAAAAACGTCAGGCCAAAAAAAACCGACGTGTCCGAACGTTTTTCCAAAAAACAACACCTGAATTTCAAATGAATTTGTTCTAACCCACGCGTCCCCAGTGTATATTTGGTGAATAAATTAATACTATAAAAATAATTATGAAGAAGAGGTACATTAAAATTATCCGATAATGCATTTCTGATACTTTCTAGCCTTACAATTTTTCGCCAAACTTGTTCTATTTGAGATCGCATACACAGAAATTTATATTGCGTAATAATTACTTTTTTTTTTCAAGTTCATATTATTCCCTAGGAGTCACTAGTTTGCAATTTTGGATTATAAATTTGTATTCTGTCAATTAAAATTAGAATTATGTTGCAATTAGTCATATTATTTCTGATTTGTTACTATTGACAATATGGTTTAAAATTATGTTCTTTGCGTTTTAACAAACTTTATTTCATACAATGAACTTAAATTTTTTATAATGCGATTATGAAAAACTCATTAATCTGAAAGAGTCCACAAGTACCGTGTTTAAAGAACAGCTCGTAAACCATTATTTTCTGAATAATCTGTGCCTAAATTATGGATTTTTCAAATATTATTAATGTTGGTAGTTATTCCAGCTTTTCCCTGTGGGTAATACTTCGATCATGCTTTACAAAAATTAATTTTATAATATTTTTCACTTTTTTTACAAATATTCTTTTAAAAGCATTGCTATATAGTCAATAATTTACAAATTATAAAGGAAAAAAAGTTTAATATTGTTTGTTTTGCTTTATTGTCAAAAAATGCAAAATGAAATGTATTGATTCGTAGCTGATGAATTTATTATATTATTCAACAAACAATCAATTTGAAAATAGAAAGGCTTCCGACTTACTAGTTCGAGAGTATCGGTTTGTTTAAACCGAGAACACAAAACTCAAATTCAAAATATGAAGAAGGAAGCTGAAACGAAATTTGTTAAATACAGAAATGAATGAAGCAGGTTTAGATAAAAATCCAAGGCGCATTATATCAAAAAATTCAGAGAAATAAAAACGAAACAAATTTAATTTAATTTAAAATGCTTAAATATTTTTGAGGTACATAAAGAAAGAAGAGTATAAAAAATGTTGAAGCACACATTAAATATTTGAATGATGTTATGGCAGTTACACACAGTAACTAAACTCCGTACCTTTTACAAAAATTATTAGAAAAATACAGCCCGAATTTTACAATTTTATATATTTTATGGTCTGTATCGGAGATGTAAAATCTACTTATAATTAATTGTGTAGAAATAAAAAAAGTTTACAGAATAATTCCAAATAGAGGACAAATTGTAAATGAATTTGTTTTGTGGTTGTAAACAAATTGGTTCAAAGACAGTAAGGGTACTCACCTCCAAAACTACCCCCTAAAGTGCACATATATTTACCATCACATTCTTCATTATATTTTAATTAGTATTTCCGTTTGTTGTACATTGATAATCAAATCCAACTATTTAAATTAATTTTATGAGCAACCAAAAAAGTAACCTATCTAAATTGGTAATGAGCGACGGGAAGTATATTTCGTAACAAGCTTTCGCTTCCATCGTTCAGTCCCAGTCTTTTTAAAATTTAAAAATATATCTAAATCTGTGTTTCATTTAGTGGTGTCACGGTTAGGGAAGAAAAAGAGGGCCGTCTATCAAACTGTACACCACTGGTTGAATTAATTTAAATTGCTTCTTTACAACAATTGCCTTTCAAAGTTTATTAAAAATGTAATGTGATGAAGTTTTCGCCAATATTCGTTTTTGAATTTTAAAGATTAACCCTCCAAATCTGGAATATGAGTGGTGTAAGGATTTATTAAACAAACTGTCAAGGCTGTAGCTAGAAAAATATTTTGGGGAGGGGAGATTACTTTAGCCATTTGTTTTTAATATTGTAGACTGATTGGGACGGCGAAAGTTAGTTTTCTATTCAGTATACTTCCAGTATATATATAAGAGATGTATAGAATAAAATAATACATTTATTTTCATGAAGAAATTTGTTAATTCGTTAAAATTGAATCTTTAATTCCCAAATTTCGTTTTGAACCTCGAACCCCCCCCTGTCTACGGCCTTGTAAACCATATTTACTTTTGTATTTCCTATTGATCATACCAATTTACGTGTTATCGCTAGGATTAATTTTTTATGAGTTGGCTTTGCCATTATACAGTGCTATCAATTCAAATCTAGCCACCCAAAATAACTTTTAAAACATCCTTAAAAATAAAAGACAAAAAACAAGTTTTTTATATATAGGAGGGACACATTTTACACGTATCGGTCACCCTACAGTTTCAACCCTTAAGCGAGGGTAAATATAATTTCTTTAAGGTAAAATACAAAGGGGTATCATGTGATACCTTTTTTAAAAAAAAAACACAAAAAGGTAACAACAATTACAGCGAGAAACTAGTACAATTTGGAACTGAAAATCGAAAAAGTTGTAGAACTAATAACTGTACTAGGGAAGAAATGAGATTAACAGATAAAAAAAAACAGAAGGATACCCATGTAAAGCCCCTGACACTCTACAAATACAGATGACTACCAAAGGAACACCAGAAATTCTCGTGGAAGAAGTGGAGTCAGCGGTCAAAAACATAAACAATGAAAAGACAATAGGGAACGTCAGAATATCGCTCACATATTTTCGCAATATATAGAAACCAGACACATACCACACAAGAAAGGCAGAAAGAATCCATTTTCAGTTAGATTCTTCTATCGGTAGTCTATAAAGTGTTTACTGAAAGTAACAAATAACAACTCACTAGAGATTATCAAATACTACTCGCCTTGATTTTCATGGACTTCGAGAAAGTGGTTCACACTAAATTATCGAAGGCGAGCAGAATGTCGATAGACCATGTACATAAACATTGATTAATAATATGCAGGGCTTTCATTTCAAAACTAGCCACCCGAATTAGTTTTTTAAATATCTTTAAAAGAAAACCCCTAAGAGGGGATGAATATCACTTCTAAAAGTTTAAATACAAAGGGGTATCATGTGATACTTTGTTTTAAAGGTCTCTTTTTGACCCATCATTTGTTACAATCAGATTATTACCATTTTAAACTTTCAATTTAAAATAATTATTATTTTCTATGTATTTGTTATTAATACTGTATTAGCGTTAGAATTACCTTGTACTTAAATTAAATGTTCAAAATGTCAAGAAGCGTTAGGTCGGGAGATGTGTCATTAAGTCAATTTCGTACAGGCAAGGCTTACAATCTGGAGGTGCTCCCTCCTGTTGAAAAAATAGCTTTTTTTCGTCTACCAACAAAGTTCTTTCTTGATTTATTCAGTTTTCTAAAGATTCGGTTATGAGGGTATTTATCACATTTTCTAATAAGTTCAAACACAATCTTCAGTTAAATTTTCTTCCACGAATAAAGAACTTATAATTTTATTTCCAAGAATTTCGGCCCATGAGTTAATTTTCTGGGATGTTGGTTGTTCTCTTCCTGAAAAATTTGTGGGTTGGTATTGTTCTAGTATCTACAATTATATTTAGTGGCAAATGCATTTAAAAAAATCCTGCTTCTTCAGAAAAAGGAATATTAAAAAAATAGAGTCTGCATTTGCCCTTTGAATCATTAATTCGCAGAACCTTCTCTCATAATCATCCTCAGCAAGCTGTTGAAAAGCTGTATTTTGAAGGGAACGGATTTATTTAGCCATAACGTTTTATGCACAGTGCCGACTGAAATATTTGTAACCAGTTAACCATGAGAAATGTATGAACTAAATTCAACACTTACCTACTAATGCCCAATATTCTTATCGGGATATCTCTGATGAAAAACATGAGCAGTTCTGCGTTCACCGCGTTTTTCTTTCCCATAAATATATATTATTTCAATTCTTCTTTGTAAAGAATAAAACAGTCGAAATTTGATGGTACGTTTTTAACGCAACCACTAACTACTAATAATAAATTTCAAAGAGGTTTCAGATGATACCCCCGTGTATTTAAACTTTTAAAAGTGATATTCATCCCCGGTTAAGGGTTGGAATGCAGAGTGACTGATACATATAAAATGTGTCCCCCCTAAATATAAATTATTTTTATATTTATTTTTTTTTCTTTTAAAGATATTTTATAGGTTATTTTGGGTGGCTAGTTTTGAAATGAAAGCCCTGTATATGTTATGGACCAAGTGATTAATTGGACACTACTACTAATGCCCGGGCTTTTGGAAAAATGATTTGACAAAAGCATCTATTTAAATCATTAAATAGCCCATACATAAAGTTTTCATAATGCCCGAGCATTACAAATAAAGCCCTCATTAATCACTCCTATATTCACACAAGCTAGGCGAGTCAACTGATTTGACATATTTATCTTGAAAATTTTTTAATTTGGTAATATTCACATCGCTTAAATTTTTAGATTTTTTCAAATCTATTTTAACTTTATCATTCATGGGCGAAAATTATATGGCAACAAATTCTTCTAAAAATACATTATTTTCGGATTTAATCTGATGAGATTGCTATTTTTAACGATTTTGGTGTGTTATAAATTTTTACATTTATAACATTTTTTATATTTTGACATTTTAGACATTTCATTCATTTCTGGAATTTCTTATATTTTTGTATATTTTCACATTTTTGACATATTGTTTTCCAATATTTTTGGGTCTCGGCTGCATTTACGGTGATGTTGGTATTTTCACTCACATCTGTATTTTTGGGTTTTTTTTTTTAGATTTTTCTCGTTTTATGTTTTTGACACAATAACTGTGATAATTTTGTCAAATTTTGTATTATTGTGAGGTTTTGGTGTATTTAATATAACTGGAATTTATCGCTACTTTATAGGTCTTAACTATTATTTGAAAATTTCAACATTTTCTAATTTAAAGATATTGTCTGCACTAAATCTGATAGTGACCCCACCCACTCACTACTGGCAAACATTTAAGAACAGAATCAATTTATCAACTCTCATGCAATGAATAAATACTCCACATTCCATTTATCGGCTACGTGATGATCGCTAAGTGATTAATTCAGTTCTACTCATTTCAGGAGAAGTGCATGTTACCAACTTTCGCGCCTGCATCTTTTTTGTTCCTTAAAAATTGCTGACACCCCTCGTCTTCCTGCAATAACAGAGTTTAAATTTAAGGAACTAATTTATAATTCTCATATCCGTATTATTTTCGGTTCCCGAAATAGTAATTTTTTCTTAAAACATTCACCGCTTGCCCCCTATCGTATACCTGAATGTTTACAATTTGATAAAACTCTGTTGATTTTAGAAGAGTATGTATATAAAGATACACCAGTAGATAAGCAAAGAGAATTCTGGACCGGAAGTGGGCATAGAGGTAACCAGTCATCGAGTTCTCGCCGGGAGCTGCTGCCGAGCTGTTGGTAGTTGTTGTTTGGATAAGAAGAAGAAGTCATTGGGAAGAAGAAGATATTGGGGGTGGTCGTAGGGGTGCGCGAAAGACATTTGGGTGTGTCGTAGAGGTGCGCGCCATCTGTTGTTAATAAATGAAAGCCATTGTATTGTGGGTTGCAGGGTGCACGCCATCTGTTTTTGGTTGTGGTGGTTAGAAACAAAAAAAGTTTGGCCGGGTATCGAACGCTGCTTGCCTGATTACAAAGTCAGGTGTCCACCGAGCTGCGCTAATGCGGTTAATCGAGAAATGTTTATTTGAAAAGGTATAGTTTATGCCCGTTGCGCGGACGCGTGTTTTTGGGCGTTGTTCGGTTGGATATTTGGGGGCTGGATGGGGGATATGGTATTTTGTTGTCTGTAAAAACATTTAAAATCTTTTGCTTAAGCCTGCATGCGCGAGAACGTCCACTCCTTCGAGTCTATAGTTTTCGTTAGCGAGCGCCTACTTGCGCAAGAACGGCAACTCCTTCGAGTCTCTGATTTTGTCGGATGATTCAAGGCCAAGCGTAATAATTTTGAGACTTGGAAAATTTTTAATAGATGTGTCAAGAATTTGATGTTATGGTTTCTAGTAGTCTGCTAATAATTTTGAGAATAAAGTAACGAACGAGGTGCAAGATGAGCATAGTGTCTCACCAACTACTGTTGAATGCAGATCAATAAAAATGACTTTACTTAAATCAAGCTTTATAATATTTACATTAATTTTGAAAAATGTCTTGTATGTTAATATACCTTATGGAACCAAGGACATGGCTCTATGCCCTTCAGGGAACTGTTTGAACCGCTCCAACTATACATTGATGGCTCGAGATAGATTAAACGATGGACAGTTGCCTGTATATTTTGCTAGCCTGTCAAACACAACAAAAAATTTCAAACTGAAGCTGATATTTTCTGAGCAGCATCTTGCCAAGATGAAAAAACGTTACTATCGAACAGCTCAATGACTATACGTGATGCCAACCTATAAGAGTAGCTCCACAAAGTGCTAATTCTTATTTGTGTAACACTCTCTACAATTACAATATTATTACTTAAATTAATTGTGAAATGTATAAGGAAAAGAATGAATAATTAAAACACATAGTTATATACAATGTTTTATTTATGTAAAATACTATTCAGAAGCCAATAATAAACTACATCAACATTTTCTTTTGCACATCGTACTGGATCATTGCAGCGGCAGTGAAAATGCATGGAGAGTCAGAAGGTTCCAGTTCAACAGCGCCTTTGAAATTTTCCAGATTGATTAGGTGATAGTGTGATTCTCCATCTTGGTTAAGCAGTTTTCTCAAATTGTGAATTTTCAGCTCTTCAAATAACTTGATAAATAAAAAGTCATATTTCTGATGGCCTCGTACATATATGTGTGTGCATTTGGTTAGGAAAATTCTCAAAATGTCGTTAATAGCATTCAAATCGTAGTGGCCATTAGAGTAGTGGAGTCCATGTAGCCGTTTTTCCAAATATCGTACTTGCCTTTTGTCTGCTGCTGATTACCAATTCTTTGGGAACAAATCTTCCCTCGATTTCGAAACCTTGAATGTCGACAATTGCAATTTCCATGGTGAACCGTTGAAAAGCTGTACCGAAACTGATTTTCTAAACAGCTGAGTGATCTAATATAAGCTTCGAACAATTTCGCTGACTGGGAGAAATTAATATCGTGGATAATTATGCAGAAGGCTCGGATCTTATCGGGAAATTCCGTCTGGCTTTCATTATCCAGGCGAATATCTACTGTCGAGGATTTCATGGTGTCCTCACGTCGGGAGCAATCGATGACGAATAGGGTGTGCGTCTTGAATGCAACATAATCCAGTAGAGGGTGTTTGCCGCCGTCAAAGCTGGGATAAAAGTCTGTATACCTTTTGTACGCCTCACCGTACTCACTCTTTGAAAAATCTAAATCAAATCTCTCCATAGGCCAAAATTCGTTGTTTAAATTTAGGCGAATATTGGAAATGTAAATATTATCAAATTCCGTGGGATCTTCTTTGATGTTGCTGTGGCGATCCGTTTGGAAGGCTAAGATAACGTAACGAGGGCTTTCCAGTGCGGCACACGTCTTCACAGCCCAAATTTCACGAGTAGCACCTGTTTTGAGAGCAGGCAACTCATTTAGCTCCCATTTACGAAACGGTAAAATTATACTGGAATCCGCTTTGACGGCTTGCAGTAAATCCAATTTAACGTCATCGTTTGGAAAAATGTGACGGACTTTGAGTTCGATGTTTTTTATTGTCACTTTGCAATCATCATCGCTACGACTTCGCACCAGACGAATTGTTTGTTTACCACACATCACCTGCTTATAGTCGTTGAAGATGGAAAACAAATGTCCCAATGGAATGTACATGTGAAAAGTTTTATCGGCGGCATTCATATACGCTTTATGTGGAAAATTCCACCCGGCTATGAATAGGTCCTTTGAACTGTTGGGGTCGTAGCACAAGTATCCACGAATTGTGTGATTTCAACGATATCATTGTTGCTGAATGACTTGACGTATGGATAGTAGGTTCGCAACTCCTCGCGTCTTACACTATCATCAAAATTTGGTTTGCGGAAGTTATCGAACATTTGTGGAGTTGACATGCTAGCCGAGCGTTTGTAGAAACAATCTGTTCGAGAGCGTGAGTGATCTCTTGAGAGGTTTCATAGAAACTGATGGTGGTCGAGGAGCGGTTGACCTCTTATATGGTTCTTCATCAAATACAAGTCGACCCATTATTATTGTAGTTGTTTCAGCTCAAGTCGAATGATGATTTCTTCACCACGCAAATTCACAAGTTCAGAGTCTTGATTCAAAATTTGCAATGTGAGGTTATGTATTTCGCTTCTGTTAATTGGCAAATAGATTAAATGCTGAGGTGTTTCGTCGATGGCAAAACCAGGATCAACTGCAACGGCAAATTCGTAAATGGTGTGTGAAGGAGTGTTGTTGTAGAAGGCTCCCGATGTGATGTTGCTATCGAGATGAATCGTTCTAACTTTTATAATGTTCACTGGTAAATCGGAACTGTGAACTTGATTGCGTGGTAGCAGCTGTTTAGAGAAGCCCAGAATATCACCGATGCTGTCTTGCGGTTGAAAGTCCACAGCGTACTTGCTGCTGAAAAGCTCACACATGAGAGTATTGTAATTTGGTTTCAATGAGAAAATATTCTCAACGTCCTTTGCCAAATGAATGCCAAGTGCCTTTCTAATATAAGCTTCGATGTCACCAATTTCGTATGAACCTTCAGGCAAGTCGATGAATGTTTGCGTGTTGTGATCGTCAAACAGGTAGATCTTGTCACCTCTCTCAGTGTTTGGGATGCTGTTGTACGAGTGAAAACTCAATAAAGCTAGTCCGTAGTTGTAGTTGGGATCCAACTGAATAGGTGGTTGAAAATCAATAGACAGTATTGGGCTGCGACCTTTCAATGTGATGATCACAGACATGACTGAAAATTGGCTGCTTGTTAGCTGCTAATATAGGTAAAGGTAAAACAACAATAATGCAAAATATTTATTTTTTATTATAGAGAAATTTCAAGCATAAATGGCCACAATTTGATTGATTGTACGTCTGATAAGAGTCATTGTTGTAGAGGATTTTCACTCCACTGCCAAAGTAGTTGGCTAATTCTCGGGGTGGTTTCAAACATCCAAAGCTATCAAAGTACTGAACGGTGTTTCCATTTCGCACATAAGCTACCCAGTGCATACCGTGACGACTGCTGGTATCCAAATTAACGATGGCAGACTCCCTTGTTTGTGAATGTTTAGGTAAGGCGTCTCGCATAAATACTCCCCTAAAGTGGGGGATCTTCAAATGTTTGGCATATTGCTCAAGCTCGTGATTGTAAAGTGCTCGATTGGGTAGCTTTATTGGGAGTTTTTTTGCTCCTTTAAGTAAAGCCCCAAGCCGTTGCTGGACTTTTTAAGAAAAATACCGATTCCTTTCTTCGCAAGCTCTTCCATGGCTTGATTATGGCGCTGGTCCTCCTCCAACTTCTTGCGGGCGTTCTTTGCATCTATCACGGCTTTGGCTACTCCACTGGCTCCCCCGGCAAGAGCTCCAAGTGCTGGCAACCCCGCAAATAGGGGTATTAGTGCGAGAAAACCACCAATTTTCGACTCAAAAGGAATGACTCGAGGTACATGGATTTTTTAGCGACCACCTGCCTTCTTAATGACTGCTCGGGCTGCTCTCAACGCCAATAACGATGTCTTACGGACATCACTTCCAGATCCGACAATAGCTCTCTTGATTGGTAGAACCACATTCTGTCGAAAAGATTTTTTTCCACATCGTTTTTTGATTCCAAGCCCCATCTTGCGTTTAGCCTTCATACCTGTAGTTATAAGCCAAGAAGCTGCTTTTTCTCCAAGTGAAGCGTCCCTTGACTTGAATCTCTCCTAGGCTCGATTTTCCAACTCGTAATCAGCCTTATGACGATCCGCCAAAGACTTGTATTTACTGTAGGCGATATCGTGCGTTCGACAAGCAGCGTCTGTCTTATTGATTCCCTGCTGACCCTTGGAGAGACGGTCTTGAAGTTTTGTACCGGGTCCACAAAACTGATAACCAGGTAGATGTAGTTCAAATGTTAATTTATTGATTGCGCTATTCAGTAAACTACCTCCTTTAGGAGCATGATACTGATTGAAACTGAGATAAACTGCTGTATTTAATTAGTATCCGCAATAAGGATGATGTCAGTATATCGTAAGATGTATATGAAGCAACAAGATGTCCAATTGCCTATCGAAAATTTCGACTTTGTTGAAGAATCGTTGTCATCAGCAAGTCATCACGGACAATTGTTACCAAATTCCCTACGAGCAGCATTCTGCGGACCTAGTGGTTGCGGAAAGACCAACGCATCGTTATCACTGCTATTCAATGAAAACGGCCTACGATTCGAGAACGTCTACATCTATTCCAAGTCACTCTACCAACCAAAGTACCAGCTCTTACAAGACCTTCTCAAGCTGGTTAAAGGTGTATCGTATTTTCCCTTTAAAGACAACGAAGAAGTAATTGATCCGAGTGAGGCACGCGAATGTTCAGTATTCATTTTCGATGATGTGAATGGTGATAAACAAAACAAGATTCAGAATTTTTTGTTCGATGGGAAGGCATAGGAATATCGATTCAATATATTTATGCCAAACGTATAGCAAAATACCTAAGCAACTGATTCGAGACAATTGCAACGTAATTGTCATATTCAGACAAGATGAGGT
This sequence comes from Octodonta nipae, assembly GCA_034190945.1. Lineage (NCBI taxonomy): Eukaryota > Metazoa > Arthropoda > Insecta > Coleoptera > Chrysomelidae > Octodonta > Octodonta nipae. Next base: position 102,515,147 of record CM067217.1, read on the forward strand.
AAATTTGAAGCACGTCTTTGATGAACACGTGTCTCCCGACATGGACTATGATAAATTTAAGACAATGTGTTCGGAATGCTGGCAAAATCGTTTTGGCTTTATTACAATAGCTAAGGACTTCAACTTGAATGATGGCCGCTACCGTAAAGGATTCGATAAATATATAAAGGTTCAATAAATATGATTGCTGTTAGTTGATAAAAATGTCTTCATTGAGTAGCAACATTGCTGCCACTGCTCGAAAGAAAAAGTTTCGATGACTCCTGGCAGTCTGACCTCGCACAAATGGATCTCTATGCAAAATCCAATCGTAATTTCAATTTCTTCCTGGTGGTGATTGATTGCTTTTCAAAGTATGTGTGGACGAGACCACTGAAAACCAAATCTGGTGAAGAGGTAACTCGTGCCTTTGAGAGTATTCTCAAGGAAGGACGGCACCCGAAAAATCTTCAAACTGACCAGGGTAAGGAATACTACAATAGTTGCTTTCAGAAACTCATGAAGTCAAACGGAATCAATCATTATAGTACATTTAGTGGACTGAAAGCCGTAATAGCTGAACGAGTAATTAGAACGCTGAAAGAACGGCTCTACAAGTACTTTAGTTTGAACGGCACCTACAAATGGATAGATATTCTACAGGAAATCGTTAAGGACTACAACCATCAAAAACATTCTAAGACAAAGATGAGACCTGTGGACATTAATAGGAAAAACGCTCGAGATATTAAAGTATACAATAACCTGAAAATTGCTGGACCAAGAAAACTGAAAGTCGGAGATGTTGTGCGAATAAGTAAAACCAAACACGTTTTTGATAAAGGTTACCTTCCCAGCTGGAGTACGGAATTGTTTAAAATTACGCAAGTTAAAATAACTAATCCAGTTACGTATATTTTGCAAGATATTTCTGGTACAGCGATTCAAGGGAGCTTTTACGAAGAAGGATTGCAAAAGGCCGCCTATCCTGATGTGTATCTCGTTGAGAAAAATTTGCAATGAAAAGGCCACAAGGTTAAAGTTCGGTGGCTTGGGTTTGATTCGAGCCACGACAGTTGGATTGGCACTGAAAACAGACTATAACACCAAGGCTAATCATAAATTGATAATAAATCATCATAAATATAGACATGTGCGTGCATTGCAAAATGAAGACTCAGGGTGAAAACATCACTGTAAAGTATTCGAAAAGTTTAAGCCAACATATCAACAAACTTAAACGATTAGAGAAAGTTTTAAAACTTTATTGTGAAAAAGAACAAGTGATGCAACATTTAAAAGCCTTACATATATGATGATGTTGATGGGGAACAGAGGAGCTCTTAGCAACAAGAGATCTACTTTTCCATCTTGGCGTAGGAACACATAATTGAAATCAACCGCAATCAGGTAGTGGAAGGGGTACAACTATAAAATTGTGAAAATTCCCTACATATATTCCCAGTCCCAGTTTACCTCTCGAGTGATTTGTGAAAATGAGTAGTATCAGCAGTTTTGAAACCATGGATAGTGGTTATAGTAGTGATTCCACTATCAATTACAGTGCGGATTTGGATAGAGTGTTACAAATGTATGATGAAGCTGCCATAAAGGAAGACTATTACTTGCTGCATTCGAGGTTTCCATTACTGAATTCCGAGTATGATGTTCAATGTGCACTCAGTCCTGCAAGATCCTATTCTCCAGTGGTTATCTTGCAAAAAACACCTATAGCCGCTGGAACACCAACGAAAATTGTAATGACTATGTACGAGGGGGAAGATGTCATCATTGAGCTCAAGCTCTTGAAAACAAACTTTTTTGAAAATGCTACACCTCCAGAGTTTGCTGCCCCAGTGACCTGCGGAGATTGCCTACATCTATCCCAGATCCAGTATGAAAATGTGAAACAAGTGATGCTGATGAAAAACATTTGCGCACTATATTTGGATTATAGTGATGTGGTTGAACTCTTAGCTATTAACTCTATTATCTCAAGTAAAATAATTTGTTTGGAGCGCTTAAATTTCAGTACTTTTTATTATAAAATAATAGATGAAATTTGTTTATGGTCACATTTACTAAATCGTTTACCGATTGAAAAATTGTTAAAACCATTTTGTTTAGAAGACAGGTCTCCATTATGTATTGCATTAAAAGAACATATTTATTATTATAAAAACATTATTTTGCGAGATATTGACATTAGAAAAATTGAATAAAAGCTTATAAATTAAAAAATTTGTTGTTTATTTCATCATTTATACACCATGGAGTGTCGAGAATACTTCCAAATATACGAAAATCGATTACGTACCTTTCAAAACTGGCCTTTCGACTTCCCTGCTGAAAAGTTAGCAAAAGCAGGGTTTATCTACAGACAAGATGCAATAGAATCCGATGGCAGCTTAAATGATGCTGTTGAATGCCCATTTTGTGATACACGTGGTTTCAACTGGGAAGATGGTGATGACCCTGTTGCCGATCATCTGGACTAGAATCCATATTGTCGCTTTTTTGATTTTGATGACACTTACCACATCACCAGACCTATCAGACATAAAAGCAAAGTGACATTTGAGAGCAGACTTGAGACGTTCAAAGACTGACCTATTGCCTTGAAGCAGACACCCACCGAGCTTGTCAACGCCGTCTTCTTTTACACGGGCTACGGTGACAGGATCACTTGTCATTGCTGTGGCTTAGAGCTCAAGAATCTCTTACCTTATGATGATATTGCAGAGCTTCACAAAAAGGGACAGCTAAATGTTTACTGCTTAGAGACTGCCCACCAAATCCCCACACTGACTCTAATCATAATACTTGTAAAATTTGCTTAACTAATGAAATGACAATTGTTTTTATGCCATGCAGACACTTTGCTAGTTGCTTTGATTGTTCTCTGAAAATACATCATTGCTGCATATGTAGACGGAAAATTGCAGGTAATTTAAAAATATATGTATGCTAAAAATAAAAAACAAAGTTACCAATATGCTGTTTTATTTAAAATAAATAAACATAGGCTAATAACATAACTACATCAAATATTACTTATACATATATCTTGAAAGTAAAACTGAATTTAGAGGCTGTAGTGGCCCCAGAGGGTAAAGTATCATATGAGTCTTAACAGATAGCGCTTGTCATCAAAAGGACTGAGGGCGATTTTTGTCTGCTCTACACTAAATATATTATGAGCATATTATCTAAAACAGCGTTGGGAAGCAATAGTTTGCTTGTTTTCTTGCAAACAAGCGAGGTAATCATCAAATGTAATACTATTTTTAACTACATTGTATTTTACACCTTTTGACTTCTTGATGCATTTTCCCCCTAGGATTAGGTAGGTGTACATTTTCGAACGGAGGCCTATAAAATGTGAAATAATGTAGCCTTTAGCCTCATCCTTCATTAAACCAAGCATCTTTTTATTAACTATTGGGATGTTGTAGATATTATCGGGGGGATAGTCTCATGTGTCGAAACGTTGGAGATTGGGTTTGACGAGCTCCTCATATATATCATCAGAAATTATCTCAAGCAAAAATGAATCAATATCGATGTATAGAAGTTTGACTAGATGACGAGGGTACTTTTTATAAATGAAATCATAGAGGAAGTCATACATTAGGATTTTTGAAAATTCCAGAATTGCGCACCCGATATACAGAGGTTTATTGAAGAGCAAATCAGTTTTGTTTAACTCAATTGCAATCAACTCATCATCGAATATGGTGCGACTGTGAAATTCTGGGGAAGCAATAAGATTTTTAGCACCGTATCGACCTTCCCAATGGTTGATTAGTTTAACAATACGATGCTTTCTAATATTCTCCATAGTTTTACCAAAGACTGCGTTATTGATTTGAACAAATTCTTCTCAAAATCATTAGTCGCCTGAGCTATTAGGGAAGTATTTAGATCGATATAGGACTTGAGCCACGGAGACTGTTTGAATTTCAACACCCGGTGAATGTGTTGGAGAATGATATCATTCTCAAGAGCTTGTTTCAGATTTGTATAGTAAATAATATATTTTTCCTTGTCATGCAAGGTAGTCATGAGTTTGTGTAGTTTAGAGCCGGGAGGGGTGCGGCGCTCCGGACAGAAGGGAAGGTCTTTATGATGATCATGCAGATGCTTGGGATACTCCAGATCAACTTCCAAAAAATAACCAATGTCTGAATCATCGGGAATTTGAGTGACATCGATGTTGGTATCAGCAGACCATTGGAATCCCTCGTAGGGTAAGGGTTGACTTTGACTATATCCATATAAATTATTAGCGTCTACGTGGTAAATGAATTTGGAGGGTTTATTAGGATTATAATTGGGCATATACTTGTTATTCGCCTCGGAAAACCTATTAGAACATTGGGAAATACCTCCACGTATTCCACGTTCAATGAACATCAGGATGTCAACATTTTGAAGAATTTCCAATTGGCAACTTGTGTACTTGAGCATACACTGCCAAGAATATCCAGGAAGAGTGTAACAATGGGCTGGATCTAAGCCATATGTTTGATGGGCCCCATCATGGAAATTTTCAAACACGTCCGATAAAAGAAGAATGTCCACTTTCATGTACAACTCCATGTAGTTGCGAATGGTTTGACATTCAAAGGAATCCCATACTTTTTTAGCATGTTCGTAATCAGCTTGAGAAACGTTCTGGTCATTCAATTTATTATAAAAATTCTCTATAGACGGTAATTGGGTTTCACTTAATTTTTCCAATGAATCAACATAATCATAAGGAAAGATTCCCTTTCGTTTTAGCATCTTTAGTTTCGCTAACGATACATGATTGAAGATTGAAGTTAAATTAACAAATTGATCGGATTTTAATGTGGATGCCAGCTCATTCCAAAGAAGATCCTAGAAATCTAAATGAGTCCATAAATCTAAATTTTATTTTGGTGTCCTTATCATGTTTAGTAAAGGCAATATATTTCTCTTTATTGAGTGGAAGAAGAGTTATTTGATCATGCTTGGCGAGATCCCTAATTATAAAGTGGGAGTCGTATCCACTTAGGTTGTGGAACACTACTGGAACTATGAAAGACTCTCGGTACCTGAGGTTACAAGAATTATGTGAGTAGCCTCTAAATGCACCGGAAAGCTGAGAGTGTTCTCTAACGATTTTATCTTGAGGTAAAAAGGGCTTCTCACAGATATGACATGTGCTAGATGCATCTTTGAGACTAACCTCCGCATTAAGAGGTACAACATCTGATAGTTTGGACTGCACGAACTTTGCCAAGTTTGCCATTTCAGTGGTGAACCACTCCATACAGTTAGAGCCCGTGAAGCTCCTATAGTACGAGAAAGAGTCATCATACGAACATTTGAAATAATAACCAGCACATATGGCTGAATGCTGCTGATATTTATGAGTTTTGCTAGAAGTAGTATCGGAAATTGGTAAAAGCATCGACTCAAAATCTGCATAAACAATAAATGGAAGCCTTTCCTTGAATGAAAAATTATTAAACTCAAATACCGTTTTCTTAGGAAAATATATTTTGCAATTATTTACATTTTTACAATATTCAATGTGGCAGTCAAGGCTGCTGGAGTCACTAAAATAATTTAGACAACGGTCCCATTAATTTTTTACCATTATGCTTGCTAAGTTGATTTGAAACAAGACGCGATAAATTTTTAATTAGACAAAAATGATATTTTATTTCCTCGTCATTTACTGTTAATTTTACATTTTCGAAATCATTGACTTTAGGAACATATTTATTTTGAATCATTAAGAGATTGACATGTTTGTCTAATTTACATCTAGTGATTCGAGCTGGAACTGTTTGATAATACTCATTATCTTTTGTTTTTATCAATTCTAAGACATATACATTAATAGAAATATTATTAAGTTTCTCAAACTTAGTAATTTGCTTTAAAGTCATAGGAAATGTCAAACCAGTTAGATTTAATACAGTAGATGGCTCGGGGTAAGCTGATGTTCTATCAGATTTATTGGCTGTAGGGTACAAATGAGCAATAACGCTGTATAAAAAACAATGATCATCATCATAGTTCTTAATATTGATTACAGCATGTTTCTTAGAAATTGATTCTGGTAATCTTATGAAAGATGAGGCTCCATTTCCAATTTCAAATTTATTTATGTTAATTTCTAAGTTTAGAACTTTATACAAACTCCAACTTGATGCCTTTTCCTGAAATGTCTTCATAGAACCACCCATTCAAATCTGTACTTCTATCTATTATCGCGTTTTTCGTATTAAAATATTTATATTCCATAATTTCCTCCATTCCAGATTTCTTTATGAATTCACCACAAAAGGTCGTATTTACTTTAAGAGTAGGCATTGTTTTCAAAGTATTATTTATGCGCGCCTTAAAAAGGAAAAATGCATCATCTAAAAATTTAAAAATATTGATATGAATGAGATTAATGATTACTCCTTTTCGAACACGTGAGCAAAACGCTGATTCTTTATCATACCATTTAACGCGATCACTTCTTTTTGACTTCTCACCAATTCCCCCACCCCTTTTGATGTTAGAATAATTTTTCAAATCATTTCTAAATCTTTTTATATGACTAATTTGAGATTGAAGCTTATTCAAATTTCCTATATGTAAATCTGATTCCCGAATAGCTCTGTTACATAAAATTAATTGTTTTTTACTTAATTTCAGCCAGTTAGATATTTGCTCTGGAGAGCAACGTTTCTTTGAGAAAATTATATTTGATGCTAATCCAAACTTGTTAATAATATCGGTACTAATATTCGCTATAGCCTCTGAATTCATTTTGACTCGTATAACAATATAATAAACTATTACAAACGTGAGAAATATCAATGGAATATTAACAGTAAAAGTATAACTGAAGCATGCAAAATTTAAAATAAAAACTTACAAGTAAATTTTTTTATATTCACTCCGCAGAAATTTGAAAAAGCACTCGGGGTTGTAGTTTGCCTCCAAGTTGCTGCAGCCCGATGAATTCGATGTGGAACTTTCCACCGCCAAATTTGTCTAGGTGTGGTTTATATACCTGAGTGACCCGTTTCGGTAGGAAGGTTACGTGGTCCTCTAATTCAAGTAAGATGGTTTCACCGTATCTTGGGTTGACCAGTTTGGCTGCTACAATTAGATACTTCTGGTTAAGCTGCAAGTCTTGAATGTTTATTGCCGGCTTGTTGTCAATCTCTGCGGAGGAAACTGCATTAAGTTCTTTCAAAAAATCCATTTTCTATAATAAAAATAAAATACTATGAACTTGGTTGCGTCTAAACTCTAATAATTTTTGAACGACAGGCACAACATATTGGAAGCAAATTACCAAAAATTTAGAAATAGAACAATGAAACTTTTAAGAAAAGTAGACAGAAACTACCTGATTCGAAAAACAAAACTACAAATTTATAATGAATCTAAACACTCCTAATAATTTTTGAAAGACACACACAAAATATTAGAAGCAAATTAACAAAGGTTGGAACTAGAACATTGAATTGAAAAGCAGCCCCTATGAACTTGGTTGCGTCTAAACTCTAATAATTTCAGATATTTTGAAGGGCAGTCACAAAATACTAAAAGCAAATTAACATAAATGAAATTAAGTAAATACTCACATAATGTTTTTTGAACAACACACACTATCACTAGATACACTTAAGAAGTAATCTCTTTGAAAGTTGAATTAGCAGTTAATTTAACACAGCACAAACACAATCACTGTAGTTGATATGTGATCTCTTTGAGAATCGAATTAACAATGAAATAAAAATTCGCAATTATTTTATTTATCAGCATCGAACTACGTCATTTGCGTATAACGAAATTGCTGTTAGTTCTAGAAAAACAACTAATTAATGCTTATCATATGGGAACTTCCTGCATAAGTTTATTGCTGCAAACAACATGATAACTTTATCAAACCACAGCTTCCTGTAAATTTATTTAGCTCGGTTTCAATTAGCGTAAACAAGATATCACAGTTTCCTTTCACTGCGGTCATCATTTCCGTTGTGGTTTCGATATCTAAAATATCAGATATAATGTGAATTTATTATCAGGAATTTTTAAATAATTACGGATTCATGATTTATATTATTTTTCGATTTTATTAACATTACTTTTAAATAAATACAGATTCATGATTTAAAAATTTATTATCAGGAATTTTTAAATACATTTATGATTTTATTGGCATGAATTTTTAAATAAATACAGATTTTTATTCATCCCTCAAAACGTAAAAAATTCCACGAGTAAACTAATCGTATCTGAAAAGCCTTCCATTTCTGAACGTTGAGTTTTAGCTCCTCCAGGGGCGAACTGAGCCTCTATGAAATCAGTACGACCGCCCATACCTGCACGTTTCATTTGGGGTGGTCCTATATCTATTTCAACCCCATTTGGTAATCGATGGCTAAACAAGCAAGTATTTCCAAACGAACATTTGGGTTTGCTTTTTCGGAAATACCTACATCGAATTTTGTTCATTTTTTCGTTTTTCTCAACTATATAACGATCTTTTTCCGCTTTCTGGTAATAAACCTCAGATTGATAGACATAAGGAGACACAATACGGCATGCTGGACAGCCTCTGCGAATATTCAATTCAAAGTCTTTATTTTGATGCCATCTTTTTACGGATGGGAAGCAGAAACAATGGTTACAATTTGGCAATAGCCCAAAATTATTAGTGATCTCTTCCAAACAATATTCCACACCTTTTATTCATAGTGAATTGAATAGACTGCACCTATAGCCACAAAAATCTAAATCTAATAATTGTAGTGTTTGCTGTCGTCACACACTCACGATACGTCGTCACACACTCACGATATGTCGGCACACACTCACAATATGTCGTCACACACTCACGATATGTCGTCACACATTCACGATAAAAAGTTAAAACAATTTATTTCTTTTATTCAGTCTTGAGTTGAAGCTGTAACAATCCAGTCATGAATTTGGAAAGTTTACTTGATGACCAAGAAAGATTTAATATGAGTGCAGTGCCAGCGAGAACTATACAACCGAAAGATTTAACTGGAAAGCTAAATCCCAAAAATGGATGTTACGTGGTACCAGACGTTTTAACAACTGTGATTACCTACAACGGGCGCACTTGCAAATATGCGGCAGTACCAGAAATTTTAACAATTACTATTACCGATACCGAGACCACTCTCAAAATTGGTGAAACAATTCTACATTTAACGGTGGAGAGTTACACGGTGCTTAAAAAATACTTGGAATTTGCATATGGTTTCCATAACGATCCTTCACATGGAAACGATGAACCTGACACTGTATGGGATGATTGCCAGCTTTGTTCTGATGGTATTTCTTTGGATCTGTGTATGTGGTTGGATGATGGCGGCCTTACTATATATTGTTCAAAAACAAAACAAAAAATAGCTTTAATTATTAAGGATACTCTAAAAATTCATAATATACTATATGCTAAACTTATTTAAACAGTTTTCTAGTTTTAATATATCCATTATTTTCACCTTAACTAAAATTCAGACGCTTGAAACAAATTTTTCCAAGTCTCAATATTATTACGCTCTGCCTTGAATCATCCGACAAAATCAGAGACTCGAAGGAGTTGCCGTTCTTGGGCAGGCTGGTGCTCGCTTATGAAAACTATAGACTCGAAGGAGTAGACGTTCTCGCGCACGCAGGCTTAAGCAAAAGATTTTAAATTTTTTTACAGACAACAAAATACCAAGATTTTAAATTTTTTTACAGGCAACAAAATACCATATCCCCCCATCCAGCCCCCAAATATCCAACCGAACAATGCCCAAAAACACGCGCCCGCGTAACGGGCATAAACTATACCTTTTCAAATAAACATTTCTCGATTAACCACATTAGCGCAGCTCGGTGGACACCTGACTTTGTAATCAGGCAAGCAGCGTTCGATACCCGCCCAAGCTTTTTTTCTTTCTAACCATCACAACCAACAACAGATGGCGCGCACCTCTGCGACACACCCAAATGTCTTTCACGCACCGCTACGACCACCCCCAATATCTTCTTCTTCCCAATGGCTTCTTCTTCTTATCCAAACAACAACTACCAACAGCTCCCGGCGAGAACTCGATGACTGGTTACCTTTATGCCCACTTTCGGTACAGAACTCTCTTTGCTTATCTACTTACACCAGTATTACTTTCTATTTCTGATATATTAAATTCTTTCTAAAACAATAATAACCCCCTTTTCATCCAGTTTGACAAAATGATGACTTACGTATTACTTCATTTCAAAAAGGATTCAACTTCTTAATTCTTTACTTCAGTTTCCGTAAAAATAGTAAATTTTTAGAAAAAAACATTTCCCCCCCTGTCCCTCTTGAGTTAATTAAATTTTTGCAGAATGACGATACTCATTGTTATTTGTTTGGAGAGAGAAGTATATACACCAAATTTTCCGTTTTGTTTTTCTGGATAGGGACAATCTAATCAGCTGGCGACAGGAAATATACTTACAACCTACTCTCATACATATCAAATATACAAAAAAAAATCATAAAAATAGGTCGAGCCCTTTCGGAGGAGTTCGACCATAAACACCGCAACATGAGATTTTGTGAAAATTTTATTTTTATGTATATTAAGAATTTATTAAATAATGTTTAACATTTTGGGACCTTACCTTTTGATGACTCTTTCCTCAGGACTTGGATTCGGGGTTAATGTATCTATTTAATTCAACTATTGATTCACTTATAACACATATGTGTTATTTTATCAATAACATTTATTGTAACCTAATTTTCTCAGTCTATTAATATGTTATTATTTAATCATTGCCACTGTACTGAATTCATAACTAAAATTTATTGTTACATTACCATTTTTTACCAATTAATTTTTATTCTGGATATGGAAATATACTTTACAACCTATTGTCGTACCTATCAAATATACATAAAAAAATCATGAAAATCGGTGGAGCCGTTTCGGGGAAGTTCGATCACAAACACCGTATCACGATATTTTTAGATATTATATATGCCTATACTTTAAATAATTTAAATTACTATATAAACTGCGATTGCTCTAAAACGCATATTCTGACATTCACAAAAGTCATAATAAATATTTGTTCAAATCGGATTTTGAAAACGCACGTATAGTAGAAATATAGAAAGTAGTATTTTCAGTATTCATGTCATATTTATTTCTTAACTGAAATCTGAAAAAAATTATGATCATTGTTAGGTTTGCTTTTTTTGTTTCCACATTGTGCCCTCCTTTGATTTCGCTTTTAGGTATATTCAGACAGCCCCAATTATTTAAATAAATTCCTAATAACTATAATTAACCCATCTACAATCTAAAATCCCTCCCAAAATCGAAAAAGTTGAATATTTTCATAAAATAGCATAACCCATGAACTCGAAATTTGCAATAAAGACCCAAAACCTTATTAAACTATTGAATAATTTTATATTTAATTAGATCATTGAGTTCTCTAAAATACAAATTACTATTAAGAAGATTTTGCTGATTTTACATTCTGTGACCATACAATCCATAAATATTCTCAAATAAAGGCAAATCGTTGTGAACTTAGCACGAACTTATATCGCAACGACTCAGCGAAAAGTGCGGTGTCATATTACGGCGCCGCCGACATCCGTGCGAATCGCCATGTCAACTATACCTATTTAGTATTTTTAAACTTCTCTTAACTTAAAACTTAAAACTCTTCTACTGTATTCATTATTACTCAGAACTTTTGTAAGTTATATTGTTGTTTTTCATTTATATTTTAAAGTTATAATTGTTTTGTTTATTTTAATAAAATCTTTTTTAAAGCGTTAATTAATTGAAATATGATATAACAAATTGGCGCAGTCAGTAGGATCCGTCAACGTTACTTGAACACGAGCTTAATTCTAACTAGTAGCGGCGGATTCTATCTCTTAACGTAGCAAAGAACCTGGAAGAAGAACACGGATCCTAAAATGTTCCTGTTGATGTGAGTAGTAGTGAATCGTCTAACGTTTATGGTTGTAAAGAACTGAAATATTTGATTATTTTGAAATATTTGATTATTTGATATTTTTATTTTATTTGATTATTTGATTGATAATTTGATTTATTTGATTATCTTGATTTGAATTGAGATATTAATTGATTTATTTGAATTGAAATATTTCATTTACTTTTATTTACTTTTACATATTTATTTATTCCCGATTTATATACATTTACTTAATAATTTTTATACATATTTTTATTGAAACAAATTTTACAAATCCTCGTTTTATTTTACTCTTTTATTTTTTAAACTTGTGTACACTTTTAATCTAACACATCGAAATGACACAAGCAACAAACAATGTAGTTTCCGATGAAACCGAAAAGTACCGATTATCGGATATATTTTCTATCATTCCGGAATTTGAAGGCGACCAAATCTCACTGGCCACCTGCATACATGCATGTAATTGTGCGTATAATATGTCGACTGCAGATCAAAAATATGTGCTAGTCATTAATATTAAAAATAAACTTAGTGGCAAAGCGGCTCAGTTAGTCAACTCGAGAAAAAGTGACAATCCAAGGTATGACAAACGAAAAAATTCCTATTTCTGAATCAACTCTTATTCCATTTGCCATAGGTAACCCTCATAAGGTTTTTATCTACAATTTAGATATTGAGTTTGATGGAATATTAGGTCTTCATTTTCTTGAGCATTACTTACGAATGTATTGTTGACTTAAAATCAAAACAGTTATTAACGAACTTCAAAAGTATTCCTCTATATAAAATCCCCGATCACGATCAACCTAAAACACAACCGACAGAAATTCCCAATACTAAAATACCAACTTGTACTCATAACAGTAGAATAACTATCCAGCCACGTACTGAACAAATTTTCAAATTAAAATGTGAATTTACAAATATTTATCGACACAAGTAAGCGACACAAGTAACTGATAAAGTACGACTTCCCAACGCAGTTGTACATATTAATTCAAAGGGAGAATTTCTGACGTCGATAATAAACGCGATCGCAATGCCCAAAACTGTTAACTTGTCCAATCTTTATTTAGAACCTCTTGACCTTACACACCCTCTCTTAAATTTGAATACACAGGATTCCTCTGACACTATAAACTTAACTATTAGGGAACAAATTCATACAGAACACCTTAATGACGAAGAGCAAGAACTTATCACGAACCTCAGTTTAGAATTCGAAGATATTTTCTATCTTGAAGGCGATGTTTTGTCCTTTACCAACGCAGTAAAACATTCCATTGACTCCAATAATGCCGAGCCCGTTTTCACAAAATCTTACAGATATCCTCAGGTCCATAAGGGGGAAGTGAAAACTCAAATTGCCCAAATGCTTGATCAAAGTATAATCAGGCACCCCCGTATGGGTCGTCCCCAAGAAACTCGATGCTTCTGGTAAGCAAAAGTGGCGAGTTGTTATTGACTACAGGAAGTTAAACGAACTAACTATAGACGATAAATATTCTCTGCCCAACATTTCTGATCTCGTCGACCAACTTGATAAATGTCAGTACTTTTCGACACTGGATCTCGCTTCCGAGTTCCACCAGTTGGAAATCCTTGAGGAAGACATTCCCAAGACCGGTTTCTCTGTTGACAATGGCCATTACGAATTCATTCGTACGTCATTTGGTTTAAAAAATGCACCTTCTACGTTTCAGAGGGTCATGGAAAACATTCTTTTGGGTATCCAAAATGAACGTTCCCCTGTGTACATGGATGACATCATAGTCTATTCTCAAACCATCCATGAACATATATCCCGTTTGACAGAAGTCTTTAAACGTCTTAGACAATCAAACTTAAAAATTCAACCTAACAAGTGTGAATTTCTCCGTAAGGAAGTTGCTTACCTTGGTTATCACCCAAGAAGGAGTAAAACCAAACCCTTCAAATGTTGAATGTATACAGAATTTTTCTCAGCCGCAAACTCCTAAAGATGTTAAATCTTTTCTTTATCTCGCCGGATATTACCGACGATTCATCCCAAATTTCGCCAAGATCTCGAAACACCTCACGAAACTCCTGCAGAAAGACGTCAAATTCATCTTCGACACAGATTGCAAGTCTTCCTTCAACGAACTGAAGCAAGCCCTTGTATCTGACCCTATCTTGATCTACCCAAATTTCGAAGAACCATTCCTGCTCACTACTGATGCTAGTTCTTTCGCAATTGTACTGTGCTTCTGTGCTACAGAAACTCGATATTCCACTATCGAACGGGAACGGCTAGTCATTGTTTGGGCAGTCAAGCACTACAGACCTTATCTTTACTTTGCGATCACCGCCCGCTTACTTGGCTCTTCTCTATCAAAGATCCTGGCAGGCGTCTAGCCAGATGGCGCCTCAAACTAGAGGAGTATAACTATAAAATCGAATACAAACCCCGCAAGGTAAACTTAAACACAGACGCTCTTTCCCGTATCAAAATTAATCAGTTCAAACAATGCACCGACTTTATTTCTAAAATCAACATTTTTGAAAATAACGAGACCGACCCAGAACAGCCAGACTCCGATAATGATCAAGAACCCGATGATCATGACGAACGAATGACAACAGAATTTAATCGATTTGTTCAACTGTATAAAACCCAGTCGATGATCGATTATTCAAAAATAGAAATTTCTAACGCCCAACTCCTAGACAAATCTCACAAACGAATAGTCACCTTCTTCAGGCAAATAAACAAAAAATGGTTCTATCGAAAGGTTTCACGCGACTTTAGCGGAAATGATAAAGGCAAATACAGCTGAGCATCCGGACGAACATCCATTCAATGTCCTCCCTTACGCAGTTATCTGCTACAATAACACTAAAAACAAGACTACCGGTTTTACGCCCTACGAACTTATTTTCGGGCACACTTATAGTAGGCCCCCAGAAACAATTTACGATCAGGAAAAACTCATATCGAAATGTGTTAGGGACCTTAACAACAAAATGAACTACTATTACAGACTTGACCGTGCTAAAACAAACCAACAAAAACAAAAATCGAAAGTTAGGTTTGACAAACATGTTTCTACTAACCAACCAGAATACAAAGTAGGCGACAAAATTTACGTGAAATAGTCTTAGATTAAAAGCAAATCTGAAAACAAATTCAATGGACCTTTTGAAATTACCGCGATAAGAAAAAACTCTGCCACCGTTATAAACTTACAGACTAACCAAATCAGTAAAATTATCTTTGAGAGACTAAAACCATATTTTGAATGAATCCGATTTTTTCAAATTTTTTCGGTCGTGAACCTCCAACAATACTCTCTTTCACCCGTTAACAATACAATAGGAGTTGTCTTCCCTGAACAAGGCACACTAAAAATTTCTACCGACAAATGGACACTTCTTCTCTTCAAAGACCTCAGGCCTTTCAAAGGTGCTATTTCAAATAACGACGCCATACTAAACTAAATCCGTTAACTACAAATATACAGACATCTTCGCTGACACTCAAACTTACCCTACTAACAGAACGCGGACTTATTAACGGACTGAGATCAGTTTGGAAAGCTATTTCATAAAACTTAGACGCAACAGATAGTGAATATATAAATGACTGCATAACTAAAATTACTAAGGTCCAACACCAAATTCAAGACTTAGTAAAGAAACAAATATCTGTGACAACCTCAGTCATTACGAGCCTCAACAACACTTTATAATTTCAATCTGATGAGAAACTGTTCTCGAAGAACATTGGAAAAATAAGGCAGTCAATTTTCTACATTTCAAATGATCTTGATTTTGATGAATTTCAAATCAATATCTTGGATCTGAAAGTCTAATTGAGAGTTACATATTTATCGAAAACATTCTCGATGATGCTTAAAAATTTTACATAGTTCGAATGTAACCCCAGTATATTTGGTTGATTCCCTTCAAAAGATTTCTCAGTCACTACATGAAAATAATTTACCACTTCCTATTTACAGTTCAAATGTTGCTCAGTACATTGATTAAATTGAATTGGACGCTTTTCAAATCAACACCAAAATCATTATTGTACTCAAAATTCCTTTAGTTGATCCTGAGATTTACACCCTTTACCACCTTTATCCGATCCCCATTTTGAATGATCGAACAGGGTTCCATCATATACTTTCAATAAAGACAAAATTTATCGCGAGAGATGACGATTCGTTATTATACACATCCTTCGAAGACCTGGGCAACTGCAAGCGTTTAACTAAACGTGATAAGATTTGTTCCAAAGCCATACCACATACAATAGACAAAGATGCCATCTGCGAAGGTCAGCTTCTCAGACAGCCAGCCACACTTCCAGCAACCTGCAAAAGTGCGATATTATATGCAGCCGACTATAATATACAAGAAATTGACGTAAACTTTTAGTTGATCTCGATTTAAAGACCACTGGCCATCACCATCAAATGCAAAGGGCAAGATGTCGTAACACAAACCATATTGACAAATTCAGTGATGCAAATCCAACCCGATTGCAACGCCTTTATCGACAACACAAGTGTCCATGCTACAAGAACTTCTAAAAATGTCCAAAACATTACATACAGAAACCACCCAGTGGACATTCCTTTCAATTGCTGCAACATCATGCCAGCCACCAATGAGATGCCAAACCTGACATTCCTACAGTTACAAGAATTAGATGTACAAGGCCTAGATGTTGCCAAGCATAAACGATTCAACATTCCCAGATGACTCAGCGACACGTGCGGTGTCATATTACGGGGCCGCCAACATCCGTGAGAATCGCCATGTGAACTATGCCTATTCAGCATCTTTAAACTTATATATTGTAAAATTTCTTTTCTCCTCTATTCATTATTACTCAGAACTTTTGTCAGTTATATTGTTATTTTTCATTTATATTTTATAGTTATAATTGTTTTGTTTATTTTAATAAAATCTTTTTTAAAAAGTTAATTATATATATATATATATATATATATATATATATATGTGGGTCAAAATATTACTTTTTTCGAAAACCGTCCGCAGTGGTTCCTCAATTTTTTTTTTTAAATATGTTGGTGTACTCTGTAAAAATAGAGCTTCCTGGAAGTTTTAGCCTTTAAAATGTTAACATTTTGGCTCATATTGATGCGCTTGCCAAGAAGAGAATATTTGATATTTTTTAATGTATAAAAAAACAGAATGAAAGATTTTTTCATGAGTAATTAAAAGAATTTTGTATAAAGAAAACATATCGATAACCTGAAAATATATATTGTTGTAACTAGAAGCCTGTTTTTTGATATTTTTCACATTTTTCCAAGATTTTATAGTGGGTAAATTTAGGTAAAAAAATCTAATTTTCATGAAAACTATTATTTTTCATTTTATGTCTACAATCCAACTAAAATAAATACATTTTTAATTTTCTCTGTCGAAAGTAGTCCACAACAAAAATGGCCAAAGGTTTTCAAATGGCCAAGTAACATTAAGAAAAGGAATCGTTCCTGAATCTTACTGGGCCATTCGTAAACCTGATCCCAGTTTTATTTGTGGACTACTTTGGATATCAACTTGTATTCTTCCGCTTGGCAGAGCCGAGAAAATGTGGGGATATTGTTACATTTCCTTACAGGGTCTCATGCTTATAACAACCCTTTTACTACATGCGACACTTATGTCTATCGTATTTGAATACTTGGCTGGATCATACAACTCATTTCGTCAACAGGGAATAAATATGGCACAGGCGAAAAAATCTGAGCAGGTCATCTTGTTTTCGGAAAATGAAACTCGTGTTTCTCCATTGTTAGACCCGCGGATCCCTCGCAAATTTAGGGAAGAAGCGAGAACAAGATTGACCAAAATCTGTCACCTGCTAACGGTCTATAAGCTTAACGAGACTAACATACAATATTAATCCTTGCTAAGACATGGAAAACATATCATGTTTACCTGTAACGATACCAATTGCACCGAATTTGAATTTTAACACTTACATAAAACAGTTAGGTTAAGGTCAGGTCTGCTACAGTTCAATAGAAAAAATATGAAAAATTGTTGTTTTTATTTTCAAATAAAAGTGTAAAATGTATTTAATAGTTAATACAATAAAGAACCCAGCACTGTATTACGTTATAAGAAATTTCATATTTTAGCAAAAAATGAACTAGATTATCCACAAAATCTCTGGAGAAAAAATGCATTTCATTGCGTTTATACAAAAAGAATTAAGAATATATTTGTTTTAGATGGATTGTAATAAGAAACCGAAACAAATGCCTATCAAAGTTTTTGGTACTACCAAAACTCACCATAAACACCATAACTCTCGTTCCTAAACTCATCTAAACCTCTACAACATCTTAAACTAAACCTTTTTTACTCTATTTTCCTGATCTATACTTACTTAAATAGTGTTAGAGCACCTTAGTATTTAAATGGGTCCGAATAAGCTCTCACGTTAGCTCCTAAAGGACGAATTATTTTCAAAATATACGCGTTTGTTTGCCCCCTTATTGTATACAAATAATAAAAGACATATCGGACCAGTTTGAGCTTATTTGGGTTTACAAAGACTCTATTTGAAAAAAAAGAGCGAAGAAAAAATAATCGAACATGTCAAAAAATGCATGCGAAAATTGGGAGATTAAAATTGAAATTAAGCTAAAATTTCAAGTGTCGTGTCCCCGGTGATTTTTAAACGATTTGGACTTAAATAAACAAAAATAAAATATCTGTTTACATAGTTTACAGAAAAAAAAATAGACAATTAAAGTTTTTTTTTTATCGAAAAATGCGAGGAATATCAAAAACAGGGTTCTAGTTACAACATTATAGAATCTCAGATTATGAATATTTTTTCTTTATATAAAATTCATTTAAATAGTGAATTACTGAAAAAACCTTTTATTCTGTTTTTTATCCGTCAAAAACATTAAGTAGTCTCTTCTTGGCAAGTGCATCAATATGAGCCAAAATTAGCTAAGAAGTACCTGTTTTTGACGGTTTAAAAGCTCGTAAAAAAACGAAAAAAATATTTTAAAGGCTCAAACTTTCAGGAAGCTCTATTTTTAGAGAGTACATCAACAACAATTCCTCTGTTGTATCCGGTGTACGTCCGTTTCTTGGTTTGTGGTCTGAAAAGAAAAGAATAATCTCATCTGGCATTTTCAAGGTGAAAATCTGAAAACATTATGAAGACCGTTAGAAAGTGCCTCGTTTTTATAGTTTCCTTTGAGGGCTTAGACTATATGATCGTTGTTCAATTGCAGTGTCACTAATTGTTTTTATGGTTTTATACGGTAATACCCTAGGGGTAATGACCACCCGTGACGTTATTTATGGCCCCTTGTTAGTGCTTTTGATTCCACGTTTCCGGCAAGCTCTTTTATTTAACTCCCCGATTTTCTGAATTACGATAGCTTCCTATATTAACCTGCTACGGTGATTTTTCATGATGGCGATGTCGTTGCCTTTTAATCTAAATGATCTGGAAATAAGAGTGTTCGCGACTGCTTAAATTTGCGCTGGGTGATGGTGTGACGTGGCGTTCAGGTATCCATTGGTGTGTGTTGGTTTTCTGTAAACTGTAAATTGAAACTCACTGTTTGGTGTTTTTGTAACGAAAACATCTAGGAATGGGAGACAATTATTTTGTTTTCATTCTAACTGTATTTTAGGATGCATGGTGTTGACATATGTCAGAAATTTCCTAACTCGGTTTCTCCATGTGGCCAGATGATGGGAAATCTCATTTACGTAACGAACCACGAACTTGGTTTAAAATCGGCACCCTCTGTTTGTATATTTGTCAATTGTATGTAAATTGTGTTGTTTAGGCAGTGTTTGGCGAGATCTGTGATGTAGGTTGGGAAATTTTCTTTCGTGGATATCTTCTCTATAGGTTCGTTGACTGGAATGCTTGGGTATAGTGACTTAAGATCTAGGATAGCAATCATGTTGGAATTGTTCGTTTTTAGGAGTTGTATTTTCCTAATGAAATGTTCGGAGTTTCTCAGATAGGAATCCGCTTCCTCCACCTTAGGCTGCATAAACTTGGCTATGTATTATTCCAATTTTTGGGTTGCTGAGTTTACAGCACTTACAATGAGCCTTATGGGAACTCCTTCTTTATATATTTTGAAAGTCCGTTGAGTTTTGAGTTTTATGAGAACTCCCTCTTTGTGTATTTTTGGAAGTCCGTAGAGTTTTGGGCCCCTAGATAACTTCTCGCGTGGTATCAATTGTTCCTTGATTTCGCTAGATATAGATTATTCCTGTATTTTGTTTTTTGCAACTTTTTCCATATACGTTGTTGGGTTTTGGGTTGTTGATTTGTAGCTAGTGTTTTGTAGGATATCATCTTTTGGTTGCATTCTTTTTTGTTCATCACAACGGCAGCGTTACCTTTCTCAGGTGGTAGAATTAAAATATCTTTATTTCTACGAAGTTGAAACAGTGCATGCCGTTCGGATGAGCTGGGGTTAGAATCTGGCGGGTTTGCTTATTCGCAATATTATGGACACTTTTTTTTCGAATGTCTTCAGCATTTTCTTCAATCGGTGATGTAGTGAAGCTTCAACTGCTGTTATAATATCTTCTGTGGGAATTATTTTAGGAGCTATGGCGAAGTTGAATCCTTTGTTCAGAACCATTTTTCCGTTTTGTGGGGAATGTAGTCGGAGAAATTATACACTACTCTTTCTGTATCGATACCTGTATTTCTTGGAAAGCTTTTTTAATTTGAGTTTTCTGTCAGATTCCGTTCGCCAAAAAGCCATTGAGGTGTTGTAGAAAGAAGTCTAATGAATCTCTGCTATGTGGCCAAATGACAAAAGTATAATTAACATATTCAAGCCAACAGTTAGGTTTTAAATTAGACGAGTTTAGGCCCTGGGTTTCGATTTGTTCCAAGAAAATGTTAGCAAGCACTGGAGAAAGAGGTGAACCCATCGGGGTACCACGTCCTTGTTTAAGTGTCTTGAAATGAAAAATATGTGTTAGAAAAACAGTGCGGTACAAGTTTGATGATGTCAGAAGAGATATTGTGTTTTATTTTTATAATATCTAACGTTTCTGAAATGGGGACATTGGTGAAAAGAGACACAACATCGAAGCTAACTAGGATATCATTTTTTTGGAAATTCTATAAACGCCTAACATATCTAGAAAGGAAGAAGAGTGCTTTACGTAGGAGGATGCTTGTACGGCTAGAGGTTGAAGGGTTTTGGCTAAGTACGGGCTAATTCTTGGGTCGGGGATTGTATCGAACTGACAATGGGTCTAATTGGAATGTCCGGAATTTTACAAGGCTTTTCACGAGGAATGGTGATCTTTTTGACGTCAAGAGGAAGATTTTTTCTGTTGATGATTTTGCTGGTCTTCTCCTCTCATTAAGTTGTAGCATTATTGTTAATTATTTCGTAGTCTGGAATGTGGAGTAGAGAATTCATCTTGTGAACATAGTCCTTAGTGTTGAGAAGAATAGTCACGTTATCTTTGTCGACTGGAAGAATAGTTATGTCATCTTTGTCACGCAGTAGTTTTAATGCATGTCTTTCGTTAGAATTTAGGTTTGATTTTGGTGGCTTTGATGTGCGAGTACTCTACCTACTCCCCACGAGTCTCTAGGTAACTGAACTGAATGTAAATATGCTCTGCTTCTTTTATTTATAGTTATCGGCCAATTAGAAGGGATGTCACCTGATGAAAGGGCTGTGCGGTGATTGGTTGGGTGTTGGTGGGCGTGTCTGGTTTGTTTAATATGGCAATTACGCAGGTCCATGCTGAAGGAAGGCGGGAGCTGTCATCGCGTCGGTTTAGACAGAAGGGTCGTTTCTCTATTTCTGTAGATTCACGAATAGTGGATGGCCTAAGATGCCAGAAGGGAATTGAGAAATAGGATTGTCCTACTTTCCTCGAAGTTGATAGAGCGTCCTATTTAGATATGATGATGCGCGAGAGCTGAAGTTGGATCTATTTTACGAATTGACAGAGTGTTCATATACTCGATGGTTGATGCGCCTGTTGGTAAATCTGATGTAGCTTTTTGGGCATATACATACATATATACAGGGTTATTCATTATGACTAACATTCTCATTTTAGACGATCTTTCTTTTCTACGTTGATATATACCCTTCAGAGGAACATTTTAAAATTATTTTCGTTTTATACAGGGTGTCCCAGAAATGTATATTATTACATTTTCGGTATCTACGATTAAAATGATAAGGTATTTCATAAAAGTTTACTATACCTAAACCCTATAGTTTCTGTGATATTCACTATTTTATCAAAATGTAGTGATCGTTTAAAGGGTTTGTGTCTCAGCACACTCTTTTCTTGTTTCCAACCAAATTCCGACTGGGGTCTCCGGAATGATAATATTTTGTGTTGTGAAAAATTCAATATTGTATACAAGGTATGAAATAAATACCAATTAATTAACCAAAATTTCAAATGACAATTACTTCTTAAGTTTAATGAAACACCCTGTATTTTATGTCACCAACAGTATTACAATTTGATTCTCTATACGACAGTATAACATTTCCCATATTTCCATTCCCAATGATTTTGAAAATCGAGTTCAATTTTGATGATCAAATGTAGGTGTTGGATAAATTGGCTGAAAATGGGAGCTGATTTAGGTTTGTAATGTACTTTTCACAATAATAAATATGTTAATCGACATAACATCCATTATTATTCTGATTTCATTCCGCATCAGTTTCGGAAATTTGGTAATTAACACAGGTGGAAAGTAAATATGTGGAGAGGAAAGAAGGGATCCCGTCATTTGAGACTGGGGAAATTTTCAAGGTCACGTCCGTCACTTGATTACAAAATGACACCGCCCAGGTTCAGCCGCACGTGCCGTGTTACGTAATCGCCTTGGAGGTCAATGACCTCGAATCACAGGGGCGTTGACACGGAACGACGGTATGGGGCGTTGGCACAGAACGACGGAACGTTGGTATGGGGTGTATGGCATAGAACGATGGCAGGGAACGCTGGTACGAGGCGTTGACGTACGGCCTAGAACGCTGGCACAGAAGATTGACAGCTGACAGGTAGGCCATAGAGTCAGTGGTACGGAACACGGTTGACAGTTGACGGCGTACTACAGGCGGGTTGTGACGTAGTAGATAAGCAGTTGCCCCCTTGAAGCGCTCTCATTGGTTAATTACCATGTGCTCAGCCTTGCCAGGCTCTCAGTGGTCAATAGTCACCACGTGCTCTGTTCAACCGCGCCAAATTTAAATTAATAATTTATATAGTTATATTACAAAAAAACGTCGCAGTCATGGGGAATCGAACCCCAGTCCATCTGTTTCCTACGTAAGCACTTAGCAAATGTGCCAAAAAGACCACTGCAAAACAATATACTAAAAGTGACAATATGTTGATTAAAAACCCGTTTAAGATGCGTAGTAATAATAGCGTAGAGATAGCGGTTGGGTGGAGACACGACGGCCTTGTCGATCCCTCTGTTGGCGACCAAAGTCAAAACTTCGCGTTTATAGAAGACTGCACAGCAACGACTGGTAGCGAGACGCTTCCTCTGTTGGCAAGCGGATAAAGGTCAAACCATCGTGTGTGTAGAAGACTGCACCACCATGGTTGGCAGAGACACGTAATAAACAATGTATGGTATCGTATCGATAGATGGCGTTCAAAACACTATATATATATATATATATATATATATATATATATATATTATTTTACGATTTTCAAAATTCACTTTTTAAAAAGAATTCATTTCATTAAACAAAAAAAATAATTACAACTTTCAACTAAGAATATAAATGAATTAATCATCTAACGACTGAAGGTCCTACACTAGTATTTATAAGATTACAACATGATGAGTCGACACGCGTGTTAAACAAAGACAATTTAAGCGTGTCGTTTCAAAATGGATGATCATTAGTTTTTATATGAACTGAAAAATAACATGTATAGTTTTGGTTACCAAGTATATGTAAAACGTAATAAAAATGACAACAACAAGTATCATATTACAACGTGAGAATAATGGCGGTATTTGACCTTATAATTAGAAGTAAATTTAATATAAAGTCTGATTAGATACTTATATAACAACTCCATTTATCCTGAAAAAGTTGATGCTGTGCTTCAACTTTTCAAATTTTCAAACCATTTTTGTAAATTCTGTATCTTCGATGGGTTTCTGGAGTCGAATAGCTGGATGTCGTCTGGAGAGGAATTTGAAGTTTGTGCCTTGACTACATGGCATTGGTGAAGGTGATGGTGGATCGTCGCTGGTTGTTGTTATGGCTAACAATCTGGATTGACTTCTTGGTTTGCATTTATAGAAAATGTAGCTAAGGATTAATAAAACGATTAATGTAATTGATAAAATTGTGAAATGGCATATGTTTTTTAATAAACGGTTGGTTTATTAATTTGTCTCACTCTTCTGAATATTGGTTCAACTTATGTTGAGGTCGTGTGCATCGATCTTGTTTAGTCTGAGTGGCTTTAGATCTGGGACATAGTTTTTCGGTGGTATAGAATTACAGCAGTTGTACGGTATTTGGATTGTATGGCTCTTGCCGGTAATGTTTTGGAAATTGTCGATCAACTTGCTTGAATGAATTCAAGTGTTGCCAATGAATGCGTTACATTCGGCCTGCAAATTAAGGACTGAGTTTGTTGTAATAGTTATTGTTCCAACGCTGTTTCCACTTCACTTTATGGTGATTGGTAAAAAGTCAGAAACAGTAATTAGCCAAAAGTTTGAGCTAATCATGTATACATTGTAGTTCTTGGCGTAGAATATGGAAGTCTGACAAACCTTTGGAAGGAAGGTGGACTGCTTCAAGAGCTGGGCCTCACAAGTTGAATCGCTATCTATACGATACGGGAGAACGTCTGAACATATCCATTGAACTCGGCTTAAGGACTTGCAATTGTCCAAGTTCCGAAATGTAGTATACAATAGTGAATCATCGTTTTCGCAATATATTTGGTTGTGCTTGGTAAAATGTGATGAAACCCTGTTCGGTCGTCAAGTATTGGAATTGGATATAAACGAAAAAGGGTAAAAATTTCAGGGTTTACTAATATTTTCGTGTCTAATTGAAATGCTTCCAATTCGATTATTTCGATATATTGTGCAATATTATGGGCATTAATAGATAAGGGTAATTTTTTTTGTGCAAAGAGTGAGAGATAATTTGAAGTGAGTCGACTAAATCTGCTGGTGTGATGATTGAACTATGTAACATTTTAATGCGAGCGAAAGATATTGCAGATAATACATCATTAAGGGCATCTTGAATAAAGACATAGCTTTCCATTAATGGTTCATATAAATCTGGAGTTTTGACAAGTGTCTCAAAGAACTGAAGGTCGCCTGAAATAAATGCAATCGCCTGCCTGATTTCATTAATATCCTTATTAAAGGTTTCTTCGTCTATTTGGAATTGCCGAACCCTTGAATTAAAATTTTTGATTACGGAAGTCGTAACAGAAATTTGGTTTTTCAGTAGATTTTCGATTTGTTGTTCGTCATGAGTAATCTTGTTGATACAATCATTAAAATATTGACCATCGTTTGCATTCAGAGTGCCAGTTATTGATTTCCAAATTGTTCCTAATCCATTAATAAGTCAGCGTTTCTGTCGGTTTAAGTGAATTTTCGTGTCCGCGAATATTTCTTGATATTTCAAGTTTTCTGACTAAGTAGAGTCGTTAAGTTTGAATGGATAGTGTCAACTAAAGTGTTTAGTATTTTGTCATTATTGGAAATTGCGTCGCCGAATGGGTGGAGATTTTTGTAGACAAGCAATGCCTACTTGTCATTCGAAATTTTGAAGGTTCCTTCTTCTTGAAAGAAGAGTTCTACGGTGTTGTTTATGGGTGTAATCGTATATTGAGATGCTGCGATTGTGAAGAGTGCAAGGAGTCTGAAAAGAAGTAATTTTCACTCAAAATACGGTGCCAATCTTGTCAAAATTTGCTTTTGTAAATTGAATTGTATCGGGATTTAGTAAAACTTCAGAATTTTGATAGAGTTCAGTTATCTGGAAAGGACCATTAAATTTATTTTGGGATTTACTAGAAATTTTTCGATTTTTTCAAATATACTTTATCGCCTATGTTATAATTTGGTCGATTTTCAGGTACATATGGGTCGAATAGAGTTTTTGTATTTTCTTTTTGTTGTTCAGTTTTTGAACACGCTAGTTTGTAAAAGTACTCCACATGATTATTGAGATCTCTTACGTATTTGGAAATGAGGTTCTGTTGGTTATATAGCGTTTCCGGCGGTCTACTAGACGTATGACCAAAAATAAGCTCGTAGGGTGTAAAGCCATGAGTTTTATTTTTGGTGTTGTTATAACAAATTACTGCATATGGCAGGACGTTAAACGGATGTTCGTCTGGGATTTCGGCTATATCGGATCATTTCCGATAATGTTGAGTGAAATCGTTCGAGGGAACTTAAATTTTCAATTGTGGGTGTTGTAAAGCTCACAGAGGTCTTTGATTAAAACATTATCAAATTCATGGTCGCAGTCGCAATGGATTCGCAACGGGGTGCCGTAATGTTGGAAATAAAGGATAAGGGTGTTAACGACGGTTTTCGATGTTTTGTCCTTTATTGGATATGCCTGTGTGAATTTTGTTAGCTCGTCTCTAACTGTCAGAGCGTAATTTCTCGATGGGTATTCAAAAACGTCACCATTAATTCGCTCGAAAGGTGTTTACGGCGTTTCTTTTATAACTAGAGGGGAACTTAAATTTTTGAATGTTTTGACCGTTTGACAAATTTCGCAAGATTTGATGAAATGTTCGACATTTTTTGTTAAACCGGTCCAATTATATTTTTCCTCTATACGTCTGACTGTTTCGTTGATTCCGCGATGAAGATTATTTTTTCCTTGATGATAGTTTTCTAAAATTTGGGGTATTTCGTCTTCTGAGGGTGTTTTTATAATGTTTTGACATATTTTCAATTTAATATATTTGTCTGTAAAGATATAAGAAATGGTTTCGAGAATTGGAAGTTCCAAATTGTTTTCGACATAGTACGTTGTTTCGGGATCAAATTTATTTTGGGATTTGTAAATGATGAAAAACAGAAATTGAACGAATGTTTCTGGGTCAAATGGCAAGGGTATTATAAGGTATTTACGATCTTTGACTGATTTACTGGCAAAGGTGTTATGAGAATAGTTCTCAAAGTTAATATCTTCTTCAAAGATATCATCCATTATCAAATCGTGTAGATCAGTAAACTTGTTTTGCCAAAAGAATGTAATAATTTGTTTATGACTTTTGTCGAGAAATTGAGAATTAGTCGTTTCGATTTTCGAGTAGTCAATTATTGATCTTGTTTTATTTAAGTCGACAAATTTGTTAAATTCGTTAGTCAATAGTTCATCATTAAGTTCGGGTTCTTCGAGTTATTGTTCAGGTTCGTCTTCAAAGTCGGTGTCATTAAAGGCATGGATTTTTGACTGAAAGTTGGCTATTCTTGAAATTGTACTCTTCGAGTTTCAGTCGCCATCTGGCAAGTCTACTGCCTGGATCCTTGATCGAGAAAATCCACGTAAACGGGCGGTGGTCGGTGATTAAAGTAAACATACGGCCAAATAAATATGGACGGAAGTGTTTTACTGCCCTTACTATGGAAAGCAATTCCCTTTCGATAGTAGAATATCGAGTTTCGGCTGCATATAAAGTGAAAGAGGCATAATCGATAGGAAGATCTTTTCCTACGGGACCTTGCTAAAGGACTGCACCAATCGCTAAAGCGCTGGCGCCCGTAGTGGGAAGAAACGGTTCTTCAAAATTTGGGTAATTGAGAATGGGGTCTTACAATCAGAATCAAAGAAGAATTTTGCATCTTTTTGGAGAAGTTTTGTAAGTGGTTTTGACATTTTGGCACAGTTGGGGATGAATCTTCTATAGTATCCGGCCAATCCTAAAAAAGATTTAATATCTTTGGGATTCTTTGGCTCTGGGAAATTTTGAATACAACTGATTTTTTCGGGGTTCGGTTTTACACCTTGTTCCTTAATTAGATGACCAAGGTACGCTACCTCTTTTCTTAAGAATGCACATTTGCCGGCTTGAATTTTAAGATTTGATTTGCGAAGACGTTTGAAGACTTCGGTCAACCGTGAAATGTGTTCGTGAATTGTTGGAGAGTATACAATGATGTCGTCCATAAATACTAGACAACGTTCATTTTGAATTCCAATGAGGATGTTGTCCGTGACACGTTGAAATATGGACGGGGCGTTCTTTAAACCGAACGGCATACGAACAAACTCGTAATGCCCGTTTTCGACCGAAAATGCTGTCTTGGGGATGTCTTTGGAATCGATCTCTATCTGATGAAAACAGAAGGCGAGATCTAATGTGGAAAAATATTGGCATTTGCCAAGTTGATCTAAAAGATCGGAGATGTTAGGCAATGGATATTTGTCGTCGGCTGTGACTTCATTAAGTTTCCTGTAGTCAATGACGACACCCCATTTTTGTTTGCCTGAGGCGTCTAGCCCAACAACCCAAACTGGGGAAGACCACGGGAAAGTTGAATGACGAATGATACCTTGGTTGAGCATTTTGCTAACTTGATCTTTAACGTCTTTTTTATGTACCTGAGGGTACCTAAAAGATTTGCTAAAGTTGGGTCTGGAATTACTAGTCTCGATTGAATGCTTAATTTCGTTGGTAAAGTAGAATATGTCCTGGCAGTCTAAGCAAAGCTTGGTAATCATGTCTTTTTCTTCGTCTTTTAAATGTTTAGTTGTTGTCTTATGAGTAAGTTTCTGTCGATTTCTGGAGTTTCGTACGAGTCGTTAAAGTTAAAACAGGGCTTTGTTTGCACAAGGGGCTCTATTGTTATATTTTTAAAGTTAATTGTTTTTGGGATGGCGTTGGCATTTACAACGAAATTAGAAATTCCCCGTTATGGTTTACATATACCACGGAATTGTGTAGTCTGACTTTCACTTTCTCGATGGTATTTAAAACTGCGTCGGTGTTGGAAAGGTGACAACGTAGTTTACATATTTTTTCAGTACGAGGTTTTTTATAAATATAGTTTGAGACACTTTTAGGAGATGAAGTGTTGGGGACTGTCGAGGGAGTGAAATCTGAAAAGAGGAGACCTTGTGAAGAGTGATATTTTTGAAATTTGTTTAGGTTTTAGATCGATTACACATCGTGATGTTCTAAAAAATATAACCCTAAAATGCCAGCAAACTCGATGTCAAGATTACATATTGTTAAGAGATTTACCTAAGCCGGCATTCCAATACGACATCGATCGCTGAGAGGACAAATAAATTAATCTCGAAATGACTCGGCAACTGTAGAATTGATAATGGATTGTACTGGAGAATTCGATGCTGATTTTAAAAGGAGCAGCCCATCATCGTAGGAGTTTGTTAGTGCGGCGAAGAGCTTATGTTGTATTATATTTGTGATATTCGAATCAGCTGTTGGGTATATTTCATATAAATAAAAGTTTCTAGAAAGTGAGAGTAAATATTAGTTTTTAAATTTTAATTGAACCCACGGAGAACAAATTTGGTGATCAGAAGTGAAGGATCAAGTGAAGTTAAAATCGCAATGTGATTTATGCAAACCCGAAATATGAAAAAAATATACATACAGATTACGGATGGACTAGATGAAAAAATTACCCAGATCGTGGAAAAACGTGATAAGAAGGAGAAACAACATCAAGAAAAAATTCAACAAAGGTTAGTGAAATCTTTTAATGAAAAACGTAAATTAGAATAAGAAAATCTTGTGACTGCCATGGAAGGAAAACAACAAAATTTAATGGAGGGATTATTCTCGTAATTTGTAGAAAAACAAGATCAAACTGTATTGACGAGACTAACTGAATTTAAAATATTAGAAGAAAAAAGACAACAGCAATTTGAACAATTAATGCAAATAGTAGCGCAAATTAATGAAACAGTAAATGAAAGAATTCAAATAGTTGAGTCAGACATAAAAGAGCTAAATTAAGACCATAAAAATTACCGTGGATACTCTTGAAACCAAAGTAGATGACCTCGATTCCATGCGAAGCCAGGTGAAATCAGCTCAATTCAAAACACAGTTCAAGACTAAATCAGTTCCATTAAAAAAACAGTACAAGTGAAGTACAAGATAAAATCAGTGGCATCCAAAACAAGGTAGAAACAGAAATTAGAAACATGCAACAGGACTTACAGCAAGGAAAATACCAGAACACCGTGAATACCAAAGGTTCCGTTAGTAAACCAATTTGAAGCCGTGGCTGCAGCTAATGGATGGGATAACCAAGAAAAATCTACCTCTCTTGTAATTTCCTTAAGATGTCCGGCCTTAGAACTCCTCCAAAGCATTCCAGTCGATGAACAAGGCAATTTCTACAAGATCATAGCCATCTTGGACAAAAGATACGACAATCAATCTCTGAGCCAAGTATACCAGGTGCAACTAAGTGGAAAAACGCAAAAATCCGGAAAGAGCCTTCAAGAATTTGAAGCAGAGATCAGACGGTTAGTACACTTGTCCTACCCAGACCTGCCGGAGGAAACGAAAGATTAATTGGCCACAAAGAGTTTCATAAACGGTATCAGGGATGTGGAAGTACAAAAAAATCTAAGACTTAGTGTCATCAAGAAAAGTAATGAATTTACTTCGGGCCTTGGAAGTACAGGCAGTCATGAACATGTCTAAACCGAGAGTGCGAGCAGTTTTCTTCAGCCGGGACAAACCAGAACCATTTCTCCAGGCAGTGTTGTCTGGAATCCATAAACTTCTAGAACGATCACAAAGAACTGACCACATAGGAGCATGCTACCGGTGTGGCCGGACAGAACACTTTCAACGTGACTGTCGAGTGACGCCACCTGAACGCTCACCTACCAGGGGTAACCAACAGAACAGTCACATGTCCAAAGACCGTCAACCAGTCAGCATAAGGGGGCGAATGCTGACTAACCCTCTACCAGCCCCCAAAACGTTATCCATCCGGGGATTTTGCCGAGATAACAGCAGCCTAGCCATCAGGGGCCCCATCAATGGCCGAGCAATTACCATCACCATCGACACCGGCGTCGCTGTTCCATTGCCAAGTCCAGGGTTTTGAGAGCATTAGAAATCCGGCCAGTTACCAACAACATCCAGCTCAGAACAGTCACCGGCGAGTCCATGTCAATACAGGGTGAGGCAGATATCGTGCTACACATAGGGGACAACATGATCCGGCATAGGGTCCTGGTAGCGAATATTGAGGACGATTTTATATTGGGTATGGACCTAATTAGCCAGCATGGATTTATGTTCGACCCGAGATATGATGTTCTTCGGCTCCTAAATGAGGAATTTGTATTGACACGGACCTTTAACAGCTCATCGACCTCCATAAAAGTTGTAGCAAAATCTCCAGCCCGAATTCCCGGTCGAACGGAACAGATTATTCTTGGCAGCTAGAAAGCAATCCTGGGAGCTGCGTTGGAATAGTGGAGCCCGTACACTCAGCTCATGAATACTTAGTTCGACAGGCTATAGTTAAAACCGGACGAGATATACCAATTAGAGTCCTGAATTTGTTTAACAATTACATCAGAATTGCCAGTGGTCCAGAGATAGCTTGTTTCGAGCCAGTCGAGACCATCATCAATTACGAAGAAGGTTACCAGACATCGGTGAAGGAGACAGAGCACAGTAAAGAGTTCCTTAAACAGTTTGCTGATCATTTGACACATCTGACACCAGAGGAACAGAAGAAAGCCAAGCAATTTATCACAAAGCACTGGCAAATTTTTAACAGTCAAGATGGAACCACCGGTCGCACCAACATCATCCAGCACCGAATAGATACCAGGAAGGCTCAACCCATCAGAATACCACCTAGGCGACTACCATTGGGGCAACAACAGGCAGTCGAGGAAAACATGGAGTCCATGCTATAAAATGGAGTTATTGAGCCATCCATCAGCTCATGATCCGCTCCCGTCATGCTAGTTAAAAAGAAGGATGGAACCACCCGATTTTGCGTGGATTACCGGAAGCTGACGTCACCAAGAAGACAGCTATTCACTACCCCGAATTGATGACACTCTGACCACACTAGCAGGCTCCCGTTGGTTCACCACAGCAGACCTGAACAGCAGGTTGGTCTACACGAAAACGACAGAGAGAAGACAGCGTTCTCCACTAGTAAAGGGCTATTTCAGTTCACGGTCATGACCCTTGGATTATGTAATGCTCCCGCAAAATTCGAGAGGCTAATGGAGTATGTCATGAGCGGGTTAACATGGAGGGCGTGCTTGGTATACCTCGACGACAATCTGGTTATGGGTCAGACGACCATCTGAAAAACCTGGGCGAAGTATTTTCCAGAATTAATAACGCCAACCTGAGACTTAACACGAATAAGTGTTCCTTGTTCCAAAAAGAAGTAGAGTTTGTGGGCCACGTCGTTTCCGCGTCAGGAATCCGCACCAACGAGGACAAGATAGAAGCCATCCGAAGCTTCTTGGGCCTCTGTTCCTACTAAGGAATTTGCCACCATTGCCGCGACTTCATATAGGCCGACCACTGAGAAAGAGACATTCCGTTGGAATCAGGATTGCGAAACATCATTCAAACGACTGAAGGCAGCACTATGATCCAGCCCAATCCTAGCCTTTCCTACACAGTCCGGCAAGTTCAATTTAGACACCGACGCCAGGAACACAGGTTTGGGGGCCGTCCTACCCAAGGTGCAAGATGGTGAAGAGAGGGTGATCGAGTAGTGCAGCCGTGGATTCTCGAAAACGAAAACAAATTATTGCGTCACTAGAAAAGAACTTCTTGCAATAATAAGGGCTGTAGACCATTTCCACAAATACCTCTATGGTCGTCATTTCTTAATCCGAACAGACCATGCTGCCCTCAAATGGCTGCTGGACATGAAAACACCGGAAGGACAACTGGCCAGGTGGATGGAGAAATTACAGCAATACGATTTCAAGGTGGAACACCGTGCCGGCCGTTTGCAAATACAGAACGGGGAATCTGGTGATAATGTGTTTCGTGCCAACAATGAAAATTTTATTAAAATTTTAGTACAGGTTAAACTCAAAATAGCAGGTGCTCAATGATGGTCACGAAACACAAAGTAAAAATTGCAATTTTAAAGAAAAGTAAACGGTATTGTAGGAACCTGTTTAGATAGGAAATTAAATGTGAAAAAATGAGTATTATATATAAAGAAGGGATTTCAAAATTGCTTATTTAAAAAGTTTAAAATGTGCAGTTCTATGTCAAAATTAGAAACTATAAAAGCAAGAACTGACAGCATGTAAAGGAGAGTCTAAATTTGCAAGTGTAACAGTAAACATTGGTAGCGAGTACAAAGTGACAGTTGTCAAAAGTTCAAAGAAGTTTATTAATTCAAAAATTTGATAAAAAATGATTGAAATTTGAACAAAAATAATTGTATCCAAGAATAGTGGAGGTATAACAGTACAAGTAAATGGTGATGAACTAAAATCCAGCAGAAAATAAATATCAGTAATTGACATCAAGTAAAAAATCCAGTTTTGGGAAGTTGAAAGCAAATAAAAATTTTAATAAACTTTAATAAACGTTTGAAATGTAAATCAGGTATTTACATTTGAAGTTTTTAAACCATTTATTATTTTGATTTTCATTTATAATAATTATAGTAACGGTATATATTTTGGATATTTTAAATAACAAATTGCATTTGAATCATCATTGACCTTGAAATTTAACTGTTGCAAATAACTTAATCATTTTGTTTTGGTATTTATATTTTGAAAGTTATTTGTTGATTTGATTTATTCGTTTATGTTTGATTTTGTGTAATGTTTATATTTTGATTTGAAGCACTTGAAAAAATTAATAATACATAAAAAAAATTTCGTTGTTTTATTACTGTCAAAGGGTCAATTGGCGCATATAAACTTTACAGAAAAGGAGTCTCAACATCTGGAGCACTCTGTTCAAAGAAAAAAATTGTGTGGAGTTTTTACCGAGTGGACAAATTTGAAAATAAAATAAATATAAGTCCAATCATCACCACGAAGTGAAAATTTCATAACAATATATATATATATATCTTCCACTTCAGACGCCACGGAGAGCAGACCAAGCGGAGAACGACCTAGCAGACGATCTAGGATACGAAGTAGTCTGGAAAGGTCCGAACCTGCAGCCACCCTTCGTGTTGGAAGAAGAGGAAAAGCCTTATGAAAATGCCAAGTGAGATTTTGGCGAAACGTCAGGCAACCGTTCCTTTACAGGGACAAAACTTTCAACGGACGAACACCCGGACCATCAAGAGAGCTACATATATATATATATATATATATATATATATATACACAGGGTATAAATAGTTTGAGTGCATATATTTTAGGTGGAGGTAGTATACACCAAATTAAACAAAAAACTCTTATACCACTATGGTCAGTAGGCCTTAATAACCAAGAAAATCTCTAAAACATATTAAGTAAATTATTGTCAATCCGGCAACGTCGCTCGCCTTCGAACAGATTCACTCTTAGCGCGAATAATAAAGGAATGACTACGCCGACAAAAAAATAAACACCTGTGTTTTTGTATTGACTGATGACATTGACCTTAGAATTAAATAAAAGTGTATGAAATATTTTGTTGAAAATATTTACGTTTTTAATACAAGGTATTGCAATTAGAATTTGTATTTGGCGGTTTCTTTTATGCAATTATACAAAGTTGGGTAAATATGATATGCAACTCAAGAGATCTGTATATGTAGTTTTTTACCAGTTAAATTATTCGAAGAGTCATTATTACTGATTTAATAAATATTATTTATATTAGACAAGTAAATATGTAATCCTACTTACCGAATTTATTATAATGATAGAACTGAGTTGAAACAACGGATTATTCACAGCAAATGTTCAAAATGCCCACCATTACTATCGACACAAGCACGACACCGTTTAATCCAATTTTCACGTATGCGAGTATAAAATTCCTGGAATATTTCGGATTTCGTCAGCAGCGTCAAAAATGCGTTGTCTAAGGTCATTCTCGTCAATAACTGGAGTCGTGTAAACCTTAATTTTCATGAGTCCCCATAAGTAGAAATCTAAAGGATTGAGATCAAGAAATCTTGCTGGCCAACGTATATGTCCGTTTCGACCAATCCAACGACGGGGAAATGTTCTATTTAAGAAGTCGGCAACTAGATCACTTGCGTGGCAGGTGCTCCGTCATGTAAGTACCACATATTGGAACGTGTTTGTAGGTTCACTTCATCTAACAAATCTGGTAGCGTGTTGTTCAAAAAATAAAGGTAATTCTCATCTGTCAAACGTGCAGGCAGTATAAATGGCCCAACCAAGTATTCACCAACTATTCCAGCCCACACGTTAACTGAGAATTGGTGTTGAAATACTGACTGGCGTATTTCGTGTGGATTTACCTCAGACCACGAATGCGTATTATGAAAATTTATTAGACCATTCCTATTAAAACTTGCTTCATCTGTTGTTAAAATATTGTTCACAAAATTAGGAAATTGTCGATGTTTTCTGAGGAACCAACGACAGAAATTGAGTCTTGGTTGAAAATCATCTACAATTGAAAGCCCTTGAACCCGCTGCATGTGATATGGATAGAGCAATTGTTCCCGTAATGTTCTATGAACAACAGTGTGAGAAATTTGCAGCTCACTTCCAATACTCCGTGGCTACGATATGGGTTGATGTCGATAAGGTCTAGTATTTGATCCTCAGCAGCTAAGATACGATTATGTCGCTGTGGTCCGCGATTGTTTATTTGTGGTATTACACTACCTGTTTCCCGAAGCCTCTGCGAAACAGCTACGAATGTCCTAGCATTGGGCAGGCGTGTGTTTGGAAACCTTTCCCTGTTTAACATTCTTGTTATTCTGCAATTACGTCTGCTTTCCCCATAAATTAAGAGCATGTCATGTCTTTCCCTAATTGTATAATCGGCCATTATTTATCACAAATAAATACTGTCGCACTATTCTTAATTTTCGAACTTACACACTAATCACAACCGATTTTATTTATTTAAAAAATATATTAAATGGAAAGCAAACCACGAAGTCTACATCAAATAGATATCATTCAAATCACTTTACCGTTTATTTATTCTTATTTACAAGAATCGAAATCGCAAAAAACAATCGTAACTCTCAGTCGTCGTTAAAGTAAAAAATGTAGTAAATAAGTTGATCTGTATGCCACGTTGCCATATCTATTCGGAGAAACTTACACTAAATTATAAAAGCATATTTCGAGTTTAAATAATCAATTTTCATTTTTAATGTTGCTATTAAAGATGTATAAGCTATTGAGTATTTACATATTTAGATTTACCGACATTTTGAAAGTGAAATTATTGTATTATTCACTGTAGCAAGGGCTACATAAAACCTAACTTGATTTGCTCTTTTTGGCAAAACTATAATTTATTTTAGAAAATGTTATAAAGCTTTTTGATTTGTTTTTGCCTGAAGTATTGTTCTTCAAAATCTTTGCACTCAAACCGTTTACACCCTGTATATATATATATATATATATATATATATATATATATATATATATATATAGAGAGAGAGAGAGAGTTACAGGCTCCGTGGCTTCAATTAATTTAAAAAAATTACATTCAGAATAAATATCTTTATTCGACACTTATTTACAAAACTGACTAATATCAAAACAGCAGAGTGAAGACCCGGTATGATTTAACTGGACTTCAGCAAAGCGATGAAGTCGGTGTCCACAAAGGACGAAGGGCAAATTGTCGAAGTTAGTTGCCACCTTCATGAGATGTACGATGTTATCAAGAGCATAAATGATATGTACCGTATGCAACGCAGTCCAAAGACAATGATAAAGGTTGACCATATGATCTTCTGGGGCTCTATCGAGTTAAAAATGCATGTAATCGGCACGATTAGAAATAATTGGTGCACTGTCACGGAAAGTTATAACCGCGGCCGAGGGACCCTGTATATACGATCTAAATCTAAACTATTAGCAAAAGATAATTCACAGTTCGGGAAAGATTTACAGATTTACAGCAATCTCAAGAACTCTTGTACGGCAAACAGTGGATATTATATATATATATATATATATATATATATATATATATATATATATATATGTATGTATGTATACGTGTTGTCACCTCCCTACAATTTAAGAGGCTGTCTGACCTCCAAGCCTATCAGATGATATTTCTGTTATTGAAACGGTTTTACATTAGAGGGGAAATCATTTTTGTAATTTTAAATTTTATATATATATATAAATATATTTATATATATTAGTAGATATACAAGATACATAAGGACCTCATTTGTCGAGCATTTGAGGTGTTGTTCTGACTTCCTTCAGTGTTGCCTGATTTATAAGTTTGCTACACTTTCTACCAAATAATAAGATTTTTAGCTGAGGTATTTTATTACAATGATTTACCTACTTATGATATAAATTTAATTATTATTTAGGATATCAACTGTAGACAAAATACACATTTTATGTAATTCATAATTTATTAAAATTTTGCGAACAATGGAGCCTAATTAAAACATATGATAATCAAGTAAATATTTTTTCATTAAGTGTGGCACTTTTATCATAGGAACAGTTCTTCGAACATTTGTTATATCAACAAATCTTTGGATTCTTTCACTGGAATGATATACCTAATCACTCTACCACTCTAAAATGATGTTTCATTAGTTATATCATATGTATACAGTATATTTTAAAGTAATTTATCTTTTTCAAGCATTTACATTTATATTAGAAATTTCAATTAAAAAATTACGAATAACAAAAATTGTGAGAAATCGTTAAATGTTTAAAAATGGGCAATTTAATTCGGTTATGTTATTATATATTTAGTGAATAAATTAATACTATAAATATAATTACGAGGAAGCGGTAGATTAAAATTATCCGATAATGCATTTCTGATACTTTCTGGGCACACAATGTGTGCGCAAACTTGTTTTATATGAGATAAAATCCACAGGAATTTATATTGCATAATATTTACTATTTTTTTCTCATTCCCTGGGAGTCGCAGGTTTGCAATTTTAGATTATAAATTTATAGTCATATATGTCAATTAAAATCAGAATTATGTCGTAATTAGCAATATTATTTCTGATTTGTTACTATTCACAATATGTTTTATGTTAATTAATTTATGTTCTTGGCGTTTTTACAAACTTCATTTTATACAATGAACTTAAATTGTTTATAATGCTATTATGCAAAACTTATTCATCTGACAAGGTCCACAAATACCATGTTTAAAGAACATGTCGTAAGCTATTATTTTCTGAGTAATCTGTGCTACAGCTTGAAAACCGCTTAAGTTATGGATTTTTCAAATATTATTAATGTTAGTGGTTATTCCAGCTTTTCCCTGTAGGTATTGCTCCGAGTTAGTATTTTCAATTGTAAAAAAAAATCCACAGCTATTTGATTGGCTTTTCTTGAAGAATATACATATCGTAACGCATAAAAACTTTTGTTAACAAATTTGTATTCCTTAATTAATTATACGGAGTGTTTCAAGAAAAAATAGCAATTTTAGCAGTTTTTGTTACTTTTCAGCAACTGAATGAAAAGTTCTAGTCTCGAAATTAAGTTTGTTTTATAAGTAATTTCAATAGAGACTAAATGATAGATTCATATAGCCGATTGGATAATTAGTTATTGAGTTATTTGAAAAAAACTGTAAAAAATAGGCAACATTCAACCGTCCATAGTTATTGTATAAGATACATTGAGATTTTGATTTTACGAGGTAAATAACTGGTAATAATCTCAAGTTTACAGCTCAGAAGGTTTTCTTGCATATCTGATTTTTTTCCAGGGCTTTTGGTTTTACGCGAAATTTACAATGCTCCCATGTTGAGCTAAATTAGTATTTTAACTGTCTAAAGGGAACGTATTAATTATTAGATCTTTCATTACAATCTCAATTCATTTTAAATCGCTTTGATTTTTTCCCCAATACAAATGCCATGACAACTGTCAAACTGTCTGCAGATAGCCCAGGGATGAGAAACGATCTCATATCATAATTAGTAGTTTGTATTAAGCTAAATTTTAAGTTTGTGGGTTTGCAACCCCACGGCCGCCATCTTAGAAAAAGTCGTCCCAAATTTCCTTAGAGTCAAAAAAAATCTTGCCAAGGACTTTCCCAGATGAGCAGCGGGATTTGAATTTTATTCTTTTTTGCTTCAAAAAGACCTTCCCTTCTCGCTGAAATCTATTTACAAGTCTTTCAACGATCTTTGGTTTGAGGTCAACAACTTCGAAACCAATCGAGCACTAATTTTTCTGAAACTAAGTTGATCAAAGATAATTGATTGAATACTTCCATAGATGACACACAGTTTTGAGGAAATTCTTCCAAGGTTAATCGACGATCACGTTCAATAAGCTGTCGAACATTATTGACCTTGTCTGCTTGTCTTGTGCGTTGATCATGGTTATAATTCTCGTGCACCCTTAAATTTTCTCACCCACATATACACAGGAATGTGAGACACTGTACTATCCCCAAACTGTGTCTTCAAATGAGGCTTTAACGGTTTTACTGGTTAAAATAGGTATTGACGACAAAGCCAAGCATACGCGCGTACCAGGTTGGTTCCCCCGTGCCCATCTATTGCAAACAATATAATCTAGCTCGAAGCTGCATTCTAAGCAGAATAGCAAAATACGGTTTATATTTGATTTAGCCCCCTATCTAATATAATTTGCTTGGAAAAAGCATTTTAAAATTCATGTCAATTCGATCACATGCTATTTTTATTCTACCATGAGGGAAAATCGGGATCTTCTACTACTAATATTTATGTGTTGCCGAATACCAAAATGCAGAATTTCAAATTAAATTTACAGACAATAGAGCAAACCCAAAAAAATATTAATATATGATGAGTTGTATCAAAAGATTTGATAATTATTATGTTCCATTCAAAGTTATAAAAAATTAATTTGATGCAGAATGGGAGCGTTGTAAACATCACCAAAAATAAAGAGCACCCGATAAAAATTACATTTGTGAGACAACCTTCAAAGCCATGAAGTTAAAATTTTGAGCAGTTATTTTTGATAGGCAAATGAAACTTTTTGTTAAGTTTTATCGTTCTAAATTAGATACGAGTTAGGAGTGATTGAAAAATGCGCTTTTTTCACATTTTTCGCGAATAACACATTTATTAATTAACCAATCCTATCGATCAGCATCTCATTTAGTAGGATCTAAAAATGCGCATACAACACAGTTACCTTTGATACTTGAAATGTTTATTGTGTTACTGAGAAGTCACAAAAATTGCCAAAATTAGTGTTTTTGCTGTTTTAAACACCTAGTATAACAAAACTTCTTTTGGGTTATGCGGTGTACCTTCTTCAGGAAAAACAATGTAGATTTTTTTTGCAAAAATGGTCTTAAATAATGCTAAGTTCGCTACACTAACACAGTAACTACACTCCGTACATTTAGAATACATTTTACAACAATGATGGGTATTAGCAAAATACTGCCCCAATTTTAGAAGGTTATATAATTTGTGGTCTACATTTGAAATGTAAAATGTGCTTATAATTAAATGTGTAGAAATAAAAAAAGTTTACGGAATAATTGTAAATACAGGACAAACTGTAAATGACATACAGAATTTGTTTGTGGTTGCAAACAATTTCGTTCAAAGACACTAAGGGTTGTCACCCCCAAAACTACCTCCTAATGTGCACATATTATTTAGCATCACATTCCTCATTATGTGTTATAATATAACACATACTAACTCACTAAAGATTATCAAATACTACTCGTCTTGATTCTCATGGACTTCGAAAAAGTGGTCCATACTAAATTGTCGAAGGCGATAATCAATGCCCTGAGCAAGCAGAATGTCGATAGACCATGTACATAAACATTGATTAATATGCAGGGCTTTCATTTCAACACTAGCCACCCAAATTATTTTTTAAAATAACTTTAAAAGAAAAAGACAAAAAACACATTAATTTATATTTACGTGGGGGACACATTTTACACATATCGGTCACC
Source organism: Octodonta nipae (assembly GCA_034190945.1). Taxonomy (NCBI): domain Eukaryota; kingdom Metazoa; phylum Arthropoda; class Insecta; order Coleoptera; family Chrysomelidae; genus Octodonta; species Octodonta nipae. The sequence goes on from CM067217.1 coordinate 102,556,265, forward strand.
CTGCAGTTTCAACCCCTCTGCGGGGATGAATATCACTTCTAAAAGTTTAAATACGAACGGGTATCATGTGATAATTTGTTTTAAAGGTCTCTTTTTGCTAATCTTCTGATCCATCAGTTGTTACAATCAGATTAGTTTTACATAGTAATACCATTTTAAACATTCAATTTTAAATTATTAATATTGTATTAGCGTTAGAATTAACTTGTACTTAAATTAAATGTTCAAAATGTCAAGGAGCGTTAGGTCTTATTAAGCCAATTTCATACAGGCAAGGCTTATAATCTGGAGGTGCACCCTCCTGTTGAAAAAATAGGTTTTCTTGCTCTAGCAACAAAGTTCCGTCTTGATTTATTCTGTTTTCTAAAGATTCGGTTATAAGGATATTTATCACATTTTCTTATAATAATTCAAATACAATTTTCCAGTTCAATTTTCTTCGACGAATAAAGAACCTATAATTTTATTTCCGAGAATTACGGTCCATAATTTTCTGGGGATGTTGGTTGTTCTCTTCATGAAAAACTTGTGGGTTGGTATTGTTCTAGTATCTACAATTATGTTTAGTGGCAAATCCATTAAAAAAAAATCCTGCTTTGTCAGAAAAATAAATATTAAAAAAATAGAGTGAGCATTTGCCCTTTGAAGCATTAATTCGCAGAACCTTCTGTCATAATCATCCTCAGCAAGCTGTTGAAAAGCTGTATTTTGTAGGGAATAAATTTATTTAGTAATAACGTTTTATGCACAGAGCCGACCCAAAATATTTGTTAACCAGTTAACTATGAGAAATTTATGAACTAAATCCAATACATACTAATGCCCAATATTCTTATCGGGATGTCTCTAATGAAAAACATGAGCAGTTATGCGTGCCTAGCGTTTTTTTTTCTCAAAAATATGTTATTTCAATTCTTCCTTGTGATTAAAACATAGTCGAAATTTGATGGTCAGTTTATAACGGAACAACTTCTAATAATAAATTTGTTACATTTATTCTCACAAATATCTTTCGCAAAAACATTTAAGGATTTTGTCTCACTTGTTTATCTCGATAATTATTCTCATGCTTTTTTGTAATTACAATTCGAAATATTATTTTTTTACGATTTCTAGGTCTTACTCTGTAAAAAATAATCTGATTTAAAAAGATAATGTGTCAAAAGATTAGCAAAAAAGAGGTTTCAGATTTGTATTTAAACTTTTAGAAGTGATATTCAGCTCCGGTTAAGGGTTGGAACTGCAGGGTGACTGATACGTGTAAAATGTGTTCCCCGTAAATATAATTTCAGGTGGTATTTTTATTTTTCTTTTAAAGATATTTTATAAGTTATTTGGGTTGGCTAGTTTTGAAATGTAAGCCCTGTATGTGTTATTGACCAAGTGATTAATTGGACGCTATTCCTAATGCCCGGGGTTTTGGAAAAATGATTTGACAAAGGCATAATAACTATTGAAATCATTAAACAGCTCATACATAAGGTCAAAGTAAAAAATAGCAAGTTTTATGCCATTATTTTTTCCGACATGAAATCAAAATTTAAAACACAAGTAACATAAAACTTCTTCGTTTTGTAGACCATCTTACCTACGATTATAAACAAACAATTTAAATAATAAGGTTAATAATTTCTACTTATTATGAAAGGGTTCTATATTTAGAAACTACTACTTCTTAGCTGTTAAAAGTCAAATTAAAAATATAAGACAAATGATACAAAATGGTAAGTAAACAAAATTAAGGAACACGTTGTAGTGAACAGTGCAGGAATTGAAGTCAGTAGTCAGGCATCGCAGGGCGTTTGTCCTCTTCTGGATCCCTCCTCCCTTGAGTCCTCTGGATTATACTTTTCCCGACCAATGGCAGATCCAAGGGGGGCTCAACTCCCCCTTCCCAAACATCTGAGTTTTATGTTTTTTAGCCTTTATTTTGCTAAAACCTACCTTTAGCGGGACCAAGCCCCCCAACCCTCGACTATCACAGCAGTATTTATAATGCCCAGGCAGTTTGATGAATAATGGAGTTTTGATAATATCACTTGGCCCGACGTAGCTTGTCATTATTCATAATGCCCGAGCATTACAAATAATAGCCTCATTAATCACTCCTATCTTCGCGCACGCTATGTGAGTCAGCTTATTTGACAAATTTATCAAGAATTTTTTTTAATTTGGTAATATTCACATGACATTTTTGACGTTTCAGACATTTCTGGTATTTCTGACATTTCTGATATTTTTGTATTTTTTCACATTTTTGACATATTAAAACATATTGTTTTTGACTATTTTTAAGTCTCTTTTACATTTAAGGTATGGAGGTTTGAATGAAGAAGGACAAACTTATATGGGAATAAAACTGAAAGAGTGTCCAGCGGACGTTTTCAAATAAGAAGTTCAAGAAATGGCGCAAGTGTGACGACAGGGTATGTTAGGAAGTTAGGAATTGTCACGGCATTGAAATGCACAAATCCTACATTTAAAAGTGAAGTGGCTAAAAAAGTGAGAATGATGTAATTATTCGCTAAAATCGTAAATATAACGTAGAAAATCTGTTATGTGAACTTCTCTTTGTAAATGGTTGTCTCCGTTTTTTGTAATCTCTGCAAGTGATATGAGTTTATAGTATGTTAATTGTGATATGAATTAATAACTTTATGCCCCAGTTTTAACTTTTCATGAAACTCATTGATTTTATAGTTTTATTTTGTTATAAAACTTTTTGGAATAGTTAAAGAATGGAAAAAAATATATATATTTGTAACATTTTTATACTTAAGTAATTTCGAAAAGATTGTTGAGGAGGTCTTGCATTATTTTGTCTGTTCATTGTGTTTTCTCTCCTCCAAACTTTTTCCTGCAACAGATAAGTATTTAAAAATTGTATATGTAGAACAAAGTGTAGTAAGGCAATTTCGTAAAATTGCCCGGATTACTGGCTGTCTGTACAGAGATTGTTCCTCACAATTATTCTGAGACAAAGAGATGTCTACAAAATGATCAACCAGTATTCCTGTATATAAGTAATGTATTGTATATTGTGTAATACTTATCTGTGTATGGAGACGTTTCAACTCCGAGTCTGGAGTCGTTGTCAATCGTTTATTGTTGTTTTCGAGGTTTTTTTCTAAAAAAATTTGTTGTTTGTCAAAAAATTTGACAATGACAATATGTCGTTTGGCGATCACTTGACGCTGAGGTTACCGTTTTTTTGTTCTGTTAGCAATAAATTCCTCCAGTCCAAATCGGAAAAAATTAAGCGGTTAGGAAATAAATACAGCGTTAAAACTGTTTTTAAAACAAATAATACCTTGCGCTCTATCCTCACACATACCATACCGTTTAACGCAACCCAGAGCTCTAAAAATTGTGTGTACAGTGTTTTGTGTGACTGTGGCCATTCTTATACCGGTGAAACTTCAAGACCTTTAGAAGTAAGGAAAAAAGAACATCAATATAACATTTCCAGAAGACATGTGGACAAATCAAATTTGGCCAATCATGTATTAACGAGCACCGGCAGCAATAGGATAGACTGGGATAAAACAAAGATTTTGTTGAGAGAAGAAAATTTAAAAGAAAGCTTAAACTTAAAGAAGCCAGCTGTATGATGATAAACAACACTGAAATCGGAGCACCTTCAGCCGACCTTCATTTGGACTGGAGGAATTTATTGCTAACAGAACAAAAAAACGGTAACCTCAGCGTCAAGTGATCGCCAAACGACAAATTGTCAGTGTCAAATTTTTTGACAAACAACAAATTCAAGATAAAAGCGAAATTTTTTAGAAAAAAACCTCGAAAACAACACTAAACGATTGACAACGACTCCAGGCTCGGAGTTGAAACGTCTCCATACACATATAAGTATTACACAATATACAATACATTACTTATATACAGGAATACTGGTTGATCATTTTGTAGACATCTCTTTCTCACAGAATAACTGTGTGGAAGAATCTCTGTACAGACAGCCAGTAATCCGGGCAATTTTACGAAATTGCCTTACTACACTTTGTTCTACATATACAATTTTTAAATACTTATCTGTTGCAGGAAAAAATTTGGAGGAGAGAAAACCCAATGAACAGACAAAATAAATATTTTTATACCTGTTAACAAATAGATGGTGAACGTATGTAAATAAAAATTATTTATTTTTACATTCTTGTGTTCGTATTACATATTTATTTTGAAAAGTGTCCCTTTACAAAGTTAGTGTTCCTACGTCCTTGTTCACCTCTCTCTGGATAAAAGGTAATTAACAATTTTTTTAATCACTGAACAAACTAATATAATTAAATTATCTAGTCTGTTATCATTATGGAACAAATTTCACTTGTATTTTAGTCCAGAATGGTGTCTTTTTCAAGGATTCTAACATTTTCACACACTGGTTTTCCATATACTTTTTCTTGTCTAGTTGGACAAAAAGTTCCATTATCTATTAAATAATTATTTTTGGCATCTTTCTGCTGTAGTTGTATTTTAAATATTTCCAAAGGTACGCCTGGTGAATGCCCCTTGGAAAATATCTTCAGATGTTTGTTGAAGTTCTCGAGTTGGTGGACAATGCCATAATCGGCTTAGTAATTATGTAATAATGGGTCCTCCAGAGTTTAATTTATGTAGGATATTGCTCTATAATTCTAAAAACATGTGCAAGTAAAATTTTGCTTGTAAGTCATTTTTATCTATGTACAAGGTATTTCATTAACTTAACACTTTATTAATGTTAAATATAAATCTGGTTATTCAACTGTGATGGTTAAATTTGCATTTTTTGGATGTGAATTCTTCACATTAACCTAATTTTATTCACGTAGGTTTGTTCGTAGAAAACTGATTTCTACGAACAAATTACCCGGTGGGTACCAGTGGCTCCTCCAAATTGAAGCCATTTTGTGGACACTTTTTCATGCACTGGGTGTGTCCTCCTTTTACTCTACACTCCATAATTTAGGGTGATGTTGGTATTTTCACTCATATCTGTATGTTTTGGCATTTTTGACGTTTTTTAGATTTTTCTTGTTTTATGTTTTTGACACAACAACTTTCATAATTTTGTCAAATTTTATATTATTGTGATGTTTTGGTATATTTAATATTCTTAACGTTTGAAGGTTTATATATTTTTTTATTTTTTGGAATTTATTTGTACTTTATACATCTTAACTATCATTTGAAAATTTCTACATTTTCGAATTTTTAAAAATATTGCGGGCACTAAATCTGATAGTGACCCCACCCCCTTGCTACTCGAATACATTAAAGAACAGAATCAATTTATCAACTCTGATGCAATGAATAAATACTCCACATTCCATTTACCGGCTACGTGATGATCGCTAAGTGATTAATTCAATTCTAGTCATTGCAGGAGAAGTGCATGTATACTAACTTTCGCGTCGGCATTTTTTTTTCCTTTAAAATTGTTGACACCCATCGTTCCCATTCAATAGCAGAGTTTTCATATAATGACACATCAAATCTCAATAAATTTAAGGAACTAATATTATAATTCGCATCTCTGTATTATTTTCGGTTCCCGAAATAGTCATTTTTTTTAAACATTTACCTCTTGCTCCCTATAGTATACCTGAATGTTCACAATTTGATAAAACTCGCTTCTGTTGATTTTAGAAGAGTATGTATATCAAGATTCACACCAGTATTACTTTCTATTTCGGATATATTAAATTCTGTCTAAAACAATAGTAACCCCTTTTTTCATTCATTTTGACAAAATGACGACTCACGTATTACTTCATTTAAAAAAGGACTCAACCTCTTAATTCTTTACTTTAGTTTCCGGAAAAATAGTAAATTTTTGTAAAAAACATTTCCCCTCCTGTCGCCCATGAGTTAATTAAATTTTTGCACAATGACGATACTCTAATATATGTTTGGAGAGAGAAGTATATACACCAATTTTCAACTCTAGATTTTTTGGATAGGGACAATCTAATCAGCTGGCGACATGAATATACTTTACGACTTCGTCGATAGGGATGTTGGTGAAAAGGGACACTACGTCAAAACTTACAAGAAGACACTCTGGTTGTAAGACCGTTTTTCTAAGAATTTCGATGAAATGTGTCGAATTTTTCACATATGAGTCTGCCCCCTCTGCAAACGGTTGAAGTTGTTGGGCTAGGTATTTGGCTAGGTGTTGTGTTGGGGATCCAATTGAGCTTACTATCTGATGAACACCTATTTTATTTACGAGAACCAACGATACAAACAAGTGGAAGGGGCTCCAATGGGATCGCCACTCTCACCAGTTCTAGCGAACCTTTTTATGGAGAACTTTGAGGAGTTGGCACTAAGAACAACAACTCTTAAACCCAGTTTGTGGTTGCGATATGTGGATGATACATTTGTGATTTGGCCTCATGGGAGGGAACACCTCAATACTTTTTTATATCACCTTAATGGCATCCACCACAAAATAAAATTTACCATGGAGGTTGAAGCCAACAATCAACTGCCATTCCTTGATGTTCTCATAAATAGGAAGCAAGATGGAACCCCTGGCCATACAGTATATAGGAAAGCAACTCACACCAACAGATACCTTCATACTAATTCTCATCACCACCCAGCTTAACTACAAGCCGTCGTCAAGACTTTAGTAACCAGATCACAAAGGCTAGCTGACCAGGATAACATCAAACAGGAAATGGACAATTTAAAAAACAGCTCTGAGACAAAACGGATTTACAGACCGAAATATACAAAGAGCCCTAAAGGCAAAACCGAGACAAACAGACGAGGAGCATGAGACACCAATAACCAAGGCTTATTTACCGTATGTCAAGGGGACCACGGACAGTATTGCAAGAATTCTACGGAGACACAATTTCGATACTATTTTCAATACAGACAGAAAAATAAGCACGGTGTAGAGGACTCCGAAGACGAGGATCCCTTTAGAACAACATGGAGTGTACGAGATTCCATGTGCAGACTGTCATAAAACCTATGTGGGGCAAACTAATAGAAGAATTCAACCTAGACGTGATGAACACCAGAACGCTGTAAGAAAGCAGGAAAAAACAACATCCATTGCGGAACACGCCACCACGATGTCACACCGAATAGACTTTGAGAACACCAGAGTACTGGCAAATATAGAACACCCGAAATCAAGACTCGTAAGAGAGGCAATTGAAATAGCGAAGAGACCTCACAGTCTAAACGCACGCAATGAAATTCAGAACTTATCGAATTGTTGGAAAATCCTATTAAACACCGTACTGGCCCGTACCAGTCCAATGACAACTCAACCGGAAATAACAAATCAACAGGATGGAGCCGTGCCCACTGAGCGCTAAGGGCCAATCACACGCAGCCGTTCACGGTGTCAACCGATAGGCGCGCTCGCTTCAGAAAATCTTAGTATTCGAGTAACTAGAAGCGAAAGCAGAAGGCTACGAGAATTATGTGAACCGACCTGAAGAGGGCAGATGTGACCGAAACGTCGTCATTTTACCATTGATCCCGGCAGGGATCAGTTATCAACTACGCGGATGAATTCCCGGAAACCACCTAAAACATTTAGTGCCCGCGAAAACTTAAAAACATATATATATATATATATATATATATATATATATATATATATACATATTCTTAGAGGCTTCCGCGGTCATTACTATGAACAAGGCTAGGTTCCGGGTGAGAACCGCGTCTGAATTTATTAAATACTCGACGTTTCGACTCCTGCTTTGGAGCCATTATCAAGAGCTAAAATTGAAAAAAAGTTTCAGAGTCTAAATCGAACTCGGGGCCTACTCCCCAAGAGTCACTAGATAACTGAATTTGAGTCTGCTCTGCATCTTTTATTTATAGTTAGCGCTGGGTTAGAAGGGGATGTCACGTGATGAGGCTGTGTTGTGATTGGTCGGGTGTTGGTGGGCGTGTCTGCTTTGTTTAATCTGGCAATTACCGAGGTCCATGCTGTGGGAAGGCGAGAGCTGTCATCGCGTCGGTTTAGACAGAGGGGTCTTTTCTCTATTTCAATTGCTTCGCGAATAGTAGATGCCCTAAGGGAGTTAAGAGATACGATAGTCATACTGCCCTCAATATATATTATGATGCGCGAGAGCGGAAGTCGGATCTTTTTTGACAAAATAGCACGAATCCTGCACCGACATCAAATAAAGACGGTCTTCAACACTAGTCAAACTATAGCTAACTTAACCGGGAACCCTAAGGATAAAGTACCTAAGAAGGATCGCGGAGTTTACGAAATTCCATGTCGCGATTGCCCACAAAGCTACATCGGTCGTACAAATAGGAGCGTCAACCATCGAGTATATGAACATTCTTTGTCAGTTCGCAAAAAAGATCCGACTTCCGCTCTCGCGCAACATAATATCCAAACAGGACACTCTATCAACTTTGAGGGCAGTAGGACTATCGTATCTCTTAACTCCCTTAGGGCATCTACTATTCGCGAAGCAATTGAAATAGAGAAACGACCCCTCTGTCTAAACCGACGCGATGACAGCTCTCGCCTTCCCACAGCATGGACCTCGGTAATTGCCAGATTAAACAAAGCAGACACGCCCACCAACACCCAACCAATCACAACACAGAGCTCATCACGTGACATCCCCTTCTAACCCAGCGCTAACTATAAATAAAAGAAGCAAAGCAGACTCAAATTCAGTTCAGTTACCTAGTGACTCTTGGGGAGTAGGCAGATTGAGGCCCCGAGTTCGATCTAGACTCTGAAATTTTTTTTCACTTTTGTCTCTTGATAATGGCTCCAAAGCAGGAGTCGAAACGTCGAGTATTTAATAAATTCAGAAGCGGTTCTCACTCGGAACCTAAATTTACCATTTATACATTCCTATTTCAAATTGTTATTACTCTATTAAATATTGCTTGATATTGGATTTTGATAAACTAGATATTTACCATTTACATTTAAAACATCAACATTTAATTTTTATTTATTGTGCGAATTTATACAATTATAAAAATGGCCACCACTAGACAAGCAGCTACACCAACCGTAGAACCCTATAAGCTATCGGAAATATTTGCCATAATTCCTGAGTATGATGGTAATTCGATATTTTTGAATTCTTTCATATGCTCCTGTAATACTGCTTACAGCATGGCAACGGATAATCAGCAAGTATTGCTAATTCTCCATATCAAAAATAAGTTTCGCGGTAGAGCGGCTGAGTTAATTAATTCGCTAAACCCTAGTCAACTAGCTGAAATTCAAACCCTCCTTGAAAATCATTTTGGAGATCCTAGGGATCTCTCGGCTCTTATACAGGACTTGCAAAGAATGCGGCAAACTCCTAATGAATCCCCTCTTACATTTTCTGCTAGACTTCAGACGCATCAGGCGAAAATGCTAGCAGCCATAAACAAACAAAACCTAACTGTTAAAGAAAAACAAGCACAGATTGACTTGATAGAGTCAATGGCTCTTAATAGCCTCCTCACGGGTTTAGAGCCCAAAATTGGTCAACTCGTTCGCGCTAGCGACCCCTACAGTATTCTCACTGCCATTTCCAGAATTAAACGAGAACTACAACTATCACATTTAGAAACCCAGAAATTTTCAAGTAATAGAAATTTCCAACAAACCTCTCGTAAGCCAAATAATATCCCACCTCCAAAACAATGCACCTTTTGTAAACAAATGGGCCATCTAAGTAACGAATGCTTATTGAGAATGAGACATTTTCAACGCAACCCGAATTATAATCAGAATTATTCTAGTTATCGCCCTCATTTTTCCAATCAACCTACTAACCAATCTGCAAATGTTAACCCAACTCAACGGTTTTCACAGCAACAATTTCGTCCATCTACCAGTAGGCAACCCCAAATGTCTCGCATTTACAGACCGAACCCGAGTTTCTTTAAACATCAACAACGCCAACAACCAAAGACTCATCACTTGAACAATCTGCAATTAAGACCATATGACAATGACTATAACTATTCTCAAAGCGAAAATCAATACAACCCTTTACCCAATGAGTACGGAAACGTACAACAATATGACCCTAATGATTTCGAACAAAACGATGAACCAGAATATTTCAACACTGATCAGTTTAACGAATATTATTCTGACGAACCTGATTCTTCTCAAGTAAATTTTCATTTGACCCCCACTCAGTCAGAACTCCCAGACCAAGAAATTTCAGAAATTCAAACCCAAATTCAGACAATGAATCTGGACGACTTCAGCCCGAATGTTAACTTCCCAGAACAGAACTTTCTGTAAGTCCCCTTCTTTCCGTCAACTCCAAGAATCTTTATTATATTACTGATTCTTCAAACACCTATAAGCTTCTTATCGATACGGGTGCAGGACTTTCAATTTTTAAACCTAAAACCTGCCAACGCTTCAAACAACGATTTCCCGAAAACGTAGTCATCCAAGGAATCACTGATCAGAAAATCTTAATCAACGAATCCACCCTTGTACCTTTCAATGTCGCCGAACCACACAAGGTGTATATTTGCAACATCGACATTGAATTCGACGGATTACTGGGTTCAGATTTCCTTGAACACTATAACTGCGTTATAGACTTTAACAGCACACAACTTGTCACTAATTTTAAAACCTTACCACTCTACAAAGTTACGGATGATACTGTCATGCGTACTCAGAACCCTTCAACTTTCAATAACTGCATCTCAATTAATACAATCTCTTTAGAACCCCGAACAGAACAGATATGTAAATTAAAATGTAACCTCACCAACACTGAGGCTTTCTTATCATCTGCCGAAATAGAAAAGGTTTATCTTCCCCGTGCCCTTGTTAAAATTAATGAAAAAGGCGAATTTCTTACTTCAATTTTAAATGCAAATGCTATCCCCAAAACTGTTAATTTCGACAAGTTGGAACTCGAACCAATTAACAATTTTTCCGTAAACATTCTTTCCGAAAACTACGCACAAAACTTAACCCAGCCTGATAGACAAACTACAATCATGGAACAACTTCGTTTAGAACATCTGAACGATGAGGAAGCCGAACTTATTTCTCAACTCTGCCTCGAATATTCTGATATATTCTATTTAGAAGGTGACCAACTGACTTTTACAAACGAAATCAAACATTCAATAGACACTAATAATGCGAAACCCTCTTTCACAAAGTCATATCGGTACCCCCAAATACACAAACAAGAGGTAAAAAGTCAGATATCAAAGACGCTTGGCCAAGGCATTATACGTCCGTCTAATTCGCCATGGTCATCCCCGGTTTGGGTAGTTCCCAAAAAACTAGACGCATCTGGTACCCAAAAATGGCGTGACGTCGTCGATTATCGTAAACTAAATGAACTTACTGTTGACGACAATTACCCCCTACCGAACATTTCGGATTTACTTGACCAACTTGGCAAATGCCAATACTTCACCACTCTCGACTTAGCTTTAGGGTTTCACCAAATCGAAATCGATACTAAAGACATCCAAAAAACAGCATTCACAGTTGATAATGGTGATTTCGAATTCGTTAGAATGCCCTTCGGTCTTAAAAACGCTCCATCCACCTTCCAAAGGGTAATGGATAATATTCTTTTAGGTGTTCAAAACGAGAGATCTTTAGTCTATATGGACAACATTATCGTTTATTCTCCGACTATACATTAGCAAATAGCCCGACTTTCTGAAGTTTTCAAACGATTGCGAAAAGCCAATCTAAAAATCCAATCCGACAAATGCGAGTTTCTTCGCAAAGAGGTTGCGTATCTTGGCCACCTTATAACTCCCGAAGGCGTGAAGCCTAACCCCTCAAAGGTAGATTGTATCTTAAATTTTCCCCAACCAAAAAACCCAAAAGATATCAAGTCCTTCTTAGGGTTAGCTGGTTATTAAAGGCGATTCATCCCCAATTTCGCCAAGATTTCAAAACCTTTGACAAGATTACTTCAAAAAGACACACCTTTCCAGTTTGATTCAAAATATGTCAAATCTTTTGACGAATTAAAAAGAGCCCTTACTTCTACTCCCATACTCATATACCCTAATTTTGAAGATCCATTTATTCTTAAAACCGACGCCAGTTCATTTGCTATCGGCGCAGTGCTCTCTCAAGGCCCCGTAGGTAAAGATTTACCCGTAGCCTATGCCTCCAGAGCTCTCTGCAATGCTTAAACTAAGTATTCAACCATAGAACGAGAACTTCTTGCAATAGTGTGGGCGGTTAAACACTTTCGTCCGATAATTTTTGGCCGTAAGTTTTTACTTCTGACTGATCACCGCCCGTTAACTTGGCTGTTTTCTATAAAGGATCCTGGAAGTAGACTTGTAAGATGGCGCCTTAAGCTCGAGGAGTACGACTATCAAATAATTTACAAACCCGGCAAAGTAAATAAATACGCCGACGCTCTCTCTAGCATTAAAGTTAACAATTTTAATGAATACATATCATTTCAAGCAAACAATCATCACACCATTTACAGTAGGTACTCCCAACTGACGATGATTCACAAGAACCCCAGACAAGAAGTCCCATTAATCTCCAACAAATCTCTGAAGAATTTAGAACTTTTGTCGAGCGATATCAAACCGTCTCCCTCATAGATTACGACAAAATTCAATTTTCTAATTGCCAACTCTTAGACCGAGGAAACAAAAACATCATAGTATTTCTCCAAGGCTCTCTCATGAAAGATTTTCACCATGACATCATCAAAGACATTTTTGAGGAAAATGCTGATTTCCCTACCCCTAGAGTAAATGTCTTATTCTAGTGTGGGACATCCCCAGTCAAATAGTTCATTAGAACGATTCCACTCGACCTTATTAGAGATGATTAGAATCCATAAACTAGAAAATTCTGACAAACACCCTTTTAACAACCTCCCTTATGCAATCATTGCATATAACAATTCTGTAAACAAAACTCATGGATTCACCCCTTACGAACTTGTTTATGGACATACTTCGAGTAGGACTCCAGAAACTCTCTACAACCAACAAGCCCTGATAACTAAGTACATTAGAGATCTCAATAATCGTATCTCTCACTATTATAAAATTGCTCGCGAAAGAACGGAACTCCAAAAACATAAAGCGAAAGTCAGATTTGATGAACACGTTTGTGAAAATCTCCCTAACTATCAAATAGGCGACAAAGTCTATATTAAAGAATCCCAGATCAAGGACAAACTCTAAAATAAATTCAATGGTCCTTTCGAAATCCTGGAGATTCACAGAAACTCCGCAACAGTACTAAACCCTAAAACTAACCAAAAATCAAAAGTAAATTTCGACACAATGAAACCGTTCTCAGAAAGTTAATTTCTGTTTCAGGTTTTGCCTGCTGTTCGGGTCAGCAGTACCCCAATTTCAAATACAACCAGTAAACAATACTTTAGGTATCTACTTCCATAACGAAGCAGAAATAACTGTATCCACTGATAAATGGACACTTTTAGTACACAGAAAAACCAAATAAGTGTCACCACATCCGTAATTAAAAACTTCAACGAAACTATCCAAAATCTTAGAATTCACGAAAAACTATTTAACGATAACATGATAAAGCTGGAAAACACTATCGGAAAAATTAATGATAAGGTCGCCTACGTCGAATCAAAACTCGCATTACTTGAAATGTGTGAAAAATTTATGGAGAATTATTTTTACTTAGAACATAATCTAAATGATTTTTTAAATTCTATCACATTCGCGCGTCTGAAAATAATTCACTCTTCAATTTTAACACCAGAACATCTTATTGCCTCATTACAGGAAATATCGCAAAATTTAGTCAAAAGTAACCTTCCATAAGCTGTAAAGTACTCGAGCATCGCACAATTTCTAGAAATCATTAAACTAGAAGCATTTCAAACATATACCGATCTGATATTTGTGTTAAGAATTCCTTTAGTCGAACAAAATCCTTACACAGTCTTTCATTTATATCCTATCTCTATATACGATGAAAGAACAGGTTTACATCATATGCTATCCTTCACTCAAAAATATCTTGCAAAGAATGATGATTCTTTAATGTTTATTCCGATCAAAGACTTAAGTGCGTGTAAACCGTTAGCCACTCGTAAGAAACTGTGTTCTGAACTTTACGCATATCCTATTGACACAAACGCGTTATGTGAAGCTCAACTTCTAAAGAATGTCCAGAAGGTACCCGACAACTGTAAAAGCTCACTAATATTCACTCAAGGATACAACGTTCAAAAACTAGAACCCAATACATGGCTCATAATTACTTCTGAACCCATAAGTGTTACAATGAATTGCGCGCAAACAAACACAAAAACTCTTACAATCTCCCTCAACTCCATATTGACTCTTCAATCAGAGTGTAGTGCGTTTATAGGAATAACAAAAGTTCCAGCCGAATTTGGTAAACAAACCAATGTTCTAGAAACATTTCAACCAGTAACAGTGTTGAATGGCACTGTTACTGTTGCGATGCAGTGCCAGAAAAAAATATAATTCCTGAACTTCAGCCCCTAAAGCTGAACACACTTAATGTAGAAGAATTAGACGTAGCAAATCACAAATTAGAACAATATTCCAGTGACCTCGTTGGTCTCATAAACCAGCCGTTTGTAACCAAAAACATCTCTTGGTTTACCTATACAACCATAGCTGCTCTCATGATCATAGCGGCACTCATCACTTTCCAAGCTGTTAAAAAGAGATGGTAAAACCTCCAAAGGACTGCAATCCTGACCAGACTTCAGTGCCTCAGCCAAGACTCAAATTCTTCCCCAAGCTTAGGCCTGTTTTGAAAACAGAACAAAGTTTAGAGTCGCAAGTTTAGGTATACCATTTATGTTCTGTAAAAACACCTATTTTTAATATTGATTTATATTATTAACCTTTTTATTTTTTTTACACAGTATTTTTATTCACATTTCCTTTTACTTTATATTTTATTTTGATATGTTTAGGTTAAGCATTTAATTATTACTCGTATTATTTTATTGCTCATTTATTTTTACATGTTTTGATTTTATTTTACAAATTGATTTTTGATTTTTACCTATTACTTTATTTTAATCATATTTCGTTTTATACACTTATTACTTATTATGTATACCATTCAAACATCATTTTATATTATTTTATGTTTCTGTTCCTAAAAGTTGATGTTATAGCATCAACTTTTGATATGTAAGGGGAGTTGTTATGTGCAAAATATATCAGCACTTAGTTCACACAGTCGAGAAATCAACGGAATTTAAAGCGTAAGTGACTTCTCAGGGATATCAAATTTCATCTCGAATTATATGCAAACAACTTCCCGGAAACCTACACGAGTCCGTTTACCCAGTAAAATCGCTGACTTGCATCAGCACTTTTGCCAATGTTATAAAAGCAACTAGAAACGTTCTCGTGTTGTCATTCAAATAATATCAGTTTTAGTACTAAGTCGTTCAAATATTTTCACTTATAGTATTAAGTATTTCAAGTAATTAATTATTTAAATTTTGAATATAGTTTTCGAGTAACTAGAAGCGAATACAGTATTCGAGTAAAGCAGAAAAAATGTGGTTATTGATAGATACTTGATAGAACATATATGTTTAAAAATTAGTAATTTATTTTGGTAATTGTCTTATTGTCATACATTTATTATTAATAAATATTTTTATTTACGTGTATTATTTTTTTATATATTTATCTCTAGCAATTTCCAATTTAATCTTTGTAATGAAGAAATATTACGATATTGAACCTTTAATAATTTGAAACTGACCCACCACTGGCATGTTCATATAGTTATACCAGTTTGTTTACAAATTGTTTTTTATCTCTGTTGTTTACATAAATTCCTTTTCTATATGTTGGAGGCAAACAATCCTGTGTATTAATATACGACATTACCCCTCTATATATATTTTATGCTCGAAGGTTCTGACCCCCGGATTCTACGTTCGTCGTTGTAACCTCCAAATTTTAGCAACGCTGTAAATTTGATCGTTAACTTGTTATCAGGTCTTCTTCTTCTTCTACTTCCTGTAAAATCGAAAATGTGTAACAGAGCATCTCTGTTACATCTCATATTGAAAGTCGCTGTGGGTAAAGATGAGCGATATATTTTTTAGTAAATTTTATAAATTTTCATAATAGTAATTTGTATTTTAGAGAACCCAAACATCTAATCAAATGTAAAATTAATCAATCGTTTAATAAGGTTTTGGGTCTTTATTGCAAATTGCGAATTCATGGGTTATGCTATTTTATGAAAATATTCAACTTTTTCGATTTTGGGTGGGATATTAGATTGTAGATGCGTTAATTTTAGTTGTTAGGAATTTATTTATATAATTGGGGCTGTCTGAATATACCTAAGGGCGAAATCAAAGGAAGGCACATTGTGCAAACAAACATTCTCTGTTTATTCACCGTGTTTAAATGAGCTTGAAAGACACTATTATTTATTTCTTAATAAATATCAATTTTATTATTTAATGTTATATAACTACTTGACTACTTCCTCTTTCATAATTTATTGCAGAAATACATAACTTTCGTATAATAGCAAACCTAACAATGATCATTATTTGTTCCCGATTACAAATAGAAAATAAATATGACATGAATACTGAAAATATTACTTTTCAAAAAACCGAGGTGAACTATATTTCTACTATACGTGAGTTTTCAAAATCCGATTTGAACAAACATTTATTATGACTTTTATGAATGTCTGAACATGCGTTTTAGAGCAATCACGATTTATATAGTAGCATTATTCAAAGTATAGGTATATCTAGTATGTAAAAATATCGTGGTACGATGTTTGTGATTGAACTTCTCCGAAACGGCTCGACCGATTTTCATGATTTTTTTTAATTCTATTTGATAGGTAGGTTGTAAAGTATGTTTCATACGGTTAGATGTCCATATCCAAAAAAATATATAGCTATGTATTCAGTACAGTGGCAATTATTAAATAATAACATATTAAAAGTCTGAGAAAATTAGGTTTCAATAAATGTTATTGATAAATTAACACATATGTGTTATAAGTGAATCAATAGTTCAATTAAATAGAAAGAAAATACAGTCATCAAAAGGTAAGGACCCAAAATTTTAAACATTATTTAAGAAATTATTAAATCTAAATAAAAATATAAAGTAAAATTTGCACAAAATCTGATATATAAAAATCTCATGTCACGGTGTTTGTGGACGAACTCCTCCGAAAGGGCTCGACCTATTTTTATGATTTTTTTGGATATTTTGATATGTATGAGAGTAGGTTGTAAAGTATATTTATGTCGCCAGCTGATTAGATTGTCCCTATCCAGAAAAACAAGACGTGAAAATTGGTGTATATACTTCTCTCTCCAAACATATATTAGAGTATCTTCATTGTGCAAAAATTTAATTAACTCATGGGCGACAGGAAGGGAAATGTTTTTTACAAAAATTTACTATTTTTCCGGAAACTAAAGTAAATAATTAAGAGGTTGAGTCCTTTTTTAAATGAAGTAATACGTGAGTCGTCATTTTGTCAAAATGAATGAAAAAGGGGGTTACTATTGTTTTAGACAGAATTTAATATATCCGAAATAGAAAGTAATACTGGTGTGAATCTTGATATACATACTCTTCTGAAATCAACAGAAGCAAGTTTTATCAAATTGTCAACATTCAGGTATACTATAGGGAGCAAGAGGTAAATGTTTAAAAAAAAGACTATTTCGGGAACCGAAAATAATACAGAGATGCGAATTATAATATTAGTTCCTTAAATTTATTGAGATTATATGAAAACTCTGCTATTGAATGGGGACGATGGGTGTCAACAATTTTAAAAGAACAAAAAAATGCAGATGCGAAAGTTGGTATACATACACTTCTCCTGCAATGACTAGAATTGAATTAATCACTTAGCGATCATCACGTAGCCGGTAAATGGAATGTGGAGTATTTATTCATTGCATCAGAGTTGATAAATTGATTCTGTTCTTAAATGTATTCGAGTAGTGAAGGGGGTGGGGTCACTATCAGATGTAGTGCACGCAATATTTTTAAGAATTAGAAAATGTTGAAATTTTCAAATGATAGTTAAGATTTATAAAGTACAAATAAATTCCAAAAAATGAAAAAAAATTATAATCCTTCAAACGTTAAGGATATTAAATATACAAAAACATCACAAGAATATAAAATTTGACAAAATTATGAAAGCATGTTGTGTCAAAAACATAAAACGAGAAAAATCTAAAAGACGTCAAAAATGCCAAAACATGCAGATGAGTGAAAATACCAACATTACCCTCAATTATGGAGTGTAGAGTAAAAGGAGGACACACCCAGTGCAAGAAAAAGTGTCCACAAAATGGCTTCAATTTGGGGGAGCCACTGGTACCCACCGGGTAATTTGTTCGTAGAAATCAGTTTTCTACGAACAAACCTACGTTAATAAAATTAGTTTAATGTGAAGAATTCACATCCAAAAAATGCAAACTTAACCAACTGTGAGAACAACCAGATTTATATTTAACATTAATAAAGTGTTAAGTTAATGAAATACCTTGTACATAGATAAAAATGACTTACAAGCAAAATTTTATTTGCACATTTTTTAGAATTATAGATCAATATCCTACATAAATTAAACTCTGGAGGACCCATTATTACATAATTACTAAGCTGATTATGGCATTGTCCACCAACTCGAGTACTTCAACAAACTTCTGAAGATATTTTCCCAGGGGCATTCACCAGGCGTACCTTTGGAAATATTTAAAATACAACTACAGCAGAAAGATGCCAAAAATAATCATTTAATAGTAGCTGATGGAACTTTTTGTCCAACTAGAAAAAATATATGGAAAACCAGTGTGTGAAAATGTTAGAATCCTTGAAAAAGAGACTATTCTAGACTAAAATACAAGTGAAATTTGTTCCATAATGATAACAGAATAGATAATTTAATTATAGCAGTTTGTTCAGTGATTAAAAGAATTGTTAATTACCTTTTATCCAGAGAGAGGTGAACAAGGAAGTAGGAGCACCAACTTTGTAAAGGGACACTTTTCAAAATAAATATGTAATACGAACACAAGAATGTAAAAATAAATAATTTTTATTTACATACATTCACCATCTATTTGTTAACAAGTATAAAAATGTTACAAATATATATTTTTTCCATTCTTTAACTATTCCAAAAAGTTTTATAACAAAATAAAACTACAAAATCAATGAGTTTCATGAAAAGTTAAAACTGGGGCATAAACTTATAAATTCATATCACCTACCTAAAGAGGGCAGATGTAATTCTGCCGAAACGTCTTCATTTTACCATCGATCCCGGCAGGGATCAGTTATCAACTACGCGGATGAATTTCCGGAAACCACCTAATACATTTATATATATATATATATACAGGTGTGGAAATTCGTTCTCTGGGGTCGGGTAGAATCCCATGCGATTTTGAATCAATCAACGCAATACGCACCAGGTGAATGAAGTGGGTGTTACGCCAGTTCGGACGAGTTCGGGTGATAAATACTTTTTTCTTATCACCACATTCCGACGATTCCAATCGCTTAAAAATAAAAGATACGATATGTTGTAAATAATTATAAGGTTAATGATTAATTTCTTATTGACAATTTTTTTAACAGTTACTAATTTATTTTATTTTTAAGAGTATCTATTTTATTTCATTTTTAAAACAGAAAAAATGTTATGTTTTCGTTCTGGCGTAATAGCGGATAATTAATTTTTCATCGCAAAAATCATGAAAAGGAAAAATGCTCCGAAATCCGTATTATTTCTGTAAATAATCATACTCCTTCGTTGATAAAACCTTACTGACGAGGAAAGAGACGGACGACGGACGGTCGCTCTGTGACTGTGACGATCGATGCCCCGCCTTCATACTACGATACGATCTCGTGCTTTACCTTGAATGCTCGTGAAACAGACGTACTTAAAACGGCAATCCTCGTCTCATGCATATAGCAGCAGTTCCGTCCTTGTTTAACGTTAGCATTCTCCGACCCCAGTCAAACGTTTTCCATACCTGTATATATATATATATATATATATATATATATATATATATACTAGCCGCAAACCACCCATATATATATATATATATATATATATACTAGCCGCAAACCACCCAATACATATATATATATATATATATATATATATATATATATACTAGCCGTTACCCGCGGTATCACCCGCGTACGGAATGTTCAAGCTTCGCAAAAAGAAATAACTTATGAAACATGAATTATCCTAAATAAAAAATTTCTAACTATACTATACTTAACTATAAATCCACCAATCCCGAATATATTTCACCCAAACTTCAAGTACTTATGGGCGACCTATATTACAATTTTATTCGACATTTTTTAATCAACGTGAATAACTGTAACCCTACTTCACCCTATATTGCAACCATCCTGTATATGCTGCTGTTTATTTGTCACCCAATATAACTTTTGACAATAAACCAAATAATCTAACATACCTTTTACATTTTGGTGGTGTAAATGGTACCTGTTCACTTTCCATGCAAATTTCAGAAGCTGTTACAGTAGAAGAGGAACTTCTAACAGTTGTATCATCTAGGAGTGTGTCAGTTCCAAGTTGTTGAAGTCGTGTGGCTCCAGCTACTGTGTAATAATCTGAACTGAAAAGCAAACAATTACATGGTATTACGGTAAATTTTAACTCAAAACTGAGTAGTAGCAATAGTAATAACTTCAGTTATGTGATCAGAAGTAAGTAATATTTCCCTCAAATATTTTTTATAACCGAAATAATATTTTCAAACATACTACAAGGAGTTTGTAAACATCCCCAATAATAGATAGTAAACCAAATAATCTAACATACGTTTTACCTTTTGGTGGTGTACATGGTAGCTGTTCATTTTCACTGCAAATTTCAGACGCTGTTAAAGTAGAAGAGATTGAACTTCTAACAGTTGTATTCTAAAAGAGTGTTTCAGTTCCAAGAGGCTGGAGTGGTTTAACTCCAGTTACTTAATCATAGTTTGAGTTACAAAATACAAATGGTATATCATTACTGTAAAATATACTTCAAAATTAAGTGTATAAAAATAATAGTAGGTTTTAGGTTTTAGTTCCATATTCCCTTTACTTCCATCTACACCCTACATATTATATGTAAACAACGTATTTACTTACCGATGAAGCAATTGTTTAATTCTTTTTTATAACGTGTCTTACAAGTTTCACACACTTTTTCCATAATATATAGATTGTTTAGCAGTCACAATATTGTTCACATATAAATTTATTCTACAAACACCAGTAATTCACAAAATTCCGAAATAAACAAAAACAACTATTCCAACTATTTTTCTGTATTTTTTATTTTCGTAATTTTCTCTAAGTTCTTCTACCGTCAGATGGATCGGAGGAATACCGGCTATAACTGCCGTTGCCTCATACGAGATCGTTCTATATCCGCTTATTACCCGCAGCAGCGCCTGTCTTTGAATTTTTAACATCATGTTCTTATATCTTTTTATCTTCATACCTCTGTGCCATGTTGGTGCCCCGTACAACAGTGTTGATTGTACCACTCCATAAAGCGGTCGTCTCTTTGCATGTGATGGTCCCTTTATGTTTTTCATAATTTTTCCAAGTTTTGCTAACTTATCACCCGCTTTGCTTACTGCATTTACAATATGTGTCCCGTATGTACCTTGGTGATCGATAAATATACCGAGATACTTTACGCTCTTTTGTGGTGTTATATTTAGATCCCCTATTTCTATTTTTATTTTTTCTCTTATTTTCTGCATTTTTGTACCTTTGAGTAGCACCGCCTCGCTCTTTTCCGGTGCCCATTTCAACTTTGCCTCTTTCATCCAGTCTCCTATTATTCTTATAGCCTCATTTGCTTTTTCAACCAGTCTGTCAGCGTTTGGCCCTTCCACATATAGTGCCAGGTAGTCTGCGAATGCTATCGTATTTGCACCAGTTGGCAGCTTCTGATTTAGAAGATCGTCGTACAATATATTCCATAACGTCGGTCATAGTACTGATCCTTGTGGTACGCCTGTGCTCATTTTTAACGTGTTTTCTTTCCAGAGTATAATACTTCTTTTGGAGAAATAACTCTCTATTATTCTTATTAGATATTCACTAATCCCTTTCTTCTCCATTTCCTTCCAGTTTGCTGCTTTTACTGTTGATTTCCCTTTCCGAAACCCAAATTGTCTTTTTGAAATTTTTTCATCTCCTAATTCTTTCTCTATTCTATTTCTAATTAGTGTTTCTAATATCTTACCCATAACGTCCAACAGGCAAATGGGTCTATATGATGTTGGGTCATTCATAGGTTTAGCGCCCTTCCTCAGAAATATTACTTTAGCCTTCTTCCAGATTGTAGGGAATTCCTGTTTCTTTATTAATTCGTTATACATATCCCTTATTGTGGCTTGGTTCTTTTGAAATGTTATTTTTATGACTTCTGGCGGTAGAATATCTGGTCCAGGTGCTTTTTTCATCTTGATATGCTTAATTGCTATTTTAAATTCTTCTGATGTTATTTCGGGTACTAAATCTCTTGATATTTTTTTTCGCACTTTCCATTCACCTCTGGTCTTTATAAAAAGGGTATTTGCTATTTCTGTTTTCTTCTCTGTACTAAGTGTCAACAATGGTGTCGGTTGTATCTTTTGGATAGCTATCCCATATGCCCTTCCCCATACGTCTGTTTCCAGCTGTCTACATAATTCTTCCCAGCATTTCCTCTTGCTTCCGTTTATGAGTTTCTTTAATTCTCTTCTTTTCCTATTCATTTCCTCCATCATATCCGGTAGTTCTGTTCTCTTTTTCTTTGCTTCTTTTGTGATTTTTCGCCGTATCTCTATGCACTTCCTTTTAGCTTCCGATATTTCAGCTGTCCACCAGTATGTGATTTTTCTGTTTTCGTTTCTGTTTATCGGCCTTCTGTTGGCCTTCAGGCATTTTTTGATTTCTGCCGTTATTTTTTCTGGTGTCAATTCTTTGTTTATTTTCCCGGTTATTGTGTTAAACATTTTTTCATATTCTTCGATGTTATATTGTGTTCTTGTTTTAAGGATTTCTCTCGCTTTTTCCCCCTCTTGTAAATGGACCAGGATATATCTGTGGTCTGTAAATATGTTTTCGTCTATGGTTTCCCATTTCTTAATGTGCCGTACCATGTTGCTCGAACACATGGTGACGTCTATGTGTGTTTGTGTACTACCTCTAACAAAAGTTGGGTTGCCGTTATTTAATATCTCTAAATTGTATGTAGCAGCCAATTCGGCTATTGTTCCACCCCTAGCATCCGTCTTAGGAGCGCCCCATAGCGGGGATTTTGCGTTGAGGTCTCCCAATACCATGATTTTGTTCCGTGGTAATTTCCATAGTGATTGTGCTATATCATCTATCCTACTTCTGTATTCTTCTATTGTTATATTCGGAGAAATATAGCAACATGTTATATTGACATCTTATTTTTAATAACTATGAAACCTTTATATGTTTCGTATTCCTCAATACCCGTCCTCTATTCCTAATTTCGACAGCTATGCTTTCCTGCTTGTCTACGATCCATTTTCTGTTTTTTCTAATTAATCTTATGTTTGGCTCGCTAGCTACTATTACGTCTATTTTATTTTTGAGGGCTATTTCGTTAGCCTCATCATGGGCTTTCGCCGATCTTCCTAGATTAGTTTGCACTATCCGAATCTGCATCTTTTCTTTCTTCTGTATTTCTGTTTAGTTGCTGTTTTTTCCTGTTTCTACATTTTCCATCATTATATCTATGTCCTTTCGATTTGCACTTAAAGCAGTACTCTTCGTTTCCGCAATCAGCTGCTTTGTGGCCTGTCTTGCAGCAGTTCCTACACCAGCCCATTCTATCCTCCCCTTTGCATTCCCTGGCCACGTGCCCACTTTCCCAGCATTTAAAGCATGTCTACATTTCTCTTTTCCTTTTCATTGTCTTTTCGTCCGCTATGATAGTTGCCATCTGCCTACCACCATTTTGCATCTACGAGATTTGACTTCTAAATCCTTGCATTCCAGTTCCGTCTTAAGTTCCAGTTCAAGGTCTTCTCTATCCGTTGTGATGTCCAGATTGACAATGTTGACCGCCTTCTTCTTCTTTTTCTCCTCGGTCAGGTTTCTTACCCGCATCTTTCCAGGTGCTCCTTTTAGCACTTCTGCTATAGGAGCCGCATTTCCTTTTCCTTTTTGTGTCGCTATTAGTATGTTACCGTTTCTAGTTTGTCTAATGGTTCTAATTTTGTCTCCTGCCCCTTTATTGATTAATGTGTTTTTGACTTGCTTCACCAGGTCTGCATATGTCTGTTCCCCTGCATCAATTATAAGAGCTTCGTACTCCGGATTCCTCTCTTTATTTTTTTGTTCTATTTTTTCATGGAGCACTACTTTCCCTTCATAGTCATTGAAGGCGCAGTGTACCAGCTTTCTATTTCTTCCCGTTCTTTCGTCCGTTCCAATAATGGCTATATGTATCTCCTTAATTTATTTTTTGATACACATCTTTTTGAGGTTCACTAACGTTCTAAATGTGTTTCCATTTCTAATATATCTGTCGTCTTCGTCTGCATAGTTCGCGTAAAAAGTATATTGCTCTTCTGTTTCTTCTGGCTCCTCAATCTCTATTGTCCCAAATGTCTTTTTGAATATTATTTCCGATTCCTTTAGTTTATTTAGTCTTATATAGTTTCTCACTTTAATCGATTCCCCTATCATTCTTGATATTAATTTGTTATCTTTTTGCATGTAATCTGCTATTAACGCCCTGTCCTCCGCACTTTTCGTTATTTCTTCCTTACTGTTTCACCTTTAAACATGTCTTCTGGCCATCTCATTTTTAGTACTTCTTCTAGGTCTTCTTTGTTCATATTGTCGTCTATATAACTCTTGATTTCCATTTGCAGTTGTTCTTCTACTGTCTCCGAAGTTTAGGTACCCATATCTTTTTTCGATACATCTTCCTTTCTGTCCCTCGATCCAAATAAGTCTTCTACTTTTCCCATTAGTGCTGTCATATCGGCCGTCATAAGCGCGCTGCGGATAATTCTTAACCTTCTTGCTTTTTCTTTAATCTCAACCTTGGTGTTGGTGTTCGCCATAATTAACGCTCTTAGTGCCCTGGTTTCTGTATCAATTGCATTTATGTATCCTCTTACTTTATTGAACATTAATTTGTCAGAAACGAGTTTCGCCAATTTTAATCCCGCCATGTCTTCGTCTGCAAGACTACCCCTTCTCTTTGTGGACTTTGTCTCTTCATCGTCCCACAATAGATCCATCATCGTTCTGTTTGCCATACCGACTGCGTTACTCGAGCTCGTATTAACTCCTGTTAGTTCCTTTTTCGTGTACGCCGTTTGACTATCTAGTGAGTTCCTTCTTTGGGTACTCGTTATCTTATCTATTTGTCTATTCGTAACCTTGTTTGCGTTGCTCTTTGCTCTTGTTGTCATCAGATTTTTTATTGTATTCTTTTATATCCATACTATTCCCACGAGTTGGGTCGTTTTGCTTGTCCGGTGGGGCAGAGCGCCCTTACCCCACTAAGGCTGCGTTACTCTTTGAGGTCACCTGTTATCTCAGAGGCTCCGTTCTAGACCAACTACGCAGGCCATCCATCCCTCGGCACGGGTCGCTTGACACCTTGGATTTCGGATTTTTTCGACAGGTTTTCTCCTGTGAGTCACTTCTTAGTCGTCGTACACCCTTCCCTCCGACCTTACCGGTATGGGAGACCCTACCAGGAACCGAAGTTCCCGCCGGCATTGCTCTCGGGATCATTAGGTGTATGACTTAAGCCCCCTCACCAACGACAAGGTCTTGTGACTCCTAGAGGTGGACGTAAGGTAACCTGAGATGACACGTGGATGCTGACTCAGCTTGGTAACTGTTGCTAGATGGTTTCATATAAGTCGATCGAATAACGTATATAACAACTCCCATCCATATAAAAAAGTTGATGCTACAGCATCGACTTTTAAGGGAGGTTCTGCAATTCAATATCCTCGACAGGACTAAGGAGGCTATAGAGTTTTACCCTGGGCTTGATGGTTGATGGACTGTGGTGCTGCTGGATCGGCAGAGGGCTGATCATTGGGGGATTCTGGAATTTCTTTCTGATGATGCTGATGGAAAGGAGGGCAACCACAATTGCGGTTGTTGCTATTGTGATGATTGTAAACCAGGAGGTGTGTTTCTCCAAGAATGGTTGGTCTAGGAGCTTTTCCCTGGAGTATTAACTAAGCTTATGGTTAGCGATATTCAGGTCTCTGGCACCCAATTTCTGTACTCTCATGGGTTTCAACTTTGGAAGTTGACTGATGGTTGGCAGGTTGTCGCAACAGTTGTTAGGGATGTTGACTGGATGACTCTTAAATGTGATGTTGTCAACGTTGTTGGTGGTCTTTCTGGCATGTACTCTGGTATTTCCGATGAAGGCTTTGCAACTGGGTTGGGTTGTCAATAGAGAATTTGTCGATATGGATTGGGTAACGATATCTTCTCCCTTGCACTTGATGTTGATGGGCAACTCTTCGGCATATAATATTGAAGGCTTGCATGTTTATGGAAGGGCTACTGGCTGTCTAAGAAGCTGTCCTTCGCAGAGGACTTCTTTGTCTATGGTGTGTGGAATAACTTTGGAACAGATCTTATGTTCTTTAGATAATGGCTTACAGTCACTCAGGTCTTCAAAAGATGCGTACAATAGCGAGTCGTCATCTCTCTCTTAATTTTGTTGGAAGAATATGGTGAAATCCTGTTCGATAATCCAAAACTGGGATAGTATACAAGCGGTAGAGTGTATAAGTTTCAGGATTGACTAAGGGGATTTTTAGTACAAAAACAATTTTAGTATTGATTTGAAAAGCTTCCAATTCTATTAGATCGATGTATCGAGCAACATTTGAACGATAGGTTGGAAGTGGTAAGTTATTTTCATGAAGTGACTGTGATATTTTCTGAAGGGAATCGACCAAATCTTCTGTATAATTTTTAGACGGGCGAAAGAGACTGCAGTTAATACATCGTTGAGAGAATCTTCAATGTATACGTAACTTTCCATTAAGTTTTCACACAAATCCAAGACATTGGCTTGAAGTTCATAAAACGGAAGATCGTCTGTAATGAACACAATTAACTTCCTAATTGCTTCGATATTTTCCGAAAATATTTCCTCTTCGGACTGAAATTTTTGTATAGTGGTGTTAAGGTTCTTAATGACCGAAGTTGTTACTGATAATTGTCGTTTCATTAAGATTTCAATTTGATGTTGGTCTTTAGTAATTTTGTTTATAGAGTAACTAAAGTATTCTCGTATTCTCCGTCTGTTGCATCTAAGTTACCGGAAATAGATTTCCAAATTGATCCCAGTCCGTTAATGAGTCCGCGTTTCTTTCCGTTGGTAGTGTAAGTCTCAGTGTCAGCGAAAATTTCGGTATATTTGAGGCTTACGTGAGTCTGTACTTTTGATTTGAAGATTTTAATGTTTTGTTGTCGTTAATAGTATCTAAAAGTCTGTTCAGTATATTGTCGTTGTTTAAAATAGCGTCTCGAAAGGGGCTTAGATCTTTGTAAATGAGGAGTGTCCATTTCTCATTATATATTTAAGGGTGCCTTCTTTATGGAAGAAAACTCCTATAGTATTGTTAACCGGTGTAATAAAAATAAGGTTTTAGTCTGTCAAAGTTAACTTTAGTTATTTGGTTTGTTTGCAAATTTATGACTGGTGCGTTCCCGCAATTTGTTTAGTGAATTGTACAAATTTGATTGAATTACTTCATTGATTTTTAAACTTCTGCACCTTTTCCAAAACCTTCCGTCGCGCTAATACTAATTTTAAGTGTTTTTTGCGTGTAAAATATAGACAGTATTCGTGTTTCGTTTATTGTACTCCGAACTATTCGGACGCTTTTGATTCCGTCTGAAGAGACGGCCGCTTTTTGTTGTTATTGTGTTACGATTCCGCGAGTTATTAGTTCCGGTCGTAACAACCGCTAAACCACGCTTTCATTTTGTTTCTTTTGTGTTTACAAAAGCTCATCATTTGTTGTTAAACCCGCATTTTTGTTTGCTCAATCAATGAACATTACGTCGCTATTTTTTGTGTAACGTGTTGTCCAGACGAAGGTCTAAAAAGACAGTTCCTGTCGCTGCGGGGCTAGCCTCTGAAGAAAGAAGAACCAAGAAAACACCACTTGCAGAGCTTCGACGTAAAAGGTTAGTGAATAACTTTATTTGGTGAATTAATTTACGCGACGGCACGTGTTTATTGAAAAGCTGTGGAACCTTTGGTGTGTCACAATGTAAAAACATAGTTTTGCACCCTAACACCAAACCTTTATTTTCAACACTCAACGCACGTTTCAACAACTCTAAGTTGTCATCTTTAGGAGTAAACCCAAACTAAATCTACATTACAATTTTCTCTAATTTATACCTACCACTAAACTATTACTTAAGTATTAGTACAAAGGGTAAATCCTGAATTCTAATTGACAGACTTCAAAAATAAGGCAGATTTTATAAAATGCAAATATGTAAATTAGGATAATCCTAAATTACCTACCTACTTTTATGCTACATTATTAAGTAATGACATTTTAATACTTATTTTATGGATTCTTAGAAAGTAAACTATACAATGAACTGTATGGAATAGGACCCTTATCTGAATTCATTAGTTTATTATTTTTATAAATCATAATGCTTTCGTACGAGTCCAGTTCCCTAAAATTATTTACTTGTTTAACTAATTTTAAAGAAGATAAATCTACAGAGTGGTTGTGTTCTAAAACATGATGTGCAACACTAGATTTATCCGCTCTTCCGTATTTCAAATGGGCAATATGCTCTTTGAAACGGGTACTGATAGATCTACGTGTCTGTCCATAATACTTTAAATCACAATCATTACATTTGATTTCATAAATACCGGACTTCTCGAAATCAGCAAGTTTATCTTTAGGATTGCCCAACAATTTCTGTAGTGTTGTAGTTGTTCTATACACCGCCTTCATACCAAGTTCTTTAAAAACTTTCTTAAAGCCCCTAGTATAACGACTGTACGGAACCGAGACAAACTTTTGTTCTTGTGACTCATTTCGAAAAGTTGACACTTCTTTCATTCGTAACCGAAGCCGTTTCTTCCTAATTAATTTATCTATAATATCTGTTAAATAACCATTACATGCAGCTATTTTTCTAATAAATTTCTTTTCATTTTCAAACCTCACTTTATTGAGAGGGAATGTCAACAACCGATGTACAAGGAAATTAATCTCCGCCATTTTATGTTGTTGACAGTGAAAAGACGTATTAGGTAAATATCTATATGTGCTAGTATCCTTCCTATATACATCAAACTCTAACTTATCACTATCATTTCTTAAAACTAATACATCTAAAAATGGTAGAGTACCCTTTTGTTCCTGTTCATATGCAAATTTAATAGAAGCAAACCTATTGTTAAGATACATAACAAAATCATTAACATTGAGCTCATTAGTATTAAATATAGCAAATATGTCATCCACGTACCGTATCCATACCCTAGGAGTCATTTTTTGTTTCAACTTCGAACCTGCCCATGAACAAGTTGGCAAGAAACGGTGACAAGGGGTTTCCCATTGCAGTTCCTTCCTTCTGCTCATAAAAGCAACCTCCAAACTGAAAACAATTTTGGCTCATACATAATTTTGTGAAGGAAATTAATTCATTAATTTCTGCCTCACAGAAAGAGTTTTGACGCTGTAAGTCTTCCAGGTACTTCAGAGTTTGTGGAATGGGTACACTAGGAAATAAAGAACTAACATCAAACGACACCAAAATTTTTCCAGGTTGCAACGAAACATTTTGTATAGATTGAATAAACTCTAAAGAATTCTTTACGCTAAAGTTTTGCTGTGGACAAGGTAAATTTTCGAATCGTTTTGTTAACCACTTCGCTAACTTATAAGATGGGGGTCAATCGCTGAAACAATCGGACGTACTGTTTTTCTCGGTTTGTGAATTTTTGGAAGGCCATATAATTTCGGGATCGTTGGATTAGAAACATGTAGTCTTCGTTTCAGCTCAGGACTTACAATAGATTTGCATGCTTTAAGGACCTTGTTTACTTCTGATGTCATCTTAGATAAAGGGTTTCTAATTAATTTTGAATACGGACCGTTCGAAATTAGGTTATCAATTCTATCAAAATAATCAGATTTGTCGAGGATCACTACTTTGTTACCTTTATCTGCTTTCAAGTAAAAAACGTCCCTGTTTCTCAATCGTTTAATAACTTTCTTTTGTGTGTTCTTTGTCGTGTGTTTATTAATAGATGATAATTTTTTTGTTAAATGATTTCGAACCTGTTCACGGACTAAACCTTTAGAATTGTCTGGTAAGTATTGAATTGAACTTTCAACACTCGCCACAACATCTTCAAGAGTTTTTTCATGTTCAGGAATGCCAAATTTTAAACCGTTATTTAATAATTCTAATTCTTCGTTACTAAAGGATTGAGATGAATGGTTTTCAACAATAGACGGAGTCGGAGTCACTTTTATCTTTGCTTGCTGTTTATTCATTGAACATAATTGTTTAAGTTTCTTCTTAAGTTTTCTCATTTTATTTTCATGTTTTGCATTAATCATGGAAAACATTCGTCTTTGAAACTCCATCCATTGTTCAAAATCATTCTCAGTTAATTTATATGTTAGTTTTTTATACAATGAATAACTCTCATTTTCTAATAAGCTACGTTTAGTATAGAGATGTTTGATTTCTAAGTCTAGTTATTTTATTTTTGCATAGTTTTCAACTTTTTTAGATGCTACAGAATTATTAGAAACTTTTACTTGAATAAATTTGGGAAAGATTGATTTATTTTTGCAAGACTTTAGAAACCAAATATCTCCACCAATAAGTCTAATTTTAGTAGAATACTTACAGTACAAATTTTGTTCCTTTGACCTGGTAGCCATCTTCTAATCGAAAAGCTGTGGAACCTTTGGTGTGTCAAAATGTAAAAACACAGTTTTGCACCCTAACACCAAACCTTTATTTTCAACACTCAACGCACGTTTCAACAACTCTAAGTTGTCATCTTCAGGAGTAAACCCAAACTGAATCTACATTACAATTTTCTCTAATTTATACCTACCACTAAACTATTACTTAAGTATTAGTACAAGGGGTAACAAGGGGTAAACG
Source organism: Octodonta nipae (assembly GCA_034190945.1). Classification (NCBI taxonomy): domain Eukaryota; kingdom Metazoa; phylum Arthropoda; class Insecta; order Coleoptera; family Chrysomelidae; genus Octodonta; species Octodonta nipae. Next base: position 102,587,498 of record CM067217.1, read on the forward strand.
TGTTTATTGATTGTTCCGCTAAAGGTCCTTCGTCAATTACATACTTGCATTGAACCAGCATTGAACTAAAACCGCAACATCTAATTCATACATTTTTTTGATATTATATGTAATGTGTCATCGAAGACATTCCAATGACTCTGGCGGAGTTCTTTCGTATTGCGGTAATTTCGAAGGGGCCGTTGAATTTGTTTTCAGCTTTGTTTTTGATCTGGGACTCTTTTACGTAGACTTTGTCGCCTATTTTGTAATCGGGTTGTTAGTGGAAACGGGTTGGTCACATCGCACTTTATATTTTTCTTTCTGTCGTTCGGTTTTAGCACGGGCGAGTCTGTAATAATAGTCCATTTTGTTATTTAGGTCTCTCACGTATTTCGAAATAAGTTTTTCCTGATTGTAAAGGGTTTCTGGAGGCCTACTAGAAGTGTGCCCAAATATGAGTTTATATCGCGTAAAACCGCTGTTTATGTTTTTTGTGTTATTGTAACAGATGATGGCATAAGGAAGGATGTTAAATGGATGTTCGTCTGGATGTTCCACTGTATTTGCCCTTATCATTTCTGCTAAAGATTGCGTGAAATAATTCAATAGAACCGTTTGACTCGGGATGTTGAACGCTGGAGAATGTCAGTTTTATGTCGTATAGTTGGCATAAATCCCGCATTAAGGTGTTATCGAATTCACGTCCATAGTCACAATGGATGCGAAGTGGAGTTCCGTAATGCTGAAAGAAAATCAGAAGGGTGTTTACGACAGTTGAAGCTGTTTTGTCGTTTATGGAGTAGGCTTGAATAAATTTCGTGAGTTCGTCCCTAATAGTCAGTGCATGATTTCTAGATGGATATTCGAAAATGTCAATTTTAATACGTTCAAAAGGAGTCTTGGGTGTTTCCGTAATAACAAAAGTTGCACTTAAGTTTTTCCTGCAGAACTTTACCTTTTGGCAAGTTTCACAGGATTTGATAAATTGATCTACAGTTTTAATTAAGCCAGTCCAATTGTATTTTTCCCTAATATGTCTGATGGTTTCGTTAATGCCAGGATGGAGGTTGTTTTTACCACAGTTATATTTTGTATTATTATATGAATTTCGTCTTCGGTAGGAGTTGTAACAATGTTTTGGCAGATTTTGAATTTGATTTTTTTGTCGGAGAGAATGAAGGATAAAATTTCAAGAATGGAAAGTTTTACGTTTTTTCTATGCAGTATTTTTTCGGAGTTTAGGGTTGAGGAAAGTTCTGAATACATTCAACCTTTCAGAGGTTTGGTTTTACACCTTCTTGTGTGATAAGATGGTCAAGATAAGCCACTTCTTTACGGAGAAATTCGCACTTATCAGGTTGAATTTTTAGATTGGGCTTCCGAAGTCGTTTAAAAACTTCTGTCAACCGGGAAATATGTTCATGGATGGTCGGAGAGTAGACGATGATATCGTTCATGTAGACGAGACAACGTTCATTCTGGATACCCAGAAGAATATTGTCCATGACCCTTAGAAAAGTAGAAGGTGCATTTTTTAAACCAAATGGCATACGAACGAATTCTTAATAACCATTTTCGACAGAAAAGCCAGTCTTAGGAATATCTTCCTCTTGGATTTCCAATTATATTGACACTTTCCAAGTTGGTCGAGAAGATCGGAGATATTTGGCATAGGATATTTATCGTCTACAGTCAATTCATTTAATTTACTGTAATCGATAACAACTAGCCACGTTTGTTTACCAGAAGCATCGAGCTTCCTGGGAACGACCCATACAGGGGAGGACCAAGGAGATGGGCAGTGCCTAATGATACCTTGTTCAAGCATTTTTCCAATTTGGGTTTTCACTTCCTCTTTATGAACTTGAGGATATCTATATGATTTTGTGAAAATGGGCTTTGCGTTATTCGTAACAATCGAACGTTTAACCTCGTTAGTGAAAGTCAAGACGTCACCTTCAAGATAGAAAATGTCTTGAAATTCCAAACAAAGATTAGTGATTTGTTCGCGTTCTTCCTCATTGAGATGTTCAGTTCTAATTTGTTGTCTAATAGTCCAGTTTCTGTCTGTGTATTGAGAATCATGATAGTCATCGGTGTTTAAATTCAGAAGCGAGTGAGTTCTGTCAAGTGGTTCCAGTTTTAAATCGGAAAAGTTTACTGTTTGGGATCGCGTTAGAATTGATGATAGAAGTTAGAAATTCACCTTTTGCGTTAATGTGTACGAATGCGTTTGGAAGTCATACTCTGTCAATTTATTGAGTAAGATAAGATGGCGTCGATGTTAGAGAGATCGCATTTAAGTTTAAAGATTTTTTCTGTGCGTGCGTCAATGGTTAATTTGTTTTGTATAGGTGTTTGTGAAGTAATATTTGGCTTAACATTGGGTGTGTCGGGTACATCAGTCAAGGGTTGATCGTTATTGGGAACTTTGTGTAAAGGGATGGTTTTAAAATTTGTTATTAGCTGTTTAGATTTTAAGTCAACTATGCATTTATAGTGTTCAAGAAAATCTAAACCTAGTATGCCATCAAACTCAATGTCCAAATCGTATATAAAAACTTTATGTGGTTACGTGGAGCGAATGGGATTAAAGTAGATTGTGAAATGGGAATTTTTTCGTGGGTAATTCCTTGAATAGTTACCCTTTCAGGAAATCTTTGAGTGAAATTTTTGACTGTATTTTCCTTGAAGATTGAGATACCAGCTGAGGTATTAATAAGTAGTTTAAATTTAGAAGTAGCGTCAAGAATATAGTAGAGATTTTTAGAGTTCACAGTAAGAAGAGAAGAAATAGTTGCTCCGGGAAGTTCAAATCTGGGTTCAGATCGTCGAGATTCAGGTTTTGAATCTGGGTTTCGATTTCGCATAATGTTGTTGCCGAATCGGGAGGTTGGTCTAGGCTAGAAAGCGCTAGAAAATCCTGGTATTGATTTCTATTAAAAGGCGCGATAGAGGTATCTTCAAACGTTTGTTCAACGATAGGATAATTTTGACGATCATCCTCATAATCGTATGTGTTATCATCCGTATAATAGTTGTAGCCTGAACAATTAGAGTAATCAACATTTTGGTTTTGATTGAAATGGTGTGTCCTTTCAGGACGGTTACTAGGATTGTTTTGTATTACGTATGGGCGATAATAGTTAGGGCTCATTTGAGACCTAAAAGGGGTCTCTAGAAGTATTGTGGACGAAACTGTTGTCCTTTTTGAACAGGGGGTGTATTTGAGGGGAATTTTGGCCGTGTTGGCTGGTTAGGCCCAACAGGATTTGGCCTATGGTTTTGATTGAATGTTTTAGAATTGTTTTGATTTTTCAATCGGCAATTTACGGCTATGTGACCTAATCGACCACAATGGAGACACGTAGGTGGTTGTGTCGGCTTTCGGACTTGGAAGTTTGGTTTAAACGGAACAGATTTGTTCGTTTTCTGATCCTCGAAATAAAAAAGTTGAAGCTCTCTTCTAATCCGGGAGTTTGCCTCTAAAAGGTCTTTAGTATTACTGGCACGTATAACCTGACCTAAACGGGGTCCTAATCTCGTAAGAAGGGTGTTCATAACCATTTTATCCACTATAGTGGTCTGGGCGTCTTTTTGTTCTGGACTAAGCCCAGCAGTTTTGTGGATGCAGGAGTGCATTTTCGCACTCAAAACTTGGAGTCGATTATAAAATGGTAGTGGGGACTCGTTTGAAAGTTGTTTCAGGCGTTGTAGGTCATGAATTAGGGAAGAGAGATCACGAGAATCTTCCAAAGTGTAGGGTCAGGAGCTGTTTGATTTCAAGGTATGATCCGGGATTCCTTGAATTTATTAACTGCGCCGCTTTTCCTTTGAGTTTATTTTTGATATGGATCACTAACAAATAATTTTGATCCGCCGTGGACATATTATATGCGCAATTACACGCATCTATAAAGGTTCCCAAGGAAATTTGGGCGCCTTCAAATTCGGGTATAGCTGAAAATATTTCCTTCAACCGATATCTCTCGGTTTCGGTGGTAACCGGTATTGGAGAAGCTTGTGCCATTTTTATATTAATCGATATAAAAAAATTGGTACAAGTGTATAAAAATGAAATATTAAAAGGTATAGAAAATTAATAAACTGTAGACTACGTTAATGGGAATAATAACGATTGTTTGAATGATAGAACAGTATAGTAACCAATTAAAATAGTAAACTCAAATAAATCAGTTTTTCAAATAAAAAAAATCAATGAAATAAGTAAATCAAAAATACCAATATCAATAAAAAGAAATCAAATAAATATATCAATAGAATAAAATAAATCAGTTAATGAAATAAATCTATATTTCATTTGAATCAAATATATCAAAATAAAAATCAAATTGATAAATATGTAAAATCAAATAATAAAATAAATCAATATCAATCAAATCAAATAGATTATATCAGATATTAAAAATCAATGCTCAATAAAGTAAATCAAATATTATTTACTTAAAACGAATGACGATTCACTATTACTTACATCAACAGGAACATTGAAAGCGCTACGTTTGATTGCAGGTTCGTTGTTCCGTTGAGGTATAGGAATCCGCCGCTACCAGTTAGAGTACTCGTGTTCTAGTAACGTTAGACGGATCTTACCGATTGCGCCAATTTGTTATATCACACTTTCAAAATTTTTCTTTTTAAAAAAGATTTTATTTATTGTTGCACAATACTTTTAATAAAAATAATAACTTGAAAATAACAATAAAACTTTATAACAATATAAAGACAAAATTACGTGTTAAACTAACTAGACAGAGTTTGTAAGTAACAATGAATAATGATACAAGGCAAATGTATAATGTATAACCTAAGAACGCTGACGAAGCTGTCGCCGCGCTTGCAGTTCTCACGGATGTACGTCGTCGAAAAGTAACCTGAGACAACACGTGGATGCTGACTCAGCTTGGGAACTGTTGCTAGATAGTTTCATATAAGTCGATGGAATAACTTATATAACATATATATATATATATATATATATATATATATATATATATATATATAATTGTAAATAGTAAGAGCCGAATGATCTATCAATTGCAGTGAAATTAACGGGAAAACGGCTTATATGACAAATGAAACAAGAGTACTCTTTTCTTCTTTGAGAGCTTTCATAAATTTGGTTTATTTACTTCGTCAGTCTAAGCTGCAAGTTACATTTGTTGTTAATTGAGTACATTAGTTAAAACTTAAAATACTTACATAAGTTGAGATTAATAAATAAGTTACCAAATCGTTCAGATTGAAGAATGATGATAAAAAGTTATAATTTGGACATCATTATGACAAATGTTATTTGGTATCTAATCAAAAACAAATTTTCGTAACTAGATTAAGTGAAGACTATTAGAAAAGGTATTACCATACCACATCTTGAATAATACTAAAGGAATTGCACCAAATAACATTTGTCATAATGATATTCAATATCAAAATGTATATATATATATATATATATATATATATATATATATATATATATATATATATATATATATATATATACATTACTGTCAAATTGTGATTACGATATTTGTCATTGCAAATCCTCTTAAGTTTTTAATTTCTTATTCAATTTGTATAAATACCATTGAAAACGAGGTCTGATTTAGACCTTGAAACTTTTGGACTTTTGAAATACACAGACTTTCAAGTTTATATGATGTCATTCCTAAAGAACTACCAAAAGTCATATAGGACATAATTTGTTATCAAATAACTTCAGTAAGTTGAAAATAAAAACCCCAAAAAACAAAAAAACTAATGTCGTTGTTGATGGTGGAGGCCATTTCTTTGTGATATATTATGATTATGATTGTAGAAAAAAGAATTACTTTGTTTTATATCACTAATTTATTATATACACATATATATATATATATATATATATATATATATATATATATATATATACATAACAATAGATTCTGTGGCTTAAAAAATGTACAAATATTCACTTTCACTTTTGTTTTTTTTTATTGCTGTTTCACTGTTGAGGCCCAAGGGTAGTCGCCTAGGTGGCATTCTGATGGGTTGAACATTTCCGGTATCTATTCGATGCTGCATGATGTTGGTGCGACCGTGGCTGTTAAAAATTTGCCAGTGATTTGCAATAAATTGATTGGCTTTCTTCTGTTCCTCTGGTGTACGGTGTTTCAAATGGTCGGCAAACTGATGCAGAAACTCTTTACTTGGCCCTGTCTGCTTCACCGATGTCTGGTACTCTACTTGCTCGAAACAAGCTATCTTTTGACCATTGGCAATTCTGATGTCATTGTTGGACAAATTTGGATCTCTAATTGGTATATCCCGTCCCTAAATAGTCATGAGCTGAATGTACGGGCTCCACCATTGCAACGCAGCTCCCAGAATTGCTTTCTAGCTGCCCATGAATAATCTGTTCCGTTCGACCGGGAATTCTGGCTACAATTTTTATGAAGGTCGCTAAGTTGTTGACGGGCCTTGTCAATATAAATTCCTCATTTAGAAACCGAATAACATCATATCTTAGGTCGAACATAAACCCATCCTGGCTGATCAAGTCCATACCCAGTATAAAAACGTCCTCGATCTCCGCTACTAGGACCCCATGCCGGATTGTGTTGTCCCCTATCTGCAGTACTATATCTGCCTCACCCTGTATTGACAGGGACTCGCCGGTGACTGTTCTGAGCTGGATGTTACTGTTAACTGGCCGGATTTCTGATGACCTCAAAGCACTGGATTTGGCAATGGACACAGCGGCGCCGGTGTCGATGTTGACGGTAATTGCTCGGCAATTGATGGTGCCCCTGGTGGCTAGGCTGCTTCTATCTCGGCAAAATCCCCGGATGGATAATGTTTTGGGGGCTGGTGAAGGGTTAGTCAGCATTCGCCCCCTTATGCTGACTGGCTGACGGTCCCTGGACATGTGGCTGTTTTGTTTCTTACCCCTGGTCGGTGATCGTTCCGATCCTCTGCAGACTCGTTTGAAGTGTCCAGTCCGCCCACAACGGTAACATCCTCTTCTGGTCTCAGTTCTCTGTGACTGTGCCAGCTGTTTGTTCATATCAGATAGCAACGCTTGAAATGGTGACTCTGACTCTTCCTGGTTGAAGGAAACTGCTCGTACCCTCGGCTTGGACATGTTCATGACAGCCTATACTTCCAACGCCCGAAGTAAAGCTTCATTACTTTTCTTGACGCCACTTAGTTTTAGATTTCTTTGTACTTCCACATCTCTGGTACCGTTTATGAAACTGTGTGTGGCCAATTGATTTTTAGTCTCCTCTGGCAGTACTGGTTAGGACAAGTGCACCAAACGTCTAATCTCTGCTTCGAATTCTTGAAGGCTTTCCCCGGATTTTTTATTTTTCCACTTAGTTGCCCCAGGTATACTTATCTCAAGGATTGATTGTTATATCTTTTGTCTAATATGGCGACAATCGTCGAAATTGCCTTGTTCATCGACTGAAAGGCTTTGGAGGAGTTCTAATGCTGGACCACTTATGGAAATTACAAGAGAGGTCAATGTGTCTTGGTTATCCCATCCATTAGCTATAGCCATGGCTTCAAATTGCCGTTTATACATGGGCCAAGATGAAGTGCCATCAAATGTGTGTGGTTTAATATAATATAATATATATAATATATATATATATATATATATATATATATATATATATATATATATATATATATATATATATATATATATATATATATATATATATAGAGAGAGAGAGAGAGGGTGTAAACGGTTTGAGTGCAAAGATTTTGAAGAACAATACTTCAGGCAAAAACAAATCAAAAAGCTTTATAACATTTTCTAAAATAAACTATAGTTTTGCCAAAAAGAACACATAAAGTTAGATTTTATGTAGCCCTTGCTACAGTGAATAATACAATAAGTTCGATTTCAAAATGTCGGTAAATCTAAATATGTAAATACTCAATAGCTTTAATAGCCACATTAAAAATGAAAATTGATTATTTAAACTCGAAATATGCTTTTATAATTTAGTGTAAGTTTCTCCGAATATATATGGCAACGTGGCATACAGACCAACTTATTTACTACATTTTTTACTTTAACGACGATTGAGAGTTACGATTGTTTTTTGCGATTTCGATTCTTGTAAATAAGAATAGATAAACGGTAAAGTGATTTGAATGATATCTGTTTGATGTAGACTTCGTGGTTTGCTTTCCATTTAATATATTTTTTAAATAAATAAAATCGGTTGTGATTAGTGTGTAAGTTCGAAAATTAAAAATAGTGCGACAGTATTTATTTGTGATAAATAATGGCCGATTATACAATTAGGGAAAGACATGACATGCTCTTAATTTATGGGAAAGCAGACGTAATTGCAGAATAGCAAGAATGTTATACAGGGAAAGGTTTCCAAACAGACGCCTGCCCAATGCTAGGACATTCGTCGCTGTTTCGCAGAGGCTTCTGGAAACAGGTAGTGTAATACCACAAATAAACAATCGCGGACCACAGCGACATAATCGTATCTTAGCTGCTGAGGATCAAATACTAGACCTTATCGACATCAACCCATATCGTAGCACACGGAGTATTGAAAGTGAGCTGCAAATTTCTCACACTGTTGTTCATAGAACATTACGGGAACAATTGCTCTATCCATATCACATGCAGCGGGTTCAAGGGCTTTCAATTGTAGATGATTTTCAACCAAGACTCAATTTCTGTCGTTGGTTCCTCAGAAAACATCGACAATTTCCTAATTTTGTGAACAATATTTTAACAACAGATGAAGCAAGTTTCCATAGGAATGGTATAATAAATTTTCATCATAAGCATTCGTGGTCTGAGGTAAATCCGCACGAAATACGCCAGTCAGTATTTCAACACCAATTCTCAGTTAACGTGTGGGCTGGAATAGTTGGTGAATACTTGGTTGGGCCATTTATACTGCCTGCACGTTTGACAGGTGAGAGTTACCTTTATTTTTTGAACAACACGCTACCAGATTTGTTAGATGAAGTGAACCTACAAACACGTTCCAATATGTGATACTTACATGACGGAGCACCTGCCCACGCAAGTCATCTAGTTGTCGACTTCTTAAATAGAACATTTCCCCGTCGTTGGATTGGTCGAAACGGACATATACGTTGGCCAGCAAGATCTCCTGATCTCAATCCACTAGATTTTTACTTATGGAGACACATGAAAAGTAAGGTTTACACGACTCCATTTATTGACGAGAATGACCTTAGACAACGCATTTTTGACGCTGCTGACGAAATCCGAAATATTCCAGGAATTTTTTCTCGAATACGTGAAAATTGGATTAAACGGTGTCGTGCTTGTGTCGATAGTAATGGTGGGCATTTTAAACATTTGCTGTGAATAATCCGTTGTTTCAACTCAGTTCTATCATTATTATAAATTCGGTAAGTAGGATTACATATTTACTTGTCTAATATAAATAATATTAATTAAATCAGTAATAATGAGTCTTTGAATAATTTAACTGATAAAAAACTACATATACAGATCTCTTGAGTTGCATATCATATTTACCCAACTTTGTATAATTGCATAAAAGAAACCGCCAAATACAAATTCTAATTGCAATACCTTGTATTAAAAACGTAAATATTTTCAACGAAATATTTCATACATTTTTATTTAATTCTAAGGTCAATGTCATCAGTCAATACAAAAACACAGGTGTTTATTTTTTTGTTGGCGTAGTCATTCCTTTATTATTCGCGCTAAGAGTGAATCTGCTTCGAAAGCGAGCGACGTTGCCGGATTGACAATAATTTACTTAATATGTTTTAGGGATTTTCTTGGTTATTAAGGCCTACTGACCATAGTGGTATAAGAGTTTTTTGTTTAATTTGGTGTATACAACCTCCACCTAAAATATATGCACTCAAACTATTTACACCCTGTATATATATGTATATATATATATATATATATATATATATATATATATATATATATATATATATATATGCAGGACGCATACTATGGAGACACTTTTTTTAGGCAAGGCATACATTGGGGACATCTGCATGCTTTGAGGACTGGTCCCAAACTATGTTTGTGTAAAAGGCATGCTTTGGGGACATTTTGAAATTTATATCTACAGCATATTTTGAGCCCAAAGTGAATTTCTATAGTATCCAATAGATGGTGTTATGGTACACATTTTGGGTATATTGCGATATATAAACTGTCCCCAAATTATGTTGAAAGGTTTATATATAAATGAGTTTATATATCGGATTTGTGTCTAAAGCATAGTTTAGGACAGTCATTTTTTACATTGCATGTGTTTGAAAACGTGAAATAAGCCATCCAGCAGACATTTGTTATACATAGAAACAACGTAATAGTAGTCGCTTATGCTTTGAAGTTTTTATATTGTTTTTGTATAGTTCTTGGTAGTGACATATTTATTTAAGATATTATCGTTAAATGATCCAAGGATATATATATATATATAGTATAATTTCATTTGTGTTTTCGATTAAATAAACACGTAAGACTAAAGCAGAGAAATTATTTAGTGGCGATATATGAAGTTTGGAGTTTTAAGACATGACTTAACGGTCTCAGTTGCACATTTAATAATAATTATTATTCTTACGGAGTTTGATACTCGGCTAATGGTTCAGATGTGGATTGGGTATTATTGACACATTTTATGGGTGGTATACTGTAAATTTATAGATTTTCCCAACTGTTAAAAAATGTATTAAACTTAAATTAATTCAATATATAAGGATTCAGTGGTTGATATTGGAAAGCGTACGTATACCTTGTTGGTAGTCAGAAGAAGAATTAAATTCTTGGAATACATTTATTTCGGCTGAGTGTAAGAATCACTGATGGCCGTTTTTAAGTGTTGGTATATTAATTCATAGAAATATCTCACTTTCGAAGCTGATTAATACTTTAAACGATAAAAACGTTTGCTAGCAATATAAGGATGTTCCTTTCACGTTATTCAATATCATACGCTGGGTAGAGGAATTACTTGAACCTTTATAATCAATATGGGAGTTTCCGGTTTTGCAGTTTTATTTATGTGAAATTTATATCAAAGTTGAAAAAAGAAATTTGTTGCATTTTTGCATAAATAATTGTTATTCAACAGGGTGGTACATGAAATATTTGTTTGACAAAATTCTACAAATAAAAAATACAGTGGTGTTCTTAATTGAAATTATTGAAAAAATCGCTAAATAGGTCTTGACTGAGCATTTATCGGTAGACTTTGAAATGTTGAAGTAATGTAGTTTTGAAAATGTGTTAGTCTATTTAGGTAGAATAAAATTAAACTTATGTTTCATCGGTTGATTAAAATGCAGGATTTTCTATAAAACATTGGATTCGTAATTTGAATTAATTGATTAATTAAACGTTACCTAAGATTGAGTGTGGTGCAGTTTAGTGGGGATATATGAAGTTTGAAGCTGTAACAACTGACTATTATCTATCTTAATTGCACATGTATCTATAAAGATTGAAAACATTATTAAGGGTTGAGATTTGAATTTGGTAATATGTTCACAAATAGTGTACAGTAAATAAATGGTTTTACGAAATTCTTAAAACTGTCGTTTACAGAATCTAAATTCTTTGAATACAAGGGAAATAAACTTTTTTGGTGGGTACCTATCTGGATTTATATTTTATTTTTTGAGGATGATTGTGGAAATCGAATAGGATATGTTCAATTTCACAAGAATAATTACATTTTTACAATTCATTTCTTTAAACTGATAATAAGTATAATCTCGCCCATGGCTGATGTTGCTCTAGGCTTATATTGATTAATAATTTAAACTGTAAAATCTTAGACGTGTAATTTGAGCATGTATCACTAACGTTTTTCTATATTTTATGTAGGCTAGAGACATTCTTCAAATAAAAAATCTGGTGGTATTCTTAAATAAACGTAATATTTTAGATAACTATTTTCAGGGTTTTGTGGAGCTTGGTAAAGTTTAACAAACATATGAAATATTCCAGATTATTTTTATGTGAGGTCGGAACAGTTTCTTCTTGGGAAAGTTCTGTAAATAGGTCTTAATTGAACAATTTGTCAGCAGATTTAGCAATGTTAAAGTGTTTTTATTGTAGTTTTGACATTTTATTAGTCCATTAAAGAATAATTAAACTTTGGCTTAACAAGTTGATTAAAATTTGGTTCGATTGTTGGGTGTCAAAATTTGGAACTTTCTTAATAACACTAGCCTGGTAATTTTATCCAATTGATCAATTAAACGTTACCCACGTTTGGGGTGGTGTAAATAGTTTAGGGGGATATATGAAGTTTGATGCTGTAACATGTTATATTTATAAAGTTTGAAAATTTTACTAAGAGTTGAGACCTGAATTCGGTACTATTGTCATATATTGTAAGTGGTGTTCCGTAAAATTATATTATATGTTTTTTTTCAATATTCTTAAACATTTCGTTTGTAGGACGTAAACTCTTTCAATATTAAGCGAATGGAAGTAGTTTTGTCGGTACCCATGACGAAAAGCATATTTCAATTTTGGTGAATGATTGTGTAAATCATATATGATATTCTTAATTTCACAAGAATAATTAAATTTTTACAATCCATTTCTTATAACTGAGAATAAGTATGATCCTGTAGACAGCTAATTTTCACCTATATTCGTATGTTGATTAAAAATTCTAACGGTAAAATCGTTAAGTAACGATATTATGATGTATCATTCACGTTAGTAGATATTCTGTGTTGGATAGAGGAATTGCATGAACCACTACCAAAACTCGGTTTTGCTGTAATTTTCTTTTCAAACATATGGCAGAATAGCTAAAGAAATTTTCAAAGCTATTATTGTTCCTAAATAGGAAGCTTTTTAGTGACATAATTTGAAATGCTTGTATAATGAACTTCTGTAACTAAAAAATATAGTAGTACTCTTAGTTGAATGTAATAAATTATTATTTTGGGGATGTGTGGTGCTTCATAATATTAATATATAAGTATATAACATTTTCAGTAAACTTGTATGTGTAAGTCGGAAGAATGCCGTAAAATTTCTGTTAATTTGAACAATTTGAACATTTATCGGCTGACTTGGAAATGTTGAAGTGTTTTTAGTGTAATTTCGAAATTTTGTTGGTCTATTAATTGAAGGATTAACATTTGGTTTCACGGGTTGATTTAAATATGTTTAGATTTGAAGACGAGAGATGTAAAGACCAACATCTAGTTTTTCGGGGAAAATAGCACATAGAGGTTCCGAATCTGGAACCGTTCCATGTAGTTGCTGTTACCCGTAATTCCTAGGTTAGCATGTCGCGATTAAATTTTCAGGTTAACTTCACCTATCAGAGATATTGAAACTCTCTTCGAGGTGTCATTCTTTTGTACGCAAGACAATATATATACTATATATGGTTTCTGGTTACGGAATCTTCATCAGTTGCGCTTCCCACACTTTAATGTCCTCTCGAATACTTCTTTATGCATTTGATACATTTCGTTAAATTTGAAGACGCGAAATGTAAAGACCGACATCTAGGATTTGTGTGTCTCTATACAAGGCCCTTGACTCCTATTATACCTACAGCAAAGGTTAAATAGGAAAAGTTTTAGAGAAAACCTAGTGCATTGAATACCTGGCTTCAGATTTACAATCGGTCAATTGGTTTTGGAGATAGCCGGCAAAAACCGAAAATAGCGGATTTCGTTTTTCGCCGGGAAATCTGACAGGTTAATTTGATCACTGTCAAGATGTAACATTATTTGAATACATTTTCTTAATCGAATAAGATGGCATTTGTCACATGTCTCAATAGTTTTTTGTCATTCCGCAAACTTTCCATTTTTCTTATGGCCTCCATATTAGATTTTTTAATTTTTGAAATAGCATAAACTTTCCAGTCTAGTAAAACACCACAAGTGCATTAAAGATTTCAGTGTCAACAAAATATCACACATCAGGATTAATAAAAAATAGCCCCATTATGCAATAGTTTAAAATCTAATTAAGTTCTTAACTGCTTCGTAACTAGGTATTAATTTAGAGAAATGCAAATTGGCGTCCATTTACATAGGGACAATTTTGACAATTGGTGACTGTTTTTCGTACAACTTCACAAGTGTATTTCCGGCAATACTATTTATAATTGTATCTGAAATTCTATGTTACAGGTAAGTTAGATTAAATTACCAACGATCCCACACCAAAAGTTACTTCCAAATGCAGTCTATACACATCTCTTTGCCAATTCGTGAGGATTTTCCATATCACATTGATATTGATATTGTGCTGATTACAACCTTCACAATTCGTAAATCAACTCTCATAGGACCACAAGATATAATTTACATAAATGAGATATTCATTACTCTTTCTAATATACCACTCATAGAAACGCATTCGTCTTGGAAAATCAGTTTCCTTAAATCCTTGAACTATTTTGGGTTTGTATGGATGGTACTTATTCTTTTTTATCACTCTCTTTACCGTTGATTTTGAAACATGAAATTGCCGTTCAACAGTTCTTACCTAGGTATTAGGCTTTCGTAGACAGTTCGTAAAATACTTCTGTTTCGATTTTCTTTTTCAATATTGTTTCGGCTTCTAGATTGTTCACAAGATTAATTAAATTAACTAGGATTTTTTTGAAGTGGGCTTTATGAGGCTGTCGTCGTTCAGAATACATCTCTAAATACCTTGTTGAGGTAATGTCGGTGTTTGTATTTAATGTAAGTACAGCGCTAGCATGTCAAACTTTTCTTCATTTGAATAGAGAATCCGGCTATTTTTAACAGGTTTCGATAATTTGATAATCATATTTATGATTTTAATCAGAGAAAAATGTATTACTTACTAAAAAACAACTTTCACACTTTGAATTTTTTAACATCAGTCAGATGTGTTATAGAAGGCGATACAATATTGAAAATAAAACTGGAGATAGAAACATTTTACAAGTTGTCAACGAAAACTCTAGTACATTGGTAAGATCTGTTGAAAGGGAATTTCCTGTGTCACAATAAACAATACAGAGAGTGTTAAGAAATAATAAGTACCAAAAACACATAATAGATCCACAACGTAATGAAACTAATTTTCAAGACAAATGCATTTCATTTGTCTTGAAAGTTAGTTTCCTTAAGTAATAAAAATTCGGATTTTGTAAATCATATCTTGTAGTACGATGAGAGTAGGTTTACGAATTATAGAATATTAATAAGCACAATACTCATAATTATGATGTTGAAAACCCCCACGAAGTGGCAGAGAGATATTTATAAACCAAAGTTGGAAGTAACGTTTGGTGTTATGTGTGTTAAGCTAGCAGAGCCATTTCTTAACGCCCAAATGGGACCTACTCCAGAATTTATTGCTAATTTATTACGCAAAAATTTAGACTAAAGTTAGCATAGCCATATCAATATATCCGGAACAAACGTCCTTATCGGTATTTTAATGCTAATTAATTGCTATCGAATGACACTAGAGCAAATTACCAAACAATACCCCTACTCAATTTCTCACCCCTGACAATTAACAAAAAATTGTATTTAAATATTTTTCGTTGTTAAAATGAGTATAATTTTAATTGCTAACTAATTGCTGAAGGTCTACCTTTGTTACGATTTTATTGCTTCAACCCCTTGCGAGAAACTGTGGCTATGCCATCTTTAGACTAAAGTTAGTATAGCCCTATCTATATCTTTGAAACGAAGGACGCAATCGGTATGGTCTTGGGTGCGTATTTTATTGCTAATTAATTGCTGTCAAATAGTACTAGAGCAAATACTTAGAAACTACCCCTTTATTCCCTACTCAATTTATTACCCCTTGACAATTAACAAAAATATTTATTTCAATGTTTTTCTTTGTTAAAATCAGTAGAGTTTTAATTGCTAATTAATTGCTAAAGTTCTACCCTCGTTACTATATCATTCGTTCAACCCTTTCCGTGAAACTGGCTATGCCAACTTTAGACTAAAGTTACCATAGCCATATCTATCGGGGTGATCTTGAAGGCGTATTTTATTGCTAATTAATTGCTATTGAATGGCACCAGAGCAGTAACTCAGTAACTCTACCCCTTCAACCCCCACTCAATTTCTCACCCCTTGACAATTAACAAAAATATTTATTTCAATGTTTTCGTTGTGAAAATGTGTAAACTTTTAATTGCTAACTAATTGCTCAAGGTCTACCTCTGTTACGATTGTATTGATTAAGTTAAGCGCGCCATACTTGTATTTTTCGAGGACATTTGAATGGTTTGTGACCTGGTCTCAAAAATATTATATGTTCAACTTATTATTCAAGGACATCTGTATCTTTTGGGGGACAGGACTCAAATAAACATTATACATGTACAGATTCAAATAGCTTTGATTCTAGACTGAAAAGATCACTTCATCCGTTGCAGTTTAAAGCCATTTAAGTATTATTCTAAACAAAGTTTCTGATATGAACATAACAACAGGTCTTAATACAGTTTAGACCTTGATTATTAAGAAATTGATGAGGAAAACATAAACTAATTAAAGGATCCTTCATTCAATCTTACTCATGAAGTTATTACTGCATTAAATGGTATGCAAACGAAAACTCGGAATAATGTTTAACGAAAACTTTTAAAGAAATATTTACATACAAGTTATTATTTGAGGACATTTATGTATCCAAAGTATCATTTGAGGACTGTTACTATCTCATCTCAAATCAACATGAATACTAAGCATACAATCATTAGCTCGCGTTTAAATGAGTTCTGCTAGGTAGGACTATATGGAATGAGATTTTATACATAAAAGGTTGATAAATATACTCTAATATTTGTCGGTGAATAATTAGTAAAACATCATTAGTAGAAGTACTGAGATGCAATATATAGTAAAGAAGTAAAAAAGAACAATTAATTTAAATTATGTAAAGTATATTTTCAATAATGAAAAAACATCCGACATACTATTAGGAAAGGATGAAAATAATTAAACTTGAGCTCAAACCTTCGGTTTTACAGACCTTTTACAGAAGCAACTATCGACACTGTATGATATATTTTTCAAGCACATAAATTATTCACTGTTATATCAAACAAAGAAGTACAGACTAATTAAGAAATGTATCATTCTTTAAAATTGTTAATATTGGAACCCATGAGAGAAATTGAATGGAATTAATGTTAATTATAAAATAGCGTCTCAAGTAGTTTAATACACTTTTTAAGGAGAAAATTACGAATATTTATTGTTTATGAACAGTCTTTTGTTATTGTGAATTAATTACCTTTATCATATTTTAATAGTATGTAAGTTCAATTCGGCAACGCTGTTCGTTCGGGGAAACCGAAGAAAGGCTTGAAACGTTCTTGTTATTGTTTTGCAGCGAGTGGATAGTTTTTTGGGTGCAAGGTCCACTAAATTCACCGAATCGGACTCGGATGTTTCGTTTTAACTACTAAAGAAATTGAAATTGAACACTTGTAAACAATTTAGTAAATACGTATTTTGATTATCAAATTTTGTTTTCTTCAGCATAGAGTCTGTGAATGTCATTTATAAAGAACTAATATCAATGTAACTATGATTACTTTTATGTTTTTTTGAGCAATAACACCACAACGAAATATAATGAGGTATATTGAAAAAAAACCAAACGTTTCAACGAATGGACTTTGAAACGTTTGGTTTTCCTTGAAATTACTATATTTTTCCAAACATTTCCGGGTCTCGGCCAGACCCTTTTGTCAATGGCACAGAAAGTATGAAAAAAGGCTCAATTCTAAAATTTAAAATTAAAATGTATGACAATATTATGTGACGTATGACGTAACTAAGAGAATTTAATTTGATAAAATACAGGGTAGCACAGAAACTTCGAAATATCATGTAATAATAACCTTCATTTCACATTGTTAGAATTTGAAAGGGTGATCTTCAGAATTTTATGTGGCACTCCTAGGTGCGAATTTGTTATAAGATTCGCCAAAAAAGCGATCAAAGAATTCTGTTAACTCAGTGATTCCATTAAAATCATAGAGCAAAACCAAGGAAAAACCTTATGAACTATACCGATACTGAGTTTTTAACAACGACAGGACCATTAATTTATCTCAAAGTTTCTTTACCATTGACAAAGGGGTCCGACATAGACCCCGAATCGTTTGGAAAGATACAGTTATTTTAAGTATTGCGGTGTTATTTCCCAAAGAGTGCTTAAACATTAACTACATAACTCACAACTATCCTTCAGGAAACAAATATTATCAGAAATGCATAACTAAATTAATTTTCGGTTTCAAACCGAATCCTTGATAGTTCTCCCCTTACTACAGGGTACATATATGGTTTGTCACTAACCGTTCGTATACAAACAAAGAATAATATAATACCTACTTAACATTCAACCAAGGTTAGTTTTTTTTTATTTGGGTTCACACTCTTCACAATGGATTCTGAAAAATATAGATAAATTAAGTATTTGAAATTGAAGATGTAGTATCTAATAGCAATTGAAGTTGAAACAGATAATTAAATCAAATTCTTTCAATAAAAAAAAACTAACTAGCTGTAAGATTTTTTCCATACCATACTATATTAGTCTATTTGTTGAAATCAATTATTAATTTAAGGAAACAGTTAAAAATATGACATTGTTTTTGACATGTATGACAGATTATCAATTAAAGTAAAATACTTATCGAGAATTGAAAACTAACTTCGTTTTATTTTGAGACACACTGTATCCCATTTCAGTAGAGCTTAGATTTTGCCTTAAATGCGTGTTTTATATCTTTCGGGCTTAAGCAATACAACAAAATTATAAGAAATGAGCAAATCAATTAAAGCCTTTAACTTCAATTACTTAATTTTAGTTTGGTAAAATCATTACTTATATTATTCAGTATATGTATTTTTAACATATTATTTCCTCTATTAAAATACAGATCAATCACGATTAATATTATGTTCGATTGTTTTTGTAAACTTTTAATAATACTGTAAATAATTTAACACAATATGCACGCATTTGTTGACGTAGTGCTGAACTTAATATATTTAACGATAAAATACTACCACTATTCATGTTTCTATGAATATTTTTTATGCACCATGGGCCGACGGAAGAACTGCCTCAAATAATCCTTCTAAGAAATGTTGGTAAATAAACACTCAAATTACAGCATTATCATCAATAGTCTTTCCTATATATTTTTATTTTTAAAATACTTTCAGTAAATTATTAATCATTAAGCAGTTTGCTACACACACAATCTGACGGGGAATAAAAAACTGTAAAAGTTCATTTCCTTAAACAAATTTTCAGAACGTTTTCAAACTCAGACTATACATGATGAAGATTTTATTTTTAATTCTTCAGAAATTGGAAAGTGTTTTATATATTTTCAGATCAGAAAAAAAACTGTCCCAAATACTTTACATAAAACAATTTATTGAAAGTTAACTACAATTGTCGGAAAATACAAGATGCATAATAAGGTGAATAATGATGAGCCATTATTCATTAGTTATCTTTTAAGTTGAATCCTGTATATCGATAATTTTGACCTATTATTGGGAGAGACACTTAATATTTTTTCGGAGTAATGTAAATTCCCCATATTAGATCGAGTCTTTTACAAGGTGGTCAAACGTTCTGATTTGTATCGGTATATTAACAATAAGTGATTTAGCTGTTTTAAAATTTATCTTAATAGTATATATTTTAAATAGCGTTAAATAAATGATGTTTTGGTGTGTCTTGGCACTGTTGAAATTATAATAAAGTTTTTATTTCTTATAGGTATATTCCTACATCGCGTATTGTTTGGTATATTATGTTACTTACATCGATTAATCAATAGCACCATTCGTACACATTGTACCGTTCATTTGAAATAGCATTTTGTTAGATGTATGTAGGCCATTTGTATAGGAAATTTAAAAGCCAGGCTTGGGAGTATCTAAATGAAATTTTTTGAAATAAAGTGACTAAAAATAAATAAGAATGGCACAAATTCTAAATTCAATCTTGAATATCGATTATAACAACAAAGTTCCAATTGCAGTAAGGCTCGAGAAAAAATTACCATAAATGGGATTCAGAAAAAATAAGTAGGGTAATGTATAATTTGAGAACATTCATGGATATATATTATTATTCGACAACCATCCTATAATTATATCTATAATTAATAAGTATAGTCTTATTTTCCTAATCATATACAGTCTACTGATTTTAATAACGAAGAACATTGCAATAAATATTTTTGTTACTTGGCAGGGGGTGAGAAATTGAGTGGGTGATGAAGGGATAATTTTTGGGTTTTTGGTCTGGTGCCATTCGATAGAAATTAATTAGCAATAAAATACGCCCCATGACCATACCGATAACGACGTTTGTTCCGGAGATATAGATATGGCTATGCTAAATTTAGTCTAAAGTTGGCATAACCACAGTATCTCAGAAGGGGTTGAAAAACATTGAAATAAAAATGTTTGTTTTTTGTCAGGGGGTGAGAAATTCAGTAGGAGATGAAGGGGTAGTTTTTGGATATTTGAACTGATGCCATTCGATAGCAATTAATTATCAATAAAACACGCCACCAAGATCACCTCGGTAGCGCTGTTCGTTCCGGAGATATAGAATATGGCTATGCTAACTTTAGTCTAAAGTTGGCTCGCAAGGGGTTGGAGCAATAAAATCGTTACGACGGTAGTAGACCTTCAACAATTAATTAACAATTAAAAGTCTGCTGATTTTAATAACGAAATACATTGAAATAAATATTTTTGTTACTTTTCAGGGGGTGAGAAATTGAATAGGGGATGAAGTGGTAGTTTTTGGGTTAATGGTCTGGTGCCATTCGATAGCAATTAATTAGCAATAAAATACGCCCCAAGACGATACCCATAACGACGTTTGCTCCGGAGATGTGGATATAGCTATGCTAACTTTAGTCTAAAGTTGGCATAGTCACAGTTTCACGGAAGGGGTTGAAGGAATGAAATTGTAGCGAGGGTAGAATTTCAGCAATTAATTAGCAATTAAAACTCTACTGATTTTAACAACAAAAAACATTGAAATAAATATGTTTGTTATTTGTCAGGGGGTGCGAAATTCAGTAGGGGATGAAGGGGTAGGTTTTGGGTATTCCCCTGGTACTATTCGATAGCAATTAATTAGCAATAAAATACGCCACCAAGATCACCTCCCTAGCGCTGTTCGTTCCGGTGATATAGAATATGGCTATGCTAACTTTAGTCTAAAGTTGGCTCGCAACGGGGTGGAGCAATAAATCGTAATGAAGGTAGACCTTCAACAATTAATTAACAATTAAAAGTATACTGATTTTAATAAGGAAATGCATTGAAATAAATATTTTTGTTACTTGTCAGGGAGTGAGAAATTGAGTAGGGGATGAAGATGAAGGGGTAGGGTTTGTGTATTCGCCCTGGTACTATTCGATAGCAATTAATTAGCAATAAAATACGCCCCCAAGATCACCCCGGTAGCACAGTTCGTTCCGGAGATATAGATGTGGATATGCTAACTTTAGTCTAAAGTTGGCGTCTCCACAGTTTCTTGGAAGGGGTTGGAGGAATGAAATCGTAATGAGGGTAAAACGTCAGCAATTAATTAGCAATTAAAAGTTTACTGATTTTATACAACACAAAATATTGAAATAATTTTTTTTAGTAATGGTTGGGGGGTGAGAAATTCAGTAGGGGTTGAAGGGGTATTTTTTGGTTATTTGCTCTAGTGCCATTCGATAGCAATTAATTAGCAATAAAATACGCCACCAAGTTCACCTCGGTAGCGTTATTCGTTCCGGAGATATAGAATATGGCTATGCTAACTTTAGTCTAAAGTTAGCATAGCCACTGTTACTCAGAAGGGGTGGGAGCAATAAATTTAATTTTTGCGTAATAAATTAGCAATAAATTCTGGAGTAGGTCCTATTTGGGCGTTATGAAATGGCTCTGCTAGCTTAACACACATTTTGGTGTTGCCTCATTGGTAATTTCATCTTACTTACGTTTTTTTAATTGGGTACCCATTATAAATTTATGAATATTTTCAGGACTTATAGGACCATATTTGTTTGACTACAATTCTTTAATGTTATTTTGATACAAACAAGTCATGGCCTTCTTAAAAAAATAAGGCCTAACTTTATGAAGTGTGATATTTCGATGAAACTAAAATTGTGTATGCCCTTGTGAGACATATAAAAAAAGTTGAGGCGGTTTTGCGGGATAACAAAAGACCTTTGAGATATGTGATATATGTCATTTTATTTGTCTTAAAAAAGTGTCACATCTTGACAGCTGTCAAATTAACCGGTTCGGATTTACTGAAGAAAAACATTTTCGGGTTTTGCCGATTATTTTCATAACCAAATGATTGATCATAAATCCAAAGCCAGATTTTAAATGCACTAAATTTCCTCTAAAATGTTTTCCATTTGACCTTTGCTGTATAGAGAAGGGAATTTAAATATACCCTGTCCTCAGAAAAATATAATCAAAAATAAAATATGATTTTGTTAACCGTTATTTTAGATAAAACAACACTATAAATCTTATAATATTGGGAAAATTGGTTAAAATAATGTAAACCTCACATATTTGGATGCACCATAAATTTGAAATAGTTATAAGAAATTACTTTATTATCTAGCCAATGTGACTTTTTAGATGATCTTCTAAAGCTTTATTGTTTCTCATTTTGTCTTTTAGTGTTATGCCTGATTTTTTTTTAATAGAATTGGTATTTCCATGCAGATATATGACGGTAGCTTTCTCACATATGTTTTCAAGAAACATTATATGTCGGTATTCTGTTGTAGCGTTTCTCAGATATGTTCGTGTTGTCCACTTTGAGAAAAATACATTGAAGATCACATATTTCTGTTGAAATTCAACTCTGTTCTTATCTAATCATTTCTATAACAATTGCGTTTACTGGTTTACTATTTTTCTTTTCTTCATTGAGTTTTGTTGACTTATTTTGTTAAGAATTTTAAATTTTATTTTAATACACAATAATAAGTTTACCATTTATTTTATTTGTATTTTTGCAATTCCTCTCTTCCTTCTTCAGTTGTTTAATTAGTTTTTTATCTTTGCTTCTGAGCCATGACTGTCTTTCTTGATGATTTTCGAAAAATGATTTCATTTCCTATGGAAGATGTCCTCTAAGATCATTTAAGCGTTTTTCACTTACATTTCTTTCGTTACAGCTGATGTACTTTACATATTTTAAACAGTATATTTTTTTATTATTAACGTGACGTTGACTTTTGTACTGTGTTACTTTGCTGTATAGCAAGTGCTGATATTACACCTTATTACCTAGTCCATATTAGCGTATTCAGTGTTTCTTCATCTACATAGAGATGGACGTTTCTTATCTGGGTTCGTATATTTACAGTTCCGACAATCATTGATTATTATTTTTCCGCGGATGTTTTCTCCCGTCTGTTTGTTAGCACTACTTTCCTTCTTAATTTTATGTCTCTCAATTTTCGTGGTTTTCGTTTTCATGGAGGTGATTTAGAAACCACGCACCTCACGCGGCTTGTCGAGTTTTCATGTGGGATGAAGAAAGATTAGAAAACAGTCAACACCAAATTTTGATATCGGAATCTTTGAAGCTGGCAATGAAAAAAAATACCTCAAAACAAAAAAGACAATTTATTATTTATATTTCCTTTTCCTGAACTAAATTTAAAAATCCTAAATGATTCTGCATTCTCAAGATCCTGTATCGATTACGAGAAGTTTGTTTAAAAATATAACAGTTTCGCACAATACATGAACAGGTTTTGAAAACGAAGAAGGAAGAATTCGGATATCGTCTAATATTGTTGATAACAACTATGAAAATATTCCGTCTCCTCAAGAAAATATTTCTCTCAAAAAGAAGCTAAAATATATTTTAATGCATATCGCCATTTTCGAATATACTGCAACTTATAGACAGTTTAAAATAATAATATTTCACTCTGTTTTTTACTTTACAACTCAGCCATAGACTAAGTTTCCAAAAATTATTTTAAATAAGAAATTATCAATTTTGGACATACTTTGTAAACCCTTACATACAATATTAAACCTTTATCCAATATCATAAAATTTCTAATATTTCTCATTAGTTTATGAGTTAAATAAAATGAAATTCGTCACGTAACAAATTCATGCGACATTAGATATTATTGAACCTTAATCACAAAAGGTTACTCAAACTTTACAAATTACTAAAATGCTATAGGGCATATCTCAAAAACTCCATTCGAAATTATGTTCAAGACAGTTGAATATATCAGCAGTCCCAATACGGCACTCTATGAATATGAATGTTCACAACAGAAAATATTTTCGGAAGGATAGATCTACGTCCACTATCAAAAAACTAGTAAGTACAAAATTTCTAACTATTATTTTAAGCTTTTGTGCTTACATGTATTGTAACTTCCCTTACAATTACAGAGATAGCAAATATTTTTGTTTATTATATTTTTTATCGTGGAATACCCAACTCAATTCTGGTACACAGTGGTACAGATTTAAACTAAAAAGTTGTTTCAAAATTGGCTCTCTTCATAACTTCACATTTACACATCAAACTACCATCAATTCATTGTTATAAAGATTACATTCCATCTCAATTGAACAACTTCCACTTCTAAATAAAACTTTTACAAATACATTGAACGCAAGACAATATATTGTTTCTAATCGAGAGCTTTCATCAGTTTTTAATTTATTTATTTTTTCGCTAAATGTATTCCTACACGCAGGAGTTTTAGGAAAATTGATATCACAGAGTCTCCAAATCGGGAGTCATACTGTGTATAACGCCGATTCCCTGTGATTCCTAGGATATAAATCACACGAAAAAATTTGTAGAGGTTTACTAAAACCTTACGATACTAACTATTCGACATTTTTCATTCCACTGAACGCAAGATATTATTGGTACAGTATACTGATCGGTGCCATTTTTGCATATAATCACTCAATCCAGTTAGTAAACTGTTAGTGAAAATGGAAATGCTGTGGAACCTTTACTGTGTCAATGTAAAAACATGGTTTTACACCCTAACACCAAACATTTATTTAAACACTCAACGGTTGGTTTACTCCTTGATGATGACAGATGTGTTTTTACATTTGTTAGTGACAATGTTAGGTAATGCTTTTAAAGCATCAATATTCTCTACCAGAAACTCAATTTTGACTTAATTACTAACAGTGGACAAACTATGCAAAAATTGAGTCAATAGTGTATTGAACAGAAAGAACATTTTGATAGACTCCATATGGACAACACAAAGCGCTCTTTAAAAAAAGAGTTTTGATGTGGTTCTGATGCTTACTTCTAAATTTAAGGTATATCTGAACTGTAAAATATTTAATATATATCACTGTTCCAAGCTCAAAAAAAAGATCCAACATAAACATTAACATAAAAAGTCGTAATATAATAAATGATGACTTTGAAAAACAACATCTGTTTTTGTTGACAATTTACTTTAGTCACAATACAAAATTTAATTATCTACACAATCTTTCAATTCAATTTCAGAGTCAATAGCCAGTATGGCGGAATTAAATAAACAGATCTTTGCTCATAATCCCCAAGAAGAAAAGAAGATGTCCCATTCAACTGCTTTTAATTAATAATATAAAATTACAAATATCCTTCAATTTCACTAACACTATGAATAATATATCAACGTTTTGATATTCCCATTTTTAGTTTATTTTCATACAATTTTGAAATGTTCTGTAATTATTTGTATTTTAATTGTAGGACTAAAATAACAATTAAAAATTACAAAGAAATTCATAATTTGCCATGAAGTTTCTAACGCGATCTATTAGAAAGGGACGTATCATATAAATTTAATATTTATTATATTTCAAACATTCAAATTCAAACATTTACAAGAGAACTTCATAATATCTAATGTTAAAGATTTCGTATTTATTATGGGCTGGAATGCCGAATGCTTTTTTATCACAGTGGCCCGTAGACGATTTTCGAATAATCGCCTTTCACGGAAATGTCGGTATAACAAAGCAGAGATGAACTAAACGACCGAAATATTGGCACATTTTTTATATACCAACAGTTTAAAGATTCGGTGAACTAACAAACCAAAACAATTGTTAGAATAGACCTGAAGAATATTATTATGAAGGCGATGTGTGGCTTCTTTAATAATGAATTAGTGCAATAAAGTTATGTAAAAAATATACCTAAACTTATCTATACGACAATGAAATTTGTCACTTTGAAGGATAGTTGCTAACTGTGTATGCAGAAAATCAGCTGGGTATTGAGGATTAATACATTTCAGAGATTCGAAGCAGTCATAAAATATTTTTTTCTACATAAGAAATTACCACTATATATTGTTATATTAAACTTTAATAAGCAAAGAAATGTAATTATTAATAGTATGAATTTATGGTGCGGACACCCATTTAGTTTTGTTCAAATATATTTCATAACATAACATAAAATGTTGTGTATTACAAAAAAACAATAATTTATTTAGTTTTCTAAAACAGAGAAAATTAAAAATCTGATTTATGCTAGAGATCATTTTAATTTAAATACAAAACAGAATGTCTTTTTTAGATTTTATTAAGGAAAAATGAATATCTTCATCTAGAAGTTTAGAAATTATGATACTATCTTTTCGAGAGTTTTTAATCCATTGAAGGCAAGACAATATATTGTTTCTAGTCAAGAACTTTCATGTGATTGATAGATCGAATAATTATTTATGTATTTCGCACAAATACCCGAACTTTACATGTTAACGTAAAATAAAAATCGACATCTTGGAGCTTCAGGGAAAACTAGCCAACAG
Source organism: Octodonta nipae (assembly GCA_034190945.1). Lineage (NCBI taxonomy): Eukaryota > Metazoa > Arthropoda > Insecta > Coleoptera > Chrysomelidae > Octodonta > Octodonta nipae. The sequence goes on from CM067217.1 coordinate 102,614,386, forward strand.
ATTAACAGTTAATCTATTTGTTATTTGTTTCTTGTGCTTACTATCCTAGGAAAGGGTAATGGAGTTTTAAATACAGCACTCATTTTAGAATCACTGTGGACTAGTTGTCCCTTAAACTTCTAGATTTTCAATTTTAGTTAAAATGTTAAATTTAGCCTTAAATGCAATACATAAATAATTATTGGAGATTTTAATCGCCGAGGGGAGCGTAACATTTGAAGACTATCGACTGCAATAAGATATTGTCACATAATTGCATTGTGGGTTTTAGTTAACGTATAAATTTGTTTCGTGTGACTTCTGTCATATGAATCAGAGGGTAAAAGCATTACACATGGCACGATTTTTTTTCTTTTTAGTTTTCTCTAAAACTCCTAATAATTGTGCGTTAAATAGTTAAGCTTGGTTATATGTATGAAAAAACATTAATCATTATTCGAGATTTTAATATGTTGAGGGAAGCGCAGCTGATGAAGTTTTTTCGACCTGAAACAATATATTGTCTTGCGTTCCATGGATTGTATAATGTCCAGAAGATAGTATCAAAAAATAATTACTTAATAGAAAAAGTTGAAAACATATAATGTAATTTAGCATTTGTTGCATTATTAATTGAATTTGTTACTTAAATCATATATTTAATCTATTTATTAATATGTAAAAGGAAATGGTGTACCACTATTTTAAGAAATTTGGGAGAATACTTAAAACATATTTATTTTGTTAACTAAGCCATAGCTTAGTTTAAGAGATTTAATGAAAAAAGTTTTCAACACAATGTCTTTTTTTTAAAGATTACCTAATATATTTCACAGTTTTAGGTGAAAAAAGTCAAAATGTAAATGAGTCAGTTTTGCTTGGTTGTATGTAAAAATTGTCTTTTCCATGTATAATGAGATGATTTAGTTCAGCATTTAAATAATATTTTCATAGTACCCAAAGCTCAAAGATGTTTTTGGTCCTAAAATATTCAACTTTCTTTCTAGTGAGATTAAAGGGTTAAATTCACTTTCAATATTTAAAAAGAAATCCAAACAGTGGATACACTCAATTCAAAGGGTACAAATGCAGGAATATTAAATATTAAAAATATGTACAATTTTTAAAATGTTAATAAAATCGACGTTATAGTAAAACATGTTAAAGTCTGTAAATTAGTTTGTTATTTTAAACTTTGTTTCTTGTAAGCTGAAAGTCGCAAGGTCATTTACCTACGCTAAAGGATTATCCTTCTATGAGATTTTCATTATATTTATTTCAAGTTATGTTTTAATTAGGAGTACAAACATGATTTTTTATTAATACTAATTTTTGTGTTATGAAAAAGAACTGTATGATGTTTTTTTTTCATGTTGTTTGTATCAAAAATGGAAAAAAATATATTATGAGAAACAGCCAATTGAGTAATTGCATAAAATCGTAATATAAAGCCAATAATTAGTTCTTACCATCAGTGAAATAAATAGTCATAGTGAAGGATTTTATATTAGTTTTGGTACAAAAAATGTCTCCTATATTATGTGTCCTGTTTTCAGTAATTAAATTTAGGATTTTTGGAGTTTCCAGTCCCAAATCCCAAAAAATATTACTACGAACTCATCTGATATCTTTAAAAAGGTTGTTAATTTCCACTTTAGTTAACATGCGAATTTAAACTCATGACCAAAAGTATTTCGTGAATAATAAGAAAACACACAATAATCAAAAATTATCATGATTTCTCGAACTCTCAAGGAATTGTTAGAATCATATAAAAATATCGGATGAAAGGAAATTAAACGAATTATTGAGTGCAATTGAAAAATCAGTTTATCCCTGATTAGATAACCTTTTCAAAATTGGACTGACGATAACTGGCACGATAAACAGTTCATCATAGTCATTCTGGCTCTTGGTAGTATAAAGGGTGACCAAGAGTTATCCTCCAAGTAAATCCTGCTGTGGCATCAGACACCTCTGATATTTAACAGTGTCTAGAAGTCACACAAATTTTCGAAAAACACCCCAATAGTGCGTCTTAGATACTATTTAGTATGCATAAGTCATACTGAAATTGACTGAGTAATCCACTTTTTTCAATCTCTCACTAAACCTCATCCTCTCCTAACAGCAGAGTTTAAAAATATATACAGCATAGCCACAATCTTAGCGACCGCCTCGTATAAAAGTGGAACAATACCGAATTACTGCAGTTCATATGTACAATTTAACTAATTATACTTATTTACTTCACTATATTAATAGGGGTACATAATGAGGTTAATAGTTACTAAATACCTATCCAGATTGAAGGTTACAAATGTAATCTAGTAGTAGTAATCAAAGACCCGAATGTTTTATTTTCTTAGTGTGCTATCCAGATATGAGGATGGCAAATATGGTAGCAACCCAACGAATCACCATGTTATAGTAAAATAAATGTTAAATGGTTCGTCTGCAAACTTTCAAAGGAAAAATAACTCCAAGATTTTTGTAGTTTGCATGATCATGTCTCTAGGCCTAACCACCCGAGAATATTTCTTATCAGGATATTGAAAGCAAGAAGAAAATGAAACGGTATGTTTTTGATAGCTGTGGTATTTTATTAAATAAATGTGTGACAACCTAGGTTTCTGTCTGAAGTTAAAATTGGAAATGTTCCTAAGAAACGGCTTAAGCATAAAATTGGTGATGACGCTATAAACACCAAAATTATATTTAGTGAGGTCTTGAGGCTGTAAAATACAACTGAATAGATATTGATAATTCTATGATATTTTTGTTAAGTGTGAGAAATCGAGTATCATTATTCCTTGAAAATAAACAGTAAATTTTTATTATTATACTATTAATTTAAATCGTTTAGGCATATAGATACTATAAGACTCACATTCCTATTTAGTAGTATCATTGCAGAGCTTTTCACCTCGATAACGCTTAATAATAAGAATTAGTCTATACAACGACAATTTAAACAAAATAGTAATGTAATACGAAATAATAAATTTGTTTATATATTTGCTTCATGTTAAGCAGCAAATTTTAATCGGATTGGAAGTAATGCACCTGCAACTGTACGAAATCGTTATTATTTTGATGAGTCCCCAACTATATTAAGAGAATGCATATTTTAGGGACAGTCCCCAAATTATCATTTCGTCTATCGCCAGTTTGCAAAATGCATGTTTTGGGGACTGTCCTCAAACCCTACGTTAGTTCGATGAGGGCTCAAACAATGCGTTCGTTAACCGAAAGTTATTTTTAATAGAAAAAATTGTTTATATAACAATTGAACTATATAGGGATATATAAAATGTGATTTAGAAGCTTTTCCTGCAATAAAATTTTGGTGTCCCAAACCATGCGTTTTACATATATATATATTATATATATATATATGAGATACGTATGTAGTCTTGGATGCAGAGGTCAGGTGCAAATTAAACAATTTAATCATTAGATTACAACGTTTCGGGTTTAATATTACTTAATAATTTACCCCTTCATCAGGTAATGTGATTGTATGCCTTTTCACACCGTGGAGTTTACAGATTATATTACTATTTGTCATTTAAACATCAAACTGCTCTAGAAATTCTTATCCTGATTAAAATATAAATACTATATACTACAAAATACGTTAAAATTTTTTGCTAGTCCTGTTGACAACTGACAACACAAGTTGACATAAAACATAAACACAGATTATACCATAGAATAACATAAATCGTTCTTAGTAGTTTTCATGTATACCGTCAGAGATATTAACTAGAGAAATCTTTAATAACATTTAAACTTTATATACAGATTGATGGCTGCAGTAATTAATGCGAAATCGGTATAGTTCGCCCTGCAATAGTAAAATTACTTAACAAAATTTATCTCCATACATATTCCAATATCTACACTATGTATGAACCGTACACTACACTACACTCAAATAGAACACAGACACATCTTAACACTTTAAAAAGATTTAAAAAATAAATGATAATCCATTTGGACTACGTTGCTAACTTTCAGTGTTCTCCTGCCAATGGTTATATGGAGTGTAAGGCCTGTCAGGTGTCTGCTACCAGGCCCGGTTTATATCTTCTTTTGTCTGTCTGGATCAAATGTGAGTATATGGAACTCAGATTTTGTATATCTGTTCTCGCATTAAGGGCATTATCTTCTTGGGCTATCCTCCACATTTCCAGGAAAGTTCTTTTTTTATGATTTTTTTTCCATGTCCAACACACTAATATTATCAAAATCTGGCTTGTGTCCTACTATATTGGAGTGAGCAGCCAAAGCACAGGTGTTGTGACCTTCCTTAATATTGCTTTTATGTAGGCTGACTTTAGTTTTCGTAGTTCCAATATAGCTTGCATCACACTCCAGGCATGGAATTCTATACACTACATTAGACTTCTTTATTTCTGGGTCAGTGTCTTTGGTTTTAGTGAAGATTTTCCTTATTGGCTTTACATTTGAGGTTGTTATCTTGTTGAGGCTCTGCAATGATACTACTAAATAAGAATGTGAGTCTTATAGTATCTATATGCCTAAAGGGTTTAAATTAATAGCATAATAATAAAAATTTACTGTTTATTTTCAAGGGGATAATGATAATGATACTAGGTACTCGATTTCTCACACTTAACAAAAATATCATAGAATTGTCAATATCTATTCAGTTGTATTTTACAGCCTCAAGACCTCACTAAATATAATTTTGGTGCTTATAGCGTCATCAACAATTTTATGCTCAAGCCGTTTCTTAGGAAGATTTCCAATTTTAACTTCAGATAGAACCGAAGGTTGTCACTCATCTATTTAATAAAATACCACAGCTATCTAAAAGAAAAAAAACATAGAGTTTCATTTTCTTCTTGGTTTCAATATCCTCATAAGAAATATTATGGGGTGGTCAGGCCTAGAGACATGACCATGCAAACTACAAAAATCTTTGGAGTTATTTTTCCTTTGAAATTTGCAGACGAACCATTCAACATTTATTTTACTATAACATGGTAATTCGTTGGATTGCTACTATATTTGCCAACCTCATATCACCAAGAAAATGAAATTTGAAGCCACATTTGGTATTCATATTATGTCTAAAGAGGAAAGGCCCTACTAGATTACATTTGTAACCTTCAATCTAGATAGCTATTTTAAAATAGAATTGATAACGAGATTACACAGTAAAATAAAAGTAAAATTAAAAATTGAAATAATCCCCCTACGCAAGAACCCTTAAAAATAAAGAAATATGTATTAATGTGCCTATTAACCTCATTATGTACCCCTATTAATATAGCTAAGTAAATAAGTATAATTACTTAAATTATACATATGAACTGCAGTAATTCGGTATTGTTTCACTTTTATACGGGGCGTTCGCTAAGATTGTGGCTATGCTGATGTATATTTTTAAACTCTGCCCTTAGGAGAAGATGAGGTTTAGTGAGAGATTGAAAAAAGTGGATTACTTAGTCAATTTCGGTATGACTTATGTATACTAAATAATACCTAAAACGCACTATTGGGGTGTTATTGTGTTAACTTCTAGACACTCTTAAATATCAGAGGTGTCTGATGCCATAGCAGGATTTACTTGGAGGATAACTCTTGGCCACCCTTTATACTACCAAGAGCCAGAATGACGATGATGAACTCTGTTTGTCGTGCCAGTTATCGTCAGTCCAATTTTGAAAAGGTTAACTAACCACGGATAATCTGATTTTTCAATCGAACCCAATAATTCGTTTAATTTGCTTTCATCCGATATTTTTATATATTTCTAACAGTTCCTTAAGAGTTCGAGAAATCATGATATTTTTTGATTATTGTGTGTTTTCTTATTATTCATGCAATACTTTTGGTCATGAAAGCCGTAGAGTTTAAATTCGCATGTTAACTAAAGTGGAAATTCAGAACCTTTTCAAAGATATCAGATGTGTTCGTAATAATATTTCCCATCAGATGGCATGCGTAATTAGAATACTAAAAACTAGTGGCCCAAATATTGCAAATACATTTCAAAACGCTACTAACATTAAATAATTTGATAAGATTTTAAATATAATATTTTTAATCATTAGATGACAGGTACTCTTTGTTTGTAAAATGTTTTGCGATTTGGAACTGGAAACTCCAAAAATCCTAAATTTAATTACAGAAAACACGACACATATTAAGGGATATATTTTTTGTAACAAAAGTAATATAAAATCATGCACCATGACTATTTTTTTCACTGATGGTAAGAACTAATTATTGGCTTTATATTACCATTTTATGCAGTTACTCAATTGGCTGTTTCTCATAATATATTTTTTTCCATTTGTTGAAACAAAGAACAAGAAAAAAAATCATCATACAGTTCTTTTTTATAACACAAAAATTAGTCTTAATAAAATATTATGTTTGTACTCCTAATTAAAACATAAGTTGAAATAAATATAATGAAAATCCCATAGAAGGTAATTAACATGTTTTACTATGAAGACGATTTTATTAACATGTTAAAAATTGTACATGTTTTTAATATTTAATATTCATGCTTTTGTACCCTTTGAATTAACTGTATCCACTGTTTGGATTTATTTTTAAATAATGAAAGTGAATTTAACCCTTTAATCTTATCAGACAGAAAATTGAATATTTTAGGACCAAAACATCTTTGGCTATAGTTTTTTCTGCTTTGGGTACTATGAAAATATTATTTAAATGATGAACTAAATCATCTCATACATGCCAAAGACAATTTTTACATACAACCAAGCAAAACTGATTCATTTACTTTTTGACTTTTTTCACCTAAAACTATGGCTTAGTTTATAAAATAAATATGTTTTAAGTGAATTTTAACATTATGTATTTTAACCGTGACAAAATCTTGCAGTCCATCATTTAACTAAATTTCTTAAAATAGGGATACAACATTTCCTTTTACATATTAATAAATAGATAAATATATGATTTAAGTAACAAATTCAAATAATAATGCAACAAATGCTAAATTACATTATATGTTTGCAACTTTTTTTAAGCTTAACTATTTAACGCACAATTATTAGGGGTTTTAGAAAAAACTAAAAAGAAAAAGAAGTCGTGCCATGTGTAATGCTTTTACCCTTTGATTCAAATGATATGTCACAGGAAACAAATTTATATATTAACTAAAACCCACAAAGCGATTATTTATGTGACAATATGTTATTTCTAGTCGATAGTCTTCAAATGTTATGCTCCCCTCGGCGATTAAAATCTTGAATAATTATTTTTGTATTGCATTTAAGGCTGAATTTAACATTTTAACTCAAATTGAAAATCTAGTCGTTTAAGGGAAAACTAGTCCACATTGTTTCTAAATTGAGAGCCGTGCTGTATTTAAAACTCCATTACCCTTTCCTAGGATAGTAAGCACAAGAAACAAATAAATAGATTAACTGTTAATCTGTTGGCTAGTTTTTCCTGAAGCTCCAAGATGTCGATTTTTATTTTACGTTAACATGTAAATTTAGGGTATTTGTGCGAAATACATAAATAATTATTCGATCTATCTATCACATGAAAGTTCTTGACTAGAAACAATATATTGTCTTACCTTCAATGGATTAAAAACTCTCGAAAAGATAGTATCATAATTTCTAAACTTCTAGATGAAGATACTCATTTTTCCTTAATAAAATCTGAAAAAGTCATTCTGTATTGTATTTAAATTAAAATGCTCTCTAGCATAAATCAGATTTTTAATTTTCTCTGTTTTAAAAAACTAAATAAATTATTGTTTTCTTGTAATACACAACTTTTTATGTTATGTAATGAAATATATTTGAACAAAACTAAATGGTTGTCCGCATCATAAATTTATACTATTAATAATTACATTTCTTTGGTTATTATAGTTTAATATAACAATATATAGTAGTAATTTCTTATGTAGAAAAAAATATTTTATGACTGCTTCGAATCTCTGAAATATATTAATCCTCAATACCCAGCTAATCTTCTGCATACACGGTTAGCAACTATCCTTCAAAGTGACAAATTTCATTGTCGTATAGATAAGTTTAGGTACATTTTTTACACAACTTTATTGCACTAATTCATTATTAAAGAAGTCACACATCGCCTTCATAATAATATTCTTCAGGTCTATCTAACAATTGTTTTAGTTTGTTAGTTCACCGAATCTTTAAACTGTTGGTATATAAAAAATGTGCCAATATTTCGGTCGTGTGGGTATTTGATCTCTGCTTCGTTAAGGTGCAGTTAGACGGCGCGAAGCTCGGCTCGTGACCCTTTCTAGATATGCAAAAAAAATCCGGGATATATCCTTTGTATATTCTCCGGTACCGACAAAAATTTCCTTTGAAGAGCAATACCGCTTACCGATTTATAGGACAAAAAATTCATAATTTATGCGGATAGCAAGGGTGAGTTTGTTTTCATTGCATTTCGACAGGTAGATTGGCTCGGCGCGTGGAAACCAACAAATGTGGGTCCACATGAAAGGCTTGTCGGCCTTCTTTGTCCCCGTGATGGTATCAATAAAAAATGGACAAACGGTAGCAAATAAATCGTTGGGCACGTGCTAAAACAAAATTATGATATTTAATATGAATGTATTGCATCAATAAACCATACCTTATCTTATTTTAATTCACAAATAAAACTAAGATATAGAACTTCGGCTTACTTACAATATATACGACAAGACTAAATTAAAAAAACGGCATTGGGCACGTGTTAAAACAAATTATGATATTTAAATATGAATTTAACAATTTATTAGAAAAAACATACCGGGATCTGTTTTTGATTCACCATATTAAATTGGAATAATACTTCTACTGAATTACTATACAGTTATTTAAAAAGACCCCAGTAATATACTTTGAGTTATACACTAAAATAAAGGTATTTATGCAAAGATTGTATCCCGAATGGCTTAATCACAAGGTCCCAAAACAATAATGGTCAGCAACATCAATTATTTACTTAGAATATTTTAATGACATGGTAATTATACTGAACTAATCCTCATAAAATGATTTTAATACCCATAATAAATAAATTTTACAAATCTATACCAACCCAGAACAAAAAAGAATAATATTGAATTTAATGCAGGTATGGAACCTTCATAAAACACTTTGGGCAGGGCAATATAATCCTATCTCAGTAATGCATTATAAATCTTAGGAAATATTAAATATTATTCAGTACGAAACAGGGTTGCTCTGTACGTTTATCATTTATTTGTTCAAAGTTATTGTCAATATCTAGTGCGCGTTAGTCGATAGTGAAAGATGGAGTGGTCCAATGATTTAATTTTTGCATTCTTAAGTTTTTACGAAAACGAACCTACGCTTTGGAACCCCAAAAATGTTAATTATAAAAACCGAAATGAGCAGCCAGACGCATGGGGTAGGATAGAAGCTGGTTTAATGCACAGTACTGGGAGGAAAACTTCAGCAAATGAATTAAAAAGAAAAGGGATTCATTAATGGCTACCTACAGAAAATTAAGGAATAGGGTAAAACAATCAATGACGACAGGCAGTGGAGCAAGCGACGTTTATAAACCCGATTGGGAATTTTATGACACCATGTCAATATTTTTAGATGATGTGTATAAACCAAGAACTACCATGGATTCTGATGTAAGTATACATATTTTGCATTAATACATCTACTGATAACCTGACAACTGATGTAAAATAAATGGTGGAGTTTGACTAATTAAAAAAATTTGTAATTTAGTTTTACTTTCAAATATTTTTTACACAGTATTTTAGTGATGTTTATTTTAAATACTAATTCTTATATCCAAGTACCAATTTGTTCAATTAACCAATTTCCATCATTTCGTGGGATTCCAGAATGTAGGAAAAACCTCTTATAAAGAGATATCTACTGACGTCTCTGAAACTTAATCAATTTAAATATTTTCAATTTTAATATAATAAGATACATTGACAGCTAATTACATACATGTTTTCATTAAGTAAACGGTTCAATGATTTTGCAAGCTTCAGATTTAACCTGTGTACGTTTCTAATTTATAAAAATTGTTCAATTAGTAAAGCACATAAAGGGTTGCCCTGTCTATGTATTTCTGTTGGGTACACCTTTAGCTTAGGTCATTTACGGAGAAAATGACCTTTAGGTGACAAAATTAAAAGTAGAACAAAACCAACATCAAACTGGGTATGAGACGATCTATCAGTTGAGTTAATAAGAATGTTTTAGCTATAAAATTAAAAAATATATAAACGACTTTTTTGAATTTTGGGTAAATGTTCCATTATCTAAAAAATTGAGCGTACAGTAGCTCATTTTGTAGGTTTTTCATTTCTCTTCAACATTGCCCATAGTAGCAAATACGGTTTTATCGATGGATTTTGTGTAAAAGGTAAGAAACTAAATTGTTACCGATTTTTCGCGATTTTTTTGTTAAAAAAACGAATCGATATAAAAATTTCAATTTTATGTCAATTGGACAAGTTTTATCATTAGAACAGGTTGATGTCGGTTTTACTATTAGTTTTGTCACATATTTTCGTAAATGACCTGGGCTACTTATCTTAATGAGGGCATCATGCTCTACTACAATAAAATAAAAATGTAATTTTTTTATAAACTTTTAAATTATAAAATATTTTATGCCTTTGTTTCATTTGGTTCTTTATTCACTGATATTTGTTTTATGGGTTACATACACTATATCAAAATGTGAATCTTTTATATTAAAAAATTATAATAATTCTTGACAGTAATTATATCACAAATATACAAATATGTTCTGAACATCTAAAAGTTTGGTGAAAATTTAATTCACTTTCTTAAATAAACAGCTTCTGATAAAACCATGTAATCTGATTCAAAACTATTAAAGGGTACAGTTTTTTTTGTTTTTTACTTTGCCGAGAAACAGCAGAATCACATTTTACAAAACATCTATCTAATTTCGATTTTGCTTAATACAATTATTTAATATGGTGTCAAACCCTAAGAATTGTGTTTTAGAAACCTACTCTATTTCATGATTTTATAGATTCACTTTATAAGGACGTACAGATTATGACATAACTGTAATTATTAACTTACTAATAGGAATACTCTAATTTTAAAAAGATCTCTATAACTTAAATAATAATGATAAATTAATGTAATTGAATTTCAATTACCATTCTAAAAATATTTTTTCAAACTTGCCATATAAATAATAACTTAACACTACAAATGCGGCAGCGGCAACAATCCTTTTGTCGCAAGGCAGATTTGCGACAAAGAGACGACCCAGATGTTTGGATACCCAAATATCGAATCTGAACGAATGAAAGGAAAACTTCAAAGGTGCCTACTAGTCGGTAATTACAAAGGTGGGTTCTAAAAAAAAGGGTCACGAGCCGAGCTTCGCGCCGTCTAACTGCACCTTTATACCGACATTTCCTTGAAAGGCGATTATTCGAAAATCGTCTACGGGGCACTGTGATGAAAAAGCATTCGGCATTCCAGCCCATAATAAATACGAAATTTTTAACATTAGATATTATGAAGTTGTATTATAAATGTTTGAATTTGAATGTTTGAAATTTAATAAATATTAGATTAATATGATACGTCCCTTGCTAATAGAATCGTGTAAGACAATTCATGGCAAATTATGAATTTCTTTGTGTTTTTTAATTGTTATTTTAGTCCTACAATTAAAATACAAATAATTACAGAACATTTCAAAATTGTATGAAAATAAACTAAAAATGGGAATATCAAAACGTTGTTATTGAAATTGAAGGATATTTGTAATTTTACATTATTAATTAAAAGCTGTTGAATAGGACATCTTCTTTTCTTCTTGGGGATTATGAGCAAAGATTTGTTTATTTAATTCCGCCATATTGGCTATTGACTTTGAAATCGAATTGTAAGACTGTGTACCTAATTAAATTTTGTATTGTGACTAAAGTAAATTGTCAATAAAAACAGTTGTTATTTTTCAAAGTTATCATTTATTATCTTACGACTTTATTTTTTATGTTAATGTTTATGTTGGATCTTTTTTTTGAGCTTGGAACAGTGATATATATTAGATATTTTACATTTCAGATATACTTTAAATTTAGAAGTAAGCATCAGAACCACATCAAAATTCTTTATTTAACCGACTTCCAAAAAGGAGGAGATTATCAATTCGTCGGGTATTTTTTCGCTTTTTTTTTTGTATGTATGTTACCTGATTTCTTCTCCTGTGGTGCACCGTTTTGAACGAATATGGTCTTGTTTAATAGAGTATATATCCGGATTGGTGAAACTTCAAATTTTAGAAAAGAATTCTATTGGTAAAGTGATAAAATTTGTGAATGAACGCATGCGTGCATGGAAATAGACCAATATCCCTAATATTTTAGTCCATTTTTCGATAACTCCTCATGGATGTTTATAGATTTTTAACGTTTAATCTATTAAGGAAGATCCTTAGGTGATCTCATATACTTTTCTGCCACGTGCAACTTGCAGTTTTGCAGAAAATCGCCGAAAATTCCAAAATTCTTATCAAAAATTTCATCGAAATGACATAACGGACATTTCCTCATAAATATTTTAATTCCAACGTAATAGTGTGGTAATTTTAGGCACTGGAAGTCTTAATTGCGAATTTGAAAATTTTCTATGTACATCTCAAGCATATAGGTAGTAAAGCATAATATTTTCGGTTCCGTAAATCAATGAGTATCAAGCTCGTTTTGTTTGTATACCAGGCAAATACCTATTTAAATGCAAATTTTTCCATTTTGCGAAGACGGTGGTTTTGGTTGTCACATTCTCCCGGCCTAATTGAAAATTCAGTGACAACACAACTTTAAACTGCTATTTGATACGTTTATAGACAGGGTGTTTAGTTACATCAAACAAAATCACAAAGTAAAGTGATAGAAGGAGTTGCATTTATATGAAGATTTGAAATATAGGACGAATTAGAATGATAGTGGTCCGTAGGCAGCCGTATATACAGGATGGTTGGAATATAGGGTGGACTGGACGTTTGGTGGTATAAAAATGTTGGAAAAAAAGTGAAATTAAAATTATATAGGGTGATTAAAAAACTGTTATATCATGTGGATATAAGCAAATCATATACAGGATGGTTGAAATATATGCTGCAGTTGAAATATAATTTATTTATACAGTGTGATTAAAAAATTATTTCTTTTATAGCCCATAAGAAGTTGCATAAAGTGTGGAGAGGAATTAATGTTGCACAGGGCGATAACATAAAATGTTAAAAAGGAAATAATTTATGGGGTAGCCCACAAGGAGTTATATACTATGGTTGAAATATAGGATGGATTTGACTCCATAAATATAGGATAGATTCTACTCCGTCCTATAGTTTACAGAAGGCAGCTAACAAATTTATGCTTGTCCGTGGGCAGTCGTATGTACAGGCTGGTTGGTACATAGGTTGGAGTGGAATTATCTAGTTATACAGGGCTGCCAAAAAAAGTTGAAAAAAGGTTACATGGCGTAGTCCATAAGGGATAAATACATTTTGTTCGTAAAGATTTACCTGTCAATTTAAATGAGAAAGTATTATTGCGTAATGTTGAGGCTTTCGATGTTACCTGGTTCTGTCTATTAAGGTTATACATACATAAAAAATATAGAATGAAAACTACCTGAGTTCAAAAAATAAACTAAAAAGTTGAAAATAAAACATTTAAAAAAAAATATATAACCGACTTCTACCTGTAACTAAACAGCTAAAAATAATTATAACAAAATATAACTCTAGCAAATAAATAACACATTCAATGTTGTAAGGTACCTACCCAGGAAGTAAAAAATGTAAACATTAAAAAGTGCTTATTCTGTACAAATTAATTACCTACCAATCTAGTATATTTTTGAAGTCGGTGCCAAGCAACAATCAAGTTTGATGAATTAGTAGATAAGTAAGCAATGAACGATTTTAGATTTGCTTGGCACCGGCTTCAAAAATATACTAGATTGGTAGGTAAAAAATTTGTACAGAATGAGCACCTTTAAATGTTTACATTTTTCACTTCCTGGGTAGGTACCTTACAACATTGAATGTGTTATTTATTTGCTAGAGTTGTATTTTGTTATAATTATTTTTAGCTTTTTAGTAACAGGTAGAAGTCGGTTATATATTTTTTAAAAATGTTTTATTAAAGAACGCTTTGTGTTTGTCCATATGGAAATTTTCAAAATGTTCTGTTCACTACAGTATTGACTGAATTTTTGCATAGTTTGTCCACTGTTAGTAATTAAGTCAAAATTCTTGTAGAGAACATTGATGCTTTAAAATCATTAACATTGTCACTAAAAAATGTAAAAACCAGATTTGCACCCTAACATCAAATCTTTGTTTAAACACTGATCGCTTGCCTGTCATCATCAAGGAGTAAACCAACTGTTGAGTGTTTAAATAAAGGTTTGGTGTTAGGGTGTAAAACCGTATTTTTACATTTGTGACACAGTAAAGGTTACACAGCATTTCCATTTTCACTAACAGTTTACTAACTGGATTGAGTGATTATATGCAAGAATGGCACCGATCAGTATACTGTATCAATAATATCTTGCGTTCAGTGGAATGAAAAATGTCGAATAGTTGGTATTGTCATTTCTTTGACAGGTTTTAGTAAACCTCTACGATTTTTTTTGTGTGATTTATATCTTAGGAATCACAGGGAATCGGCGTTATACACAGTATGACTCCCGATTTGGAGAGTCTGTGATATCAATTTTCCTAAAACTTCTGGGTGTAGGAATACATTTAACCAGAAAATAAATAAATAAAGTTATATGTACTATATACATAAATAAGTATTTGAAAATTCAATCAATTGAGGGGAGCGCAACTGATGAAAGTTCTCGATTAGAAACAATATATTGTCTTGCGTTCAATGAATTGAAAAATCTCTAAAATTTCGTCTTGCATCAATAATCGCCATAGGGCTACTTGTAAAAGTTTTATTTACAAGTGGAAGTTGTTCAATTGAGATGGAATTTAATATTTATAACAATGAATTGATGGTAGTTTGATGTGTAAATGTGAAGTTATGAAGAGAGCGAATCTTGAAACAACTTTTTAGTTTAATTCTGTACCATTGTGTACCACAATTGAGTTGGGTATTCCACGATAAAAAAATATAATAAACAAAATTATTTGCTATCTCTGTAATTGTAAGGGAAGTTACAATGCATGTTAGCACAAAAGCTAAAAATAATAGTTAGAAATTTTGTACTTAATAGTTTTTTGATAGTGGACGTATCTAGATCTATCCTTACGAAAATATTTTCTGTTGTGAATATTCATATTCATAGAGTGCCGTATTCGGACTGCTGATATATTCAACTGTCTTGAACATAATTTCGAATGGAGTTTTTGAGATATGCCCTATAGCATTTTAGTAATGTGTAAAGTTTGAGTAACTTTTATGATTAAGGTTCAATAATATCTAATGTCGCATGAATTTGTTATGTGACGAATTTCATTTTATTTAACTCATAAACTAATGAGAAATATTAGAAATTTTAGGATATTGGATAAAGGTAAAATATTGTATGTAAGGGTTTACATAGTTTGTCCGAAATTGATCATTTCTTATTTAAAATAATTTTTGGAAACTTAGTCTATGGCTGAGTTGAAAAGTAAAAAACAGAATGAAATATTATTTTAAACTTGCAGTATATTCGAAATGGCGATATGAATTAAAATATATATTAGCTTCTTCCGAGGTGTCTTTATTTTTGAGAGAAATATTTTCTTGGGGGGAAGGAATATTTTCATAGTTGTTATCACCAATATCAGACGATATCTGAATTCTTTCTTCTTCATTTTCGCTTACTCTTTTCTCCTCAAGGGTCGTTTTAGGTACATGTTCTATATAAAATTTTATTGTGGTCAGTGGATTTGTCCGTTTATTATTAAAAATAACTTCCTGCTTATATAAAAAATTGGATATCGAAGCATAAAAAATTAGACATATTTTTCTCAAGTTGTAAAATAAAAGAATTTTATAATTTTTTAAAAATATTGTAATAAGATATCCGGTGCCTTAGTCAACGATGGCCTAAAATCTCTAAGCCAATAAGACAATTTAGAACGTTATGAAACTTAAAGGGTTAAGTTTTGATTTAGGATATTAAGAAACAAAACATGTTCTTGTATTGTGCGAAACTGTCCACAGAAAAATAATAATCAATGATTGTCGGAACGGTAAATATACGAACCCAGATAAGAAACGTCCATCTCTATGTAGATGAAGAAACACTGAATGCGCTAAAATGGACCACCACTGGACTTCAGGTAATAAGGTGTAATATGAGCACTTGCTATACAGCAAAGTAACACAGTACAAAAGTCCACCTCACGTTATTAATAAAAAAATATAGTGTTTAAAATATGTAAAGAACATCAGCTATAACAAAAGAAATGTAAGTGAAAA
This sequence comes from Octodonta nipae, assembly GCA_034190945.1. Lineage (NCBI taxonomy): Eukaryota > Metazoa > Arthropoda > Insecta > Coleoptera > Chrysomelidae > Octodonta > Octodonta nipae. Next base: position 102,630,842 of record CM067217.1, read on the forward strand.
ACGCTTAAATGTTCTTACAGGACATTTTCCATACGAAATGAAATCATAGTTTCCGAAAATCAACCAGAAAAACAGTCATGGCTCAGAAGTAAAGATAAAAAACTAATTAAACAACTGAAGAAGGAAGAGAGGAATTTCAGAAATACAAATAAAATGAATGGTAAACTTATTATTGTGTAGTAAAATAAAATTTAAAATTCTTAACAAAATAAGTCAACAAAACTCAATGAAGGAAAGAAAACTAGTAAACCAGTAACCGCAATTGTTATAGAAATGATTAGCAAAGAACAGAGTTGAATTTTAACAGAAATATGTGATCTTCAATGTATTTTTTTCAAAGTGGACAACACTAACATATCTGAGAAACGCTACAACAGAATACCGATATAAAATGTTTCTTGAAAATATATATGAGAAAGCTACCGTCATATATCTGCATGGAAATCCCAATTCTATTAAATAAAATTTAAAAAATCAGGTGTAACGCTAAAAGCCAAATGAGACACAATAAAGCTTTAGAAGATCATCTAAAAAGTCACATTGGCTAGATAATAAAGTAATTTATTATAACTATTTCAAATTTATGGTGCATACAAATATGTGAGGTTTACATTATTTTAACCAATTTATCCCAATATTATTAGATTTATAGTGTTGTTTTATCTAAAATAACGGTTAACAAAATCATATTATATTTTTGATTATAATTTTCTGAGGACAAGTATATTTAAATTCCCTTCTCTATACAGCAAAGGTCAAACGGGGATTGTTTTAGAGGAAATTTAGTGCATTTGAGATCTGGCTTCGGATTTACGATCAATCATTTGGTTTTGAAAATAATCGGCAAAACCCGAAAATGTTTTTCTTCAGTAAATCCGAACCGGTTAATTTGACAGCTGTCAAGATGTGACACTTTTTTAGACGAATAAAATGACATGTATCACATATCTCAAAGGTCTTTTGTTATCCCGCAAAACTGCCTCAACTTTTTTATATGTCTCACAAGTGCATACGAAATTTTAGTTTCATCGAAATATCACACTTCATAAAGTTAGGCCTTATTTTTTTAAGAAGGCCATGACTTGTTTGTATCAAAATAACATTAAAGAATTGTAGTCAAACAAATATGGTCTTATAAGTCGATTTCCTGAAAATATTCATAATTTTATAATGGGTACCCAATTAAAAAACCTAAGTAAGATGAAATTACCAATGAGGCAACACCAAATGTTACTTCCAACTTTGGTCTATAAACATCTCTCTGCCACTTCGTGGGGGTTTTCATCATCCCAATTATGAGTATTGTGCTTATTAATATTCTATAATTCTTAAACCTACTCTCATCGTATTACAAGATATGATTAATTTAAAATCCGAATTTTTAGGGTTCCGTATATACAGTATACGGATACCCTTATAATATGACTCTGGATTTCTGCCTCTGTCACATCACAGCAATTTTCTCCTAAACTACTGGACGGAAGAGGTTGAAATTTGGTATGAAGGTATAGTTTGGTGACTTGATCAGGTGCACATATCGCAAAAGAAGAAATTTTGATTTAAGGGGTACTTCTGGGGGGAAAAATTAAAAAAATCGACCGTTCCCCCCCTGATCTCCGAAACTACTGAACCTAAAATTTTGAAAAAAATAGAAAATATAGAACGTTGCCCGAACTCTACACGAAAAATAAGGAGAAACCATTAATATTAATTTTGGGGGGCAAATTATAGAATTAAATAAAAATTTAAAAATGAAAAAAAATTCAAACTCATCATGTAATATATCAAATGAAAGGTCTCATTCTGATGAACACAAATATATTTTTTTCATATTTAAAAAAAATTAATTAAAAAGATATTAAAGAAAATATACCAAAATTTACCCATTCCCCCCCCTTATCTCCGAAACTATAAAACGCAAAGTTTTGAAAAAAAATACTTTCATAAGTTCTGACCTGAAGTTTACTGGAAAAATAAGGAGAAACATTTAGTTTTCATTTTGGGGGGCAAATTACAGAATTAAATGGAAAATATAAAATTAAAATTGTTTCTAACCCATCATGTTATATATCAGATGAAAGGGCTCATTAATACGAAAATAAACATATTTTTTTCATATTTTTAAAATAAATAAATTAAAAGATATTAACAAAAATATAAAAAATTTACCCATTCCCCCCCCTTATCTCCGAAACCATAATCTGGAAAATTTTGAAAAAAAATTGAGTTATAGCTCCTCACCTGAACTTTACTGGAAAATTAAGGAGAAACCCTTAATATTTATTTTGGGGGGCAAATTATAGAATTAAGTGGAAAATATAAAATTAAAATTATTTCAAACCCATCATGTTATATATCAAATAAAAGGGCTCATTATGACGAAAACAAATATATTTTTTTCATATTTTTAAAATAAATTAATTAAAAGTTATTAACAAAAATATAAAAAATTTTACCTATTCCCCCCCTTATCTCCGAAAGCACAAGCTGTAAAATTTTGAAAAAAAAATAGGTATAGCTCCTCACCTGAACTTTACTGGAAAAATAAGGAGAAACCCCTAATATTCATTTTGGGGGGCAAATTAAAGAATTAAATGGAAAATAAAAAATTAAACTTGTTTCTAACGTATCATGTAATATATCAAATCACAGGGCTCATTATGACTAATACAAATATATTTTTTTTATTTTTTTTTAAATAAATATTTTAAAATATATTTAAAAAAATACCCATTCCCCCCTTTATTCCCTAAACTATAAGACCTAATTTTTTTTATTTACAGGAAAAATACGAAGAAATCTTTAATATTAATAATGGGGGGCAATTTATAGAAATAAACGGAAAATAAAAAACATTTTTTTAACGTGTCATGCAATATATCGAATGAAGGGGCTCGTTATGAGAAATACAAATATATATTTTTAAAATTAATTGTTTACAAGATATTAACATAAAGATATAAAAAATTCTCATTTCTCGCTTTATTTCCGAAACCATACTACCTAAAATTTTGAAAATAATTAGGGGTACTGGGGCTCACTTGAAATTTATAAGAAAAATTATTAGAAAACCTCCATGGTAATTTTAGGGACAAATTATACAATTAAATGGAAAATAAAAATTCAATTTTCAAACGAATCATGTAATATATCAAATAAAAGACTCATTATGTGAATTACAAATATATCATATTTTTAAATCATTTGTTTAGCAAAGATATTAAACATCGACTTAATTCCCATTTTAGAAACTATACTATTTAAATTTGAAAAATATATTTTATTTGTATTTTTAAATAATTTGAATAACAGATTTAATAATTTATAATTTAAAACTTGACCTATTGTGCCCTTTATCTTCCAATCTATAGAGCCTCAAAATTCAGACAATAGATTATAAAAGGCTTCCCTGAAAGTTTATTAGTAAAATAAAACTCTAATGTTAATTTTTGGGGGCCAAATTAGAAAACTAAATACAGCGAATCTTGAAGGTGATACGGAACCCTTACAATGCGAGTCCAACTCGCACTTGACCAAATTATTATTACTTAAGGAAACTATCTTTTAAGACAAATGAAATGCATTTGTCTTGAAAATTAGTTCCCTTACGTTGTTGATCTATTATGGGTTATTGGTACTTATTCTTTCTTAACACTCTCTGTATTGTTTATTGTGACACACGAGATCCTCTTTCAACAGATCTTACCAATGTACTAGAGTTTTCGTTGAGAACTTGTAAAATGTTTCTATCACCATTTTTATTTTCAATATTGTATCGCCTTCTATAACACATCTGACTGATGTTAAAAAATTCAAAGTGTGAAAGTTGTTTTTTAGAAAGTAATACATTTCTCTCTGATTAAAATCATAATATGAAACACAAATTATCGAAACCTGTTAAAAATGGCCGGTATTCTCTATTCAAATGAAGAACTGTTTGACATTTAGCGCTGCTGTACTTACATTAAATACAAACACCGACATTACCTCAGCAAGGTATTTAGAGATGGATCCTGGATGACGACATCCTCATAAAGCCCAATTCAAAAAAAAATCCTAATTAATTTAATTAATCTTATGAACAATCTAAAAGCCGAAACAATATTGAAAAAGAAAATCGAAACAGAAGTATTTTACGACCAGTCAACGAAAGCCTAATGCCTAGGTAAGAACTGTTGAACGGCAATTTCGTGTGCCAAAATCAACGGTAAAGAGAGTGATAAAAAAGAATAAGTACCATCCATACAAACCCAAAATAGTTCATGGATTTAAGGAAACTGATTTTCCAAGACGAATGCGTTTCTATGAGTGGTATATTAGAAAGAGTAATGAATATCTCATTTATGTAAATTATATCTTGTGGTCCTATGAGAGTTGATTTACGAATTGTGAAGGTTGTAATAAGCACAATATGTACTTATCAATGTGATATGGAAAACCCTCAAGAATTGGCAAAGAGATGTGTACAGACTAGATTTGGAAGTAACTTTTGGTGTGGGATCGTTGGTAATCTAATCTAACTTACCTGAGACACAGAATTTCAGATACATTTATAAATAGTATTGCCGGAAATACACTTGCGAAGTTGTACGAAAAACTGTCACCAATCTTCAAAATTGTCCCTATGTAAATGGAGGCCAATTTGCAATTCTCTAAATTAATACCTAGTTAAGAAGCTGTGAAGAACGTAATTAGATTTTAAACTATTGCATAATGGGGCTATTTATTATGAATCCTGATTTGTTGAGAAGTCGTTGTTTAGGTTCATATTCTAATGAAAATAAGACATATTACTTATTAATCTTGTTTGAGACAAATAAATCATTTTCTCCTTAGTTACGTTCATATTTTATTTGCAAATTCAATGCGTAAATACATTATTTTCTTATTAATGTTACTTTGCGACAAATAAGGCAACTTTGAAAAATTAGGGCCTAACTTTACGGAGTGTGATATTTTGTTGACACTCAAATCTTTTATGCACTTGTGGTGTATTACTAGACTGGAAATTTTACGCCCATTTTAAAAATTAAAAAATCTAATATAGAGGACATAAGAAAAATGGAAAGTTTGCGGAATGACAAAAGTCTATTGAGACATGTGACAAATGCCATTTTATTCGATTAATAAAATGTATTCAAATAATGACACATCTTGACAGCGATCAAATTAATCGTTTCAGATTTACCGGCGAAAAACGAAATCTGCTATTGCCGGTTATTTCCAAAACCAATTGACCGATTGTAAATCTGAAGCCAAGTATCGAATGCACTAGGTTTTCTCTAAAACTTTTCCAATTTAACCTTTGCTGTAGGTATAATAGGAGTCAAGATCCATGTATAGAGACACACAAATCCTAGATGTCGGTCTTTACATCTCGCGTCTTCAAATTTAACGAAATGTATCAAATACATAAAGACGTGTTCGAGAGGACATTCAATTGTGGGAAGCGCAACTGATGAAGGATCCCTAACCAGAAACAGTATATATTATATATATTATCTTGCGTACAAAAGAATGACACCTCGAAGAGTGTATTCAATATCTCTGACAGGTGAAGTTAACCTGAAAATTTCATCGTGACATTCTAACCTAGGAATTACGGGTAACAGCAATTACATGGAACTGCTCCAGACTCGGAACCTCTATGTGCTGTTTCCCCGAAAATCCTAGATGTCGGTCTTTACATCTCTCGTCTTCAAATCTAAACATATTTAAATCAACGTGTGAAACCAAATGTTAACCCTTCAATTAATAGACCAACAAAATTTCGAAATTACACTAAAATTAAATTCAAGTTAATTAAGTTCAAATTAACAGAAATTTTACGGAATTCTTCCGACTTATAAATACAAGTTTACGGAAAATGTTATATACATATATATTAATATTATGGAACACCACACATCCTCAACATAATAATTTATTACATTCAACTAAGAGTACTACTAAATTTTTTAGTTGAAGAAGTTCATTATACAAACATTTCAAATGATGTCACTGAAAAGCTTCCTATTTAAGAACAATAATAGCTTTGAAAATTTCTTTAGCTATTCTGATATATGTTTGAAAAGAAAATTACAGCAAAACCGAGTTTTGGTGCTGGTTAATGCATTTCCTCTACCCAACATAGAATATCCACTAACGTGAATGATACATCACAATATGGTTACTTAACGATTTTACAGTTAGAATTTTTAATCAACATACGCATAGGTGAAAATCAGCTGTCTACAAAATCATACTTATTCTCAGTTATAAGAAATGGATTGTAAAAATTTAATTATTCTTGTGCAATTAAGTATATCATATATGATTTACACAATCATTCACCAAAATTGAAATATACTTTTCGTCATGGGTACCCACAAAACTACTCATTCCATTCGCTTAATATTGGAAGAGTTTAGGTCCTACAAACGAAATGTTTAAGAATATATATATATAATATAATTTTACGGAACACCACCTACATCATATGACAATAGTACCGAATTCAGATATCAACTCTTAGTAAAATTTTCAAACTTTATAAATATAACATGTTACAGCCTCAAACTTCATATATCCCCCTAAACTATTTACACCACCCCAAACGTAGGTAAGGTTTAATGGATCAATTGGTTGAAATTACCAGGCTAGTGTTTTTAAGAAAGTTCCAAATTTTGACACCCAATAATCGAACCAAATTTTAATCAGCTTGTTAAGCCAAAGTTTAATTATTCTTTAATGTAGTAATAAAATTTCAAAACTACAATAAAAACACCACTTTAGCATTGCCAAATCTGCTGATAAATTGTTCAATTAAGACCTATTTACAGAACTTTCCCAAGGAGAAACTGTTCCGACCCCATATAAAAATAATCTGGAATATTTCATAATATGTTTGTTAAACTTTACCAAGCTCCACAAAACCCTGAAAATAGTTATCTAAAATATTACGTTTATTTAAGAATACCACCAGATTTTTTATTTGAAGAATTCCTTTAGCCTGCATAGAATAGAAGTGATACATGCTCAAATTACACGTCTAAGATTTTACAGTTTAAATTATTAATCAATATAACCTAGAGCAACATCAGCCATGGGCGAGATTATACTTATTATCAGTTTAAAGAAATGAATTGTAAAAATGTAATTCTTCTTGTGCAATTAAACATATCTTATTTGATTTCCACAATCATCGGCAAAAAATCAAATAGAATTCTACATAGGTACCGACAAAAATACTTTATTTCCCTTGTATTCAAAGAATTTAGATTCTGTAAACGACATTTTTAAGAATTCCGTAAAACCATTTATTTACTGTACACTATTTGTGAACATATTACCAAATTCAAATCTCAACCCTTAGTAATATTTTCAATCTTTATAGATACATGTGCAATTTAGATAGATAATAGTCAGTTGTTACAGCTTCAAACTTCATATATCCCCACTAAACTGCACCACACACAATCTTAGGTAACGTTTAATTAATCAATTAATTCAAATTACAAAGCCAATGTTTTATAGAAAATCCTGAATTTTAATCAACCGGTGAAACATAAGTTTAATTTTATTCTAACTAAATAAACTAACAGATTTTCAAAAGTACATTACTTCAACATTTCCAAGTCTACCGATAAATCCTCAGTCAAGACCTATTTACCGATTTTTTCAATAATTTCAATTAAGAACACCACTATATTTTTTATTTAAAGAATTTTGTCAAACAAATATTTCATGTACCACAATCATTTGATGCAAAAATGCAACAAATTTCTTTTTTCAATTTTGATATATGTTTCACATAAAAATACTGCAAAACCGGAAACTCCCATATTGATTATAAAGGTTCAAGTAATTCCTCTACTCAGCGTATGATATTGAATAACGTGAAAGGAACATCCTTATATTGCTAGCAAACGATTTTACCGCTTAAAGTATTAATCAGCGTCGAAAGTGAAATATTTCTATGAATTAATATACCAACACTTAAAAACGGCCATCGGTAATTCTTACACTCAGCCGAAATAAATGTATTCCAAGAATTTAATTCTTCCTCTGACAACCGACAAGTTATACGTACGGTTTCCAATATCAACCACTGAATGAATTAATTTAAGTTTAATAAATTTTTTAACAGTTCCGAAAATCTATAAATTTACAGTATGCCAGCCATAACATGTGTCAATAATACCCAATCCACATCTTAACCATTAGCCGAGTATCAAACTCCGTAGGAATAATAATAATTATTAAATGTGCAACTCAGACCGGTAAGTCATGTCTTAAAACTCCAAACTTCATATATCGCCACTAAAATTTCTCTACTTTAGTCTTTCGTATTTATTTAATCGAAAACACAAATGAAATTATACTATATATACCCTTGGATCATTTAAAGATAATATCCTAAATAAATATGTCACCAACAAGAACTATACAAAAACAATATAAATATTTCAAAGCATAAGCGACTACTATTACGTTGTTTCTATGTATAACAAATGTCTGCTGGATGACTTATTTACTTTTTCGTTTTTACGTTTTCAAACTCATGAAATGTAAAAAAATGACTGTCTGAAACGATGCTGTAGACACAAATCCTATATATAAACTCATTTATATATAAAACTTTCAACATAATTTGGGGACAGGTTATATATCGCAATATACCCAAAATGTGTACCATAACACCATCTATTGGATTCTATAGAAATTCACTTTGGGCTCAAAATATGCTGTAGATATAAATTTCAAAATGTCGCCAAAGCATGCCTTTTACACAAACATAGTTTGGGACCAGTCCTCGAAGCATGCAGATGTCCCCAATGTATGCCTTGCCTAAAAAAAGTGTATATATATATATATATATATATATATATATATATATCTATATGTTATATCACACTTTCAAAATTTCTCTATTTAAAAAAATATTTTATTTATATACTCTCTTCGAGGTGTCATTTTTCCCCGAAAATCCTAAATGTCAGTCTTTACATCTCGCGTCTTCAAATTTTATTTATAGTTGCACAATTAATAACTTTTAACATGAAACTTGAAAATAACAATACTTTGTAACAATAAAAAGACAAATGACTGTTAAACTAAACTAGACAGAACTGTAAGTAATAATGAATACAGACAAAGGCAATTGTACAATTTATAACTTAAGAATGCTAGAATGCTGACTAAGCTGTCGCAGCGCTTGCTGTTCTCACGAATGTACGTCGTCAAAGGGTAACCTGAGACGACACGTGTATGCTGACTAAGTTGGGAACTATTGCTAGATGGTTTCACATAAGTCGATGGTATAACTTATATAACAACTCCCATCCATATAAAGAAGTTGATGCTATAGCTTCATGGTTGATTGGCCTGATGGTAGTACTGGATCGGCAGCAGGGCTGATCGTTGTGGGCTTTCTGAATTTCTTCCTGATTATGGTGGCAAGAAGGGCAACCACAATTACTGTTATCGGGATTGCGATAGTACTGAACTCCAACTCCCTGGAGTATTGCCTAAGCTTATGGTTGGCGACATTCAGGTCTTTGGAATCTAATTCCTGTAGTCTCATTTTGATTTGAAGATTTTTATGTTAGTTTTGTTGTCGTTACTGGTTTCTAAAAGTCTGTTCAGTCAAGACGTGTCAATTTGTCATTAGAAATTTTAAGGGTTCCTTCTTCATGAAAGAAAACTCCTATAGTATTGTTAACAGTCGTAATGGAATACTGTTGAAGGTTTACGACTGAAAACAGTCCACAGAATCTGAAAGGAAGGGATTTATTCAAACTAAGGTTTTAGTATGTCAAAGTTAACATTAGTTATTTGGTTTGTTTCCAAATTTATGAGTTCTTTCATAATTTCAAAGAGGCCGTTGAATCTGTTTTCATATTTGTTTTTGATTTAGAATTGTTTTACGTAAACTTTGTCGCCTACCTTTTTATTGGGTTTAATCGGGTTGTTTAGTAGAAACGTGTTGGCCAAATCGCACTTAAGATTTTTCTTTTTTGTCTTTCAGTTTTAGCACGGGCGAGTCTGTAATAATAGTCCATTCTGTTATTAAGGTCTCTCACGTATTTCGATATAAGTTCTTCCTGATTGTAAAGGGTTTCTGGAGGCCTACTAGAAGTGTGCCCAAATATGAGTTCATAGGGCGTGCACCGGTGGTCTTATTTTTCGTGTTATTATAACAGATGATGGCATAAGAGAGGACGTTAAATGGATGTTCGGCCCTTATCATTTCTGCTAATGTCGCGTGAAATCTTTCAATAGTACCGTTTGACTCGGGATGACGCTGGAGAATGTCAGTTTTATGTCGTATAGTTGGCATAAATCGCTCATTAAGGTGTTATCGAATTCACATCCATAGTTACAATGGATGCGAAGTGGAGTTCCGCAATGTTGAAAGAAAAACAGAAGGGTGTTTACGACGGTTGAAGCTGTTTTGTCATTTATAGTGTAGGCTTGCGTAAATTTCGTGAGTTCGTCCTTAATAGTCAGTGCATGATTTCTAGATGGATATTTGAAGATGTCAATGTTAATACGTTCAAAAGGAGTCTTGGGTGTTTCCGCAATAACAAACGGTGCACTTAAGTTTTTCCTACAGAACTTTACCTTTTGGTTTCAAAGAATTTGATAAATTCTTCTACAGTTTGAATTAAGCCAGTCCAATTGTATTTTTCCCTAATATGCCTTATGGTTTCGGTAATCGCACGATGGAGGTTGTTTTTACCACAATGGTATTGTTGTATTATACTAGGAATTTCGTCTTCGGTAGGGATTGTAATAATGTTTTGGCAAATTTTGAATTTGATGTCTTTGTCGGAGAGAATGAAGGATAAAATTTCAGGAATAGGAAATTCTACGTAATTTTCTATGCAGTATGTTGTTGAATTGGTTTTGATTGTTGTAAATAATTTTCAAGAGATGTGAGACGACAGTTTCAGGGTCATAGGGTACAGGTACAACTATATACTTTCTATGTCTGACAGTTTTACTGGCTAAGATGTTAAAAGTGTCGTTACTGATATTAGGTTCTTCTTCGAAAAAGTCTTCAATAATTTTGTCGTGTAAGTCGTTAGTTATGTTTTGACAAAAGAACGTAACTATGCGCTTGTCTAAAACTTGTCTAAAAGTTGAGAGTTGGATATTTCAATTTTTTGGTAATCAATTATGGATTCAGTTTTGTAGAGTTGAACAAATCGATTAAACTCAGCAGTCATTCTTTCGTCATGTTCGTCGTCATTGTCAGAGCATTCAGGTTGTTCAATGTCAGTTTCGTTGTTAGCGAAAATTTTGATTTTGTAAAAGAAATCAGCACATTGCTTGAAATGGTTAATTTTGATGCGAGAAAGAGCATCTACGTTTTGGTTTACCTTGCCGGGCTTGTACTCAATCTTATAATTGTATTCCTCTAGCTTAAGGCGCCATCTGGCTAGACGACTGCCAGGATCATTGATCGAAAAGAGCCAAATAAGCGAACGGTGGTCACAGAGTAGTGTAAACCTTCTCCCAAAAAGATAAGGTCTGTAGTGCATAACAGCTAACAAACTATGGCCAACAATACTCGTTCAATGGTGGAATATCGTGTCTCTGCAGCAGAGAGGGTACGAGAAGCGTATGCAATAGGGAGACCTTGAGAAAGAACCGCTCCAATAGCAAACGCACTAGCATCAGTAGTGAGCAGGAAGGGTCTTTAAAGTTTATATAAATCAGGATAGGGTCAGATACAATCTACATCAAAAATGAATTTGACTTCTTTTTGGAGCAGTTTAGTCAGAGGTTTAGAGAAAATTTGGTATGAAACGTCTATAATACCCTGCGAGACCAAGTAAAGATTTTATCTCTTTCGGAGTTTGGGGTTGCGGAAAGTTCTGAATACATTCAACCTTTGACGGGTTTGCTTTTACACCTTCTTTTGTGATAAGATGGCCAAGATAAGCACTTCTTTACGAAGAAATTCGCACTTAGGATGAATTTTTAAGTTAGACTTCCGAAGTCGTTTAAAAACTTCTGTCAACTGGGAATAAGTAGACGATGATATCATCCATTTAGACGAGACAACGTTCATTCTGTATACCCAGAAGTATATTCTCCATGACCCTAATGAAAATTAGAAGGTGCATTTTTTAAACTAAATAGCATACGAACGAATTCGTAATTGTCATTTACGACAGAAAAGCCAGTCTTGGGAATATCTTTCTCTTGGATTTCCAACTAGTGGAACCGGCAGCGAGATCCAGTGTCGAAAAATATTGACAAGTTGGTCGAGAAGATCAGAGATATTGGGCAGAGGATATTTATCGTCTAAAGTCAATTCATTTAATTTCCTGTAATCGATAACAACTCGCCACTTTTGTTTACCAGACGCATCAAGCTTTTTGGGGACGACCCGTACAGGGGAGGACTGTCTAAAGTCAATTCATTTAATTTCCAGTAATCGATAACAACTCGCCACTTTTGTTTACCAGACGCATCAAGCTTCTCGGGGACGGCCCGTACAGGGGAGGACTGTCTAAAGTCAATTCATTTAATTACCCGTAATCGATAACAACTCGCCACTTTTGTTTACCAGACGCATCAAGCTTCTCGGGGACGGCCCGTACAGGGGACGACCAAGGAGATGAGGAGTGCCTAATGATACCTTGTTCAAGCGTTTTTCCGATTTTAGTTTTCAGTTCCTTTTTATGTACTTGAAAACGGGCTTTGCGTTATTCGTATCAATCGAATGTTTAACCTCGTTTGTGAAAGTCAAGACGTCACCTTCATGATAGAAAATTCCAAACAAATATTAGTGATTTGTTCCCGTTCTTCGTCATTTAGATGTTCAGTTCTAATTTGTTCTCTAATGGTCGAGTTTCGGTCATGTATTGGGAATCAGGAGAGTCATCTGTATTGAAATTTAGAAGAGGGTGAGTTTTGTCGAGTGGTTCCAGTTTTTAATCAGAAAAGTTTACAGTTTTGGGCATTGCGTTAGCGTTTATAATAGATGTGAGAAATTCACCATTTGCATTAATGTGTACGAGGGCGTTTGGAAGTCGTACTCTGTCAATTTGTTGGGTTGGTAAAATGGCGTCGATATTAGAGAGATTGCATTTATGTTTAAAGATCTGTGCCTGCCTCAATGGTTATTTTGTTTTGTGTGGGTGTTTGTGAATTAATATTTGGCTTAACGTTGGGTGTGTCAGGTACTTCTGTCTTGGGTTGATCGGGAACTTTGTATAAAGGAATAGTTTTAAAATTTGTTATTAGCTGTTTAGATTTTAAGTCAACTATGCATTCATAGTTTTCAAGAAAATCTAAACCTAGTATGCCGTCAAACTCAATGTCCAAATCGTATATAAAAACTTTATGTGGGTTACGTGGAGAGAATGGGATTAAAGTAGGTTGTGAGATGGGAATTTTTTCGTGGGTAATACCTCGAATCCTTACCCTTTCAGGAGATCTTTGGTTGAAATTTTTGACAGTATTTTACTTGAAGATTGAGATACCAGATCCGGTATCAATTAGAAGTTTACATTTTCCATAAGCGTCAAGAATATAATTGAGGTTTTTAGAGTTTACAGTAAGAAGGGGGCTTAAAGAAATAGTTCGAGAGAAATTCGGATTCATTTGAGACCTAAAGGGGGGTCTCTGAAAGCTTTGTGGACGAAACTGTTGTCCTTGTTGAACCCGGGGATTGTTTGTAGGGAAATTTGGCCTTGTTTGTTGGTTAGGCCCAACAGGATTTGGTGTATGGTTTTGGTTAAATGATTGAGAACTGTTGTGTGTTTTCAAACGACAATTTGCGGCTATGTGGCCTAATCGACCACAAGTTCGGTTTGATAGAAACAGATTTGTTCGCTTTCTGATCCTCGAGTTGAAGCTCTCTTCTAATCCGGGAATGTGCCTCGAGAAGATCTTTTGGATTACGGGCACGTATTACCAGACCTAAACGGGGTTCTAATCCCGTTAGCAGGGTATTCATGACCATTGTATCCACTAGTGTGGTCTGGGCGGCTTTTTGTTCTGGACTTAGCCCAGCCGTTTTATGAATACAGGAGTGCATTTTCGCACTCAAGACTTGGAGGCGATTGTAAAATATTAGTGGGGACTCGTTTGAAAATTGTTTCAGACGTTGTAGGTCATGAATCAGGGAAGAGAGATCACGAGAATCTCCAAAGTGTAATGTCAAGACTTGTTTGATTTCAAGGTACGATCCAGGGTTCCTTGAATTTATCAACTTCGCCGCTTTCCGTTTGAGCTTATTTTTTATATGGATCACTAACAAATACTTTTGATCCGCCGTGGACATATTATTTGCGCAATTAGACGCATCTATATAGGTTCCCAAGGAAATTTGGTCGCCTTCAAATTTCGGGATCACTAAAATACTTGTGTTAACCGATATCTCTCCAATCAACGGCCTGAAACTGAAACCTGAAAATTTTAATTTTTGATAATCAATAATATTCCTAAATGAATCCTTATAGTTATTATTAATTTGAGCAGTAGACACTTTTACAATTGTTGCAACGTGATCCGTTATACCTAAGTCTATTGGCATAAATTCACTTTTAGTAAATTTTTAATTGTAGAATATATGGTCTATGGCAGTATCACTGCTTGGTCTAGTTTTCTAGTTTCTCGTTTAATTGCTGATACAAAATTAGTTTCATACATTACTTTTAGATATTCTCCATCCAGCAGGTTTATATTAATATTGACTATTAAAAAATTATGAGTGGAAGTAAATGTTTGTATATTTTGAATGTAATTAGTTATATTAGATATAAATAAAATTCTCTACATTAGTACTTGGGGGCCTGTATAGAGCAGTTATATAAAATTTTTCGTTGTCAATTTTAAAGTTTATTTGTAATGCTTTAAGCAAACCTATTTTTACAATTTCTTAGTCATAATTTATTTCTTCTGTAATATATACTACTACCCGTCATTTTGATTATAATCTCCTCCATTGTAGATTAAATTAAAACCTTCAGTTAGTAATATTATTTTAAAACATTCTTAGATATTTGGAAAATGTGTAATGCATCTAAATTTTTTGCAAGACTTCTAATATTTTGCTATATTTGTTTGTTTCCTTATCATTTTGAAAACTATACATGTTTTGCAATAGTTGTATTCATAATCCCTAACAAATTGCTCTATTGTTCTAAATCTATTTTGTTGAATGCAATTACCACCGAATAGTTTAATAGTTTGAATCAAAATGATTTTAAACTGAACTAGTTTACTTGTACTTGCCCAATGTTCGTAATCGTGATCATAAGGTCAAACTGGCGGGATTTCACACTGCGTTTTCTACGTATCTTTACGAGTTCTCTCATAGTAGGCCAAACCAGCAGTTTTTCACGCCCTTGGAATCCAGCTCTACCCTGGCCACACACGCCGGTTGCAGTCATTCGCGTGGCTTC
Organism: Octodonta nipae; assembly: GCA_034190945.1. Classification (NCBI taxonomy): domain Eukaryota; kingdom Metazoa; phylum Arthropoda; class Insecta; order Coleoptera; family Chrysomelidae; genus Octodonta; species Octodonta nipae. The sequence continues at coordinate 102,646,249 of CM067217.1, forward strand.
TGTTTGGTCGAGATCGATGACGAAATTAATACCGCGTTCTTTTCTACCAGTGTGGCCACTTAACACAGTGTGAAATATCGCAGAAAATGGAACCGGAATCTTTCGGCGGCTGACCTTGAAGATGCGCCCGACACCGACACGTTGGGTGGAAATTCACGCTGCGTTTGGCCTCGCCGATTTGCAATAGTACGGCCTATTGTTTTTGCATTTGTTCCTGCCGAAATGCGGCGTGAAATCCCGCCAGTCTGACCGTAGCCTAATTACGGCGAGTCCGCTGCGCTTATGCTGTTATTTCAAGTTGCTGATTTCTTGGAACCTGTGATGTCTACATTCACCGAGTCTTGATTGCTTCTTGTGTTTCTGCTCAGGTATTGTTTATCCGGGTGGTGTAGAGTCCTAAACGGAGTTTCTCCTCTCCCTTCTTCCTTGGGCTGTTTGTTATTGATGTCCTTGCTAATAGGCTTTTGTATAGTGTTTTTGATTTTCTTCTTTGTATCTTGTCTGCATTGACTGTGTTTACTTTCATTGGCTTTAGTATCTTTAGCTTCTAATCTTGTGAGTCTTTCGCCTATCTCATTGGTTTGTCTCGAAATATTTGGATCTTCTTTTCCCGATATTCTTGGATTTCTTCTTGTTGTATTAATGTTGCCCTGTCTGAATTTCGTGGCTTCAAGTTATTCCAGATTGTATACCTTTTGACCTAAATACAATTTATTATTTTTATTTTTTCCCCTGATTTAGTTGGTTAAAATTGGTGTTGTGTCTTTTGAGTTTATTATAGTTTTCCCACTCTCTTAATGTCAAATAATTACTTTACTTATTCTAATATTAAAATTTTTGATTTCAAAGCCGTTCCGAAATATTGTACGCTTCTTAATATTCGACAGTAATTCAACTTTTAGTGGAGAATTGTCAGATTTTCCTAGCGAATATAAACCTCTAATATCCTCTTGTTTAATAGACCAAGAGATCTGAATTAGAAATTCAACCAAGATCTTCTAAGTCCTGCCTTCTAAAGTAGTGAAAGGTTCTATGAGGTACTTACAATTTATGGAAAATTCCAGTTTCCTAGGGGATTTTCTTGTGAAAATTCGATTTTCCAAATAAAAAAATAGGGCTACGACGATTTTCTGAGTACTGCCATGTTCATAAAACAATAGGACACCATCGACTTTATCAGGAAAATTTTTTTGGCAGTACTAGATCTAAGGGTTGAAATCGATATATGAACATGTAGGGAAATGTTTAATTCTTGAATGATATTCTGGGTCCTGCCAACTATAATAATAAAAATTTTTTAAGTTAAAATGATCAGGACAGTTATGGAAAACAACAATTTTACAATTTTCCATATATGTAAATATGTTAATTTTAATTCAGTAGGCAGGACTCAGAAAATCATTCAAAATTAATACCTTGTCTTACATGTTTATATATCGATTTCACCCCTTATACCCATTATTACGCTTCTGCCAAAAAAATGTTCTTGGTAAAATTGATGGTATCATTTTATTAACATGGCAGTACTCAGAAAATCGTCGCAGCACCTAGTTTTTTTTTGTTTGGCAAATCTAATTTTCACAGTAAAATCCCCCACGAAGCTAGGATTTTTACATGAGTTGTAATTACCTCGTAGAACCTTTCAGTACTCAATAAGGCAGGACTCAGAAAATAGTTGGTGATCTTCTAATTCAGATCTCCCGGTCTATGAGGTCTATTTCTAGGATATGGTTGAGTTCATTTACTATACAAGAGGCCGTTCTGTCTTTTGTTGGTGTGGACAATCCGAATATTATAATATAATTTTTCCTACTCTGTCTATCTAATTTTTCCAATCTTTTCTCTATATTATGATTTTGTTCTCTACTATTCTATTATTCAGATCCTGTATTTTTGAGAAAATATTTCCCTCAGTGGCTTTTATTGTATTTTTCAAATCGGATTTTGCTTTAATTATTTCATCTAGGATATCTTTAAGACTTAGGTCATTAGTTTTTGTCAAATCTTATTGTGCTTAAAACAGAGCTATTTTCTTAATTTTTGTTATTATTGTGTGCTGTCTTTCGATTATGTGTGGTCATTTTGCTTTGGTATTTGTGCCTTCGTGACCAGTTGTCTTGCATGTGTTGAGCACTTGCAGAAACGTGCATGTCGGTTCCTTAAGTGATAGTTGCGTAAACATTGCTTATTCTTATTTGTCTCAGCTGTCGTTGGTTGTTTAGTATAAACTTTTTGTTTAACATATCCCCACAGAAAAAAATCAAGGATAGTTATGTCCGACGATGTCTGAATCTATTAGCCCATCTCTTCCCATCCAGTTTTGATGGAATGCTTTATTAAGCCATACATGTACAACATGGTCACGGTGAGCAGAGGACCTATCTTTTAGGAATCCATATAAATCGTTATCTAAAAATTTTCTGTACATGTTTATTGACAGATACAAACGGCCTAAGAACCAGATCTGTTTTAACGATGGGAAAGAGGACGAAGAAGCCCAGAGATAGAAGACAGGTAAGTAAAAAATGAAGTATAAAACATTCTTTTTTTCATGAGACAGCAAGGGGGACCGGGGGGGGGGAGAACCAACCTACCAAGCAAAGAGAAGACAGAAGAACACACACCCACAAAACAAACGGCGACAACGAGCACGCCCACAGAAGGGTACTATATATCATAGCAAAGATTGAGCCATGTAACACAAATAAGACAGTTGCTGTAGTACCAATAAGGTAAAGCAACGGACCCAAACCAAAGCCAAGCTATCCCAACAAGAAGACAGCGATTATGCAAAAGGAAAACTGCGTTAGCGGGAGGACCTAAGTTAAGTCTTAGGGGGTGGATGGCAAGGGGGCTGGAAGAGTTCATCAATATGCCTGACTAAACATTAACTGTTCATCTCTCCTGACTATGTACGTAAAAAAGGTGTGGGTTTTGATCCGTATAATAATGAAAATTGTGCCCGTTCACGCGATTAAAGATACAATCATCGGTAAATAAGATTTCATTTAAAAAATTCAAATTCCCATTCAATTGTTGCTCTATCCAATTGAGACAATTAATTCTGTTTTGACAGAAGCTCTTGGTATAATTGGACATGATAAAGATGGAACTTATACTTTGATTTTATTCTCCTAATAGAGGTACTATTTATTTACATGTCAAATTGTGATTTACTAAATTTGTCATTACGAATCCTTTTGATTTTTAATTTTTCTTCTTTTTTTTGTTAACTTATACAATTGAAAACGGGATCTGATTTAGACCTTGAAACGTTTGAACTATTTAAAATATACAGACTTTCAAGTTAATGTTGTGTTATTCGCAAAGAACAGGACACTCTATCAACTTCGAGGGCAGTAGGACTATCGTATCTCTTAACTCGCTTAGGGCATCTACTATTCGCGAAGCAATTGAAATAGAGAAAACACCCCTCTGTCTAAACCGACGCGATCACAGCTCTCGCCTTCCCAAGCCTGGACCTCCGTAATTGCCAGATTAAACAAAGCAGGCACGCCCACCAACATCCGACCAATCACAACATACCCTTCTAGCCCAGCGCTAACTATAAATAAAAGAAGCAGAGCAGACTCAAATTCAGTTCAGTTACCTAGTGACTCTTGGGAAGTAGGCAGATTGAGGCACCGAGTTCGATCTAGACTCTGAAACTTTTTTCACTTTTGTCTCTTGATAATGGCTCCAAAGCAGGAATCGAAACGTCGAGTATATAATAAATTCAGACGCTGTTCTCACCCAGAACCTAGCCTTGTTCATATATATATTGTAACGCAAAACCGCTCGAGAGAGATATTTTGGTGGTTAGACAATACACCTCTCTCTCACCTGTCTTGGCGATATTGTGCCGATAAGCTGCTCAGTTAGTATCCGGTGGCGTGAGTTCGTTGTTCAATTGGCAGAAGGACTATGCAAGGGCGCCAGGCCAATAGACACACACAGTTAACAAGAAAACAACAAGATAGCGAAAATTTAAAATTTATTTTATTTAATTACAAATTAACCAATTTTTCTATTAGCTAAGTTGGTAACAGAAAACAAAATTTAAAACAATCGAGGTATATAAAAACTGTTAGAGTGAAGTTACAAACAAAAAAATCTATAAATTCTTGCCTTACAACACCCTCGGTAGGAATGCCTTTCCGTTGGTTGGTCTGCTGTCCAAGGTCCTGATCCTGGAGCTATATGCCAACCAGCAGCTGGGGTTCCAATAACTCAGGGCGGCCAGGAGTTGCCACTGTCCTACCAGAGGACAAGTCGAATCAGGTAGTAATGCCAGAGTTCTGTTCCCTTGATATGAGGCTAGTGGTTACGTATCTGGGCACTCTTAGCCCCAGTTGATGGCATACATGAAAAATTTATTGGCCAATTAGTTATAGCCCTTAGAGTATCGATATTGAATTTTCCCCCTTACTAGTATAAGCGTATATATGCTCTATAGGATCGGTTCGGCACGTGTAGTTTCCTAGTTCCCTAACTTCTTCACTCTAAATTAACTATTTAAATACTACCAAAATGATTGAAAAAATACTTTAACTATTAAAAGTAAATTTGAAATGCTTCAAATTCTAAGTAAAAATAGATAACGATAAGACTTAAGGTAAATTGCAACTGCTAGTTATAGTTTCAAACTAATTTAGATTTAAATAACAAATCAATTATTAATTACATATAAAATTTAACGGTAAATCAGATATATAAACAATTATGTTTGAGAGCTAATAATGTGATTAAAGATAACGATATAAAAAAATTATATTCAAGATCTAATCATGTGCCTTCTTATCCGGCAAACCGTTCGACAACTGAATGAAAGCGAATTTCCGCCGAGATAATGGGAAAACTCAGTACTCTAAATTAATATCAATGTACGGTACTTTAAAAATGATAAGGTAATAAACGATAAAAATGATTATTGCATCTATATTCATAAATATAATAAAAACCAGTGAAATCTGGTTATAAACATCTCCCCAAGTTAAACAATTAAAATAAAGAAAACTAGGCGTAGCTAAATGCTTTAGCCCACAACCTGCTTGGCTCTCTACTGCAAACTTAGAGAAAGGAAATTAAAAATTTAAATTTGACTTATCTGTAACAAAGCAGACAAGCAACCAAATCTGGGTCAATGAATACTGAAAGACCAGTGAGTGACAAAAAAATATATATTTACTGGTATATCTATATGTAAATCAAATTCAATAAAATAGAAATATATATATGAAATACTGAACGAAATGCAAAGAAAAAAATATAAAAAAATAGAAATTTTTACGTCACTCACATGATCATTCCCAGTTGCAGTCCAACCCAGTTGGGAAGCTTCGTCAGCTACTAAATTCAGGCTCACAGGAGACCTCGTCTAGTCGATCAATTTGTCCTTTCCTGATCCTTGGTAGATATCGTCAATCAATCTCTCCAGATTCACCAATACCTAAAAATGCAAAAGAGGCCAGCAGTAATTGTTCCCCCTTTTTTTATTCTGTTTATCACAATAAGTGTGATACTTCTAGCACTAACGATGGCTTGCCCACGCCAAAACGCTGCAGATGCAAAGCAAAAAAATTACAAAAAAAAGTAATGAACCACGCAGTTAAGCCCCAACGATTTATCGTTGCAATAAAACGCGGTATATCGATATTAAGATGAATATAAAACCAGATTCACCCAAGATTTCCATCCAAAATTATTAATAGATACGATAAAATATGAACTATAGCCGATAAAAAAACTATATAAAAAATTCATTCGATAGATTAAACTATAATGATAAGCTGAATCTGCTTAATTACAATCAAAGATACGGTAATAAGGAAACACGATAAATTAAGCAAATTCTAGCAGATATTTTTCACGATAAAGATAAAGAATTTTCCCAATAAAAAAAATAAATTCGTCTTTGTGCTGGTCGGAACAGAAGAGAGATAGCAAAAATCTACTTCCTTCGAGCGTTTATCCCACTTGTCCACTGATAAAAGTGGGGAAAGGAAATGACATGTTAAATTTCAAATTTTATTGAGCGCGAAAGCAGGAATATTAATCAATAGTTGGTCAATACAGGAACTAATACAAGATAATTTCGATAAACGAATAAAGCAAAATTTTACTAATTAAATCGTAGATAAAATTTTATTAATGACAGTTTCCTTCTTCCCAACAAAATTATATTAATTTAATATTTCCAGTTTGGAGGGAGGTTACATCAAAATAGCACGTGATGTTCGTTCTGTCAAGACATCATCGCGCCAAATCAAAGGATAGAGTTGGACTTAGAATACCTTCCAAACGAATTAACTGTGATTTAACAATTAAAAGCGTTAAAGCGATTGCATAAACGACTAAAATAGAAGTATTTACTTACGTGTTTATTTATTAAGGTAAATACACTGGTTTATTACGGTAGAACTCAGTTCAGAAAACCACATATAATTAGAAAAGTGATTTGAAAAATATAAAAGGTAATTTATTATTGCGACAAATATTAGTAAATATCAATGTAAGGGGAGAACGGCAATTCACCCGTTACAATATACAGGGTGTTCCTAAATTGGAGGTACAAACGAAAAGGGGAGATTTCTTGAGTAGTTTTAGGGAGAAACAGTCCCATAAACATGGGTCCGCAAACGTTTCGTTTTCAAGATACAGAGTGTTAAAGTTTCAATTTTTTTCAAGTTTTTTTCTCATAGTATCACTTCACAAGATATTCAAATGAAATTTGGCATAGATATTACAATTAAGAGTTACACCTTGTGACATGCCAATTTCGATTGCAAATCTACAGGGTGATATTTTTTCGGGAACACTGTCCACTGTTGTTCTTCAGAACTTTTTTTTGGTGAGCCACTGGTACTTTCAAAAATTGTAAAGAAAAGATTTGTTGTTATACCAAACTTTATGTTCTCTTGTAGTTTTGTCGTATCTACTACCGGTTTCGGGAAAAAAATTTTGAATAATTCTCTTGAAATCCTCAGAAAATTCCGAATTGTCATAGAAATCTAGTTATAGCCCGTCCAATTAAGAAAGAAGAAGTCCAAACTTGACAGCGTTGCCGATATGACCGTTAATTCCGAAATTAAAAGAAATGCAATACAGAGTGTTCGACTACAATTTACTTTAATAAATAATTTCTGTATTGTTTAAAAATTCAATTAATAAGATTTAACATATAAAATTGTTTTACTTCCTTCATTTGTATCAGTAAAAATTATCCATGAAATTCAGTCAACAAATTAACGAAATTTATTTCGCTTCTCTGGTGATATTCTCAAAACATTTAATATTTTTCATCGTGAAACCACACAATTGTATGATTCGTGAAAAATAACTTTATAATCACAGATCATATAGACAGAATTTATAACTTCTTTTTGTATGATCTGTGTTCATCATTCATAACCTCATTTTGGCATTTAGCTTTAGCATATATATTTGGTTACGTACGATGTTATTGTATGATCTGTGATTTGTCTTTTGTCTATTGAAATGACTCCAAACTTGTACCTAATTAATAAAAGTAGTAATTGATGTATATGTTAGAAATTTAAAAGCAGCGAAAAGCGTGGGTTTAGGCAGATGGTAGAACAGATTTTATATTTGAATCTTACTAAATGTGAGTTCTTAAAAATGGGGGAGCCCACATTTAATTCTCCATTAGAACATTTTCTTCAGTATCTGGTATGGTGAAATTGTAAATATGATTTTTGACAACTGGAGAGGGATACTAAAGTATAATGTATTCTGTATTGATTTATTGTAGCTGAATAAACAATTTCTAGATTTCAAATGTGCCCAGCAAGGGAACACTTCTTGAAGGTGCAGTCAATAGTTTTATTACATATATGTGTAGAAAATACATGTTGTTTGTTGATTTAGGTAACAACTGTTGCTCAAGATTATTAAAATTGCTAGAACAACTCTCACTCTGAATATATTATTCGTGCATTAGATGGAAAGCATTTTGTTTTCGATGCTCCTAAATCACCACAATCACTTTATTTTAACAATAAAAGTGCATCAAGTGGTGGAGTATTTGCTAAAGTTCATTGCGTCAGACATTATAAAGCCTAACAAATCCATTAGATATACCAGAAGGTAAGGGCTTACCTGGTGGAAATATAATACTATATCTCATGGTAGATGGGGTCTTTCAGAGAGGATACTAAAACCATATCCATTGAGTAATAAAATTCACAAACAAGATTTTTTAACTGTAGGATAAAAAGAGAGTAAAAGGTTATAGAAATTCAATTTGGAATATTTATCAATCGATGCAGTCCAGCTGCTGTTTTACACAACTTTTGAGAAACATTTGAAATGCACAGTGTGAGAACTAAAGTGATAGTGAACAAACTAACTCAACAAATCACTGGAAAATTTGTTTAATTCTAAATATGATTAGAAAAGTATTTGATTTTATAACAAATTTGTAAATGAAGTTAGAATATAAATATAGAATTTTTACTATGAAGTATTGGTTCATTTGGAAATGTGTGGAAGTAGTAGAGTAGGTCCCAAAACTCAGATCTTTAAAATGGTTTTATTCTAAAAAAATGTGTTTGTTGTTGACAACCTTACGGTATAAAACCATTTTAAAAATTTGTGAGTTTTCGGACTTACTCTACTACTTCCACACCATTTATATAATTTTTATTTAATGCCTATATTGCAATTATGGTTGGCACCTGTACTTTATAATACTTTCAACATAATAAAGTACATGAAAATACTTTATTTTATCTGTTTTAATTTTGAGACTCTAATTCTTTTTTATATGACACCAAGAAGTCTTTCAAATCTATGATCATTTTCCCACTCGGTTGTGTGAAAACAAGATTTACAGAAACTTAATATTAATATGGATGTTTTCATTAAAAGAGATGAATCCACAAATTCATTCTAAAGATTATTGAATTAAGTAATGTACAGAAGTTGCAGCATTTTTAAAGAGGTAATGATTTTATAGATCTATATAAAATAGTGTAATTTCTGCTGTGAAAATGAAACAGCTTTGTGAGCAAGATTACTTACTTAACCGAGTATGAATATCATTTACACTTCAGAACCTATTTGCATTAATTCTGAAACACCAGAATTACTTATTTTTGCAAGGACTGTTAATTATAAAAACATTTGTGTTTTATCATTATACAGTGTAATTTGTGGAAACATATAAATTATAATTGAATATGTTGAACTAACTCACATCATAAAAATAAAGCATTTATAGATAACATATTGAACAAATCATCATAATAATCATATTAGTGTATCAAGCAGGTGCGTGTACACGTTTCTCTATCGTCTCACGTTTATGTACGACATTTCGCAGTTTCTAGTTAAATTCTAATTACAAATTTTATACCGAAGTCATCAGTAAAAGGTGCTCTACTACCTGTGACTTAAATACTCTACAAAAAGTGCATCGTGGTGCAATAGCAGTAAATAACATTCATCCGAATTTTGCATTGTGTGTTTTTTATTACCAATCACTCGGCATCTAATCGTTGTTTTTCGTATCGCAATGCCATCCGGCCTGTGTAGCAGCTGCGCGGCAGTTTGCAGTCGCACGAATCCCGGCATTCAGTGTCAAGTTGAATGCGGAATGGCTTATCATCTGAAATGTGCTAAATTACCATCAGTCTTCGGCGAGTTACCGGCGGACTCAGGCATTACTTGGAAATGTAAAGAATGTAAGGACAAACCCCTCAGAGATGACCCTTCCAAACTATTGCTCGATTTAGTTAAAAGCGTAAACACTATTATGTCGGATTTATCAGGAATAAAATCCGAACAATCCAACCTTGCTGAGTCGGTTAAATTTTTTGGAGATAAAATAGACGAGTTTAATACACAGATGGAAAATTTCCGTAAAGTATCTAAAGCAATAGCCGAGGTTCAAGTTGATATGGCGGTCCTTAGAAATGAATGTACCATGCTTAAATCTGAAGTCGAATTCCTTAAGCAGCAAGAGCGCATAAATAACATTGAAATTTGTGGTGTTCCGGAAAAGAAGAATGAAAACGTCATTTCCATAATCAAAAAAATCGGCTCTGCATTAGGAATCGATGTCATAGATGGTGACATTGATACGATACATCGAGTTGCACGTTTTTCGTCTGATAATGAGACTGGCAAATATCCTAAAAACATAGTGGTGAAATTTTCATCACTTGAGAAAAAAACTGATCTCATGAACGCTTTTAAAGCTAATAGAAAAGGTTTAAACACTAAAATACTTGGTCTTGAACAAGACTCGAGGATATTTATAAACGAACATTTATCCCCTTACTACAAGCTTCTCTTCAAGAAAGCTCGAGATTTTTGTAAAAAATCAGATTATAAATACTGCTGGGTGAAAGGGATGAAAATTTTTATCAAAAAAGAGGAGTCCAGTCGTGCGGTGTATATCCAGAATGACAGTTTTTTATCCAAAGTTCAAACATACTCTTCTCAAATTTAATTTACTATTTCTGTGTTTAGTTAGTGGACATTATCCGATAAAATGGCTCCTTTTAATAATGATTTCTCAATCTATTACCAAAATACCAGAGGGCTAAGAACTAACACAGTTGATTTCTATCAGTCAGTATGTGCTAATGATTATGACTGTATCGCAATCACTGAATCGTGGTTAAAACCTGAAATCCTATCATCAGAATTATTCCCTACAAATTACATTGTGTTTCGGGCGGATAGAGATCCGTCCATCAGTGGCAAAAGTGATGGGGTGGAGTGTTAATTGCGTTATCTTCTGTGTTTTCTGTCGACCTAATCTCCAAGTGGTCCAGTGTAAATAGTGTTATTGAGGACTTATGGGTTTCCGTGGCACTGAAGGGTGGTAAGAGGATGCTTATTGGTAATGTATATATTCCGCTATATGCAACAATCAATAATTACATTGCTTTTTGCTCTAAGTTGGAAGAAATTCTTAGTAAGATAAACCATGATAACTTTTTGTTACTGGGTGATTTTAACTTACCCCATATAAAATGGGTAAAGAACTCAACAAGCAATTTCTTAGCTCCCCATAATGTCATGGAACCCTGTAGCCAGTGCTTTTCGGATTGGTTTTATTTAAATGATTTAAAGCAGTTTAATAGCATCTCTAATATACACAATAAAATCTTAGATCTAGTTTTATCGACATCTCTGAAAATTGATTTGAATAAATGTAATAATCCATTTGTTACTGAAGACAACCACCATATGTCTCTTAATATTACCATTGATCTTAATTGTACAAAAGCACTTCCCTGTAATTCTTATAGTAAATTAAAATTTAATGGTGCTGACTACAATGGGATTAATGAAAGAATTAGAGAACATGATTGGGACAAAACTTTTTGCTCGGCTGATGTTGATGTGAATATCCTATCATTTTATAAAGTCTTAGACGAAATTGTTAATACTTATGTACCTAATATTATAATTAGTAAATCTGCATACCCCCTTTGGTTCTCTAAAACTACTATAAATTTTGTCAAGAATAAGGCTAAGGCGCATAGAAAATGGAAGACATATAAACAGTCTGCTGATTATAATCGTTTTTCGGATTTGAGAAAGAGGGTAAAAATTAGTATTAAAGCTGACTATAATAAGTACATCAGAATTACAGAAGAAAATATTAAGAAGGATACTAAATATTTTTGGTCGTTTGTTAGTAACAAAAAGAATAGCAAATCTATACCTACTATAATGTCTTATAATACTATTCAAGCAACCTCAAACAAGGATATCTGTGAACTTTTCTCAGACTATTTCGGTAAAGTTTTCGAACCATCCAACACTGCATCGTTAGTCGAGCCAGTTTTCTCTCAAAATTGTTACACTGTTAGCTTTATAAGTGAGCAAAGTATAAAAGCAACTTTACATGATCTCGATCCAAAAAAAGGTCCGGGTCCTGATGGATACCCTGCGGTATTCCTTGCGTCATGCCCCGATCTGTGTCTGCCACTCTACATACTCTACAATAAATGCATAAAACTCGGCATATATCCTAAGATTTGGAAGATTGCCCAAATAGTTCCTGTGTTTAAATCTCGTGACAAAAGTCATGTACAGAATTACCGGCCTATTTCCTTGCTCAGTCACTTTGGTAAAATTTTCGAATCCTTGATCCTAGAACAACTATTCTTCAAAGTAAGGTGTTCTCTTGACCTAAATCAGCACGGATTTTTTAAGAAGCGCTCCGTCGTAACTAATTTGGTTCCGTTTGTGCAAGAGTTAACTGCAGCAATGGAAAACAGCTTATAGAGTTGTGCCGTGTACACCGACTTTTCCAAGGCTTTTGATAAAGTTCACCACCCCACACTCTTAATTAAGCTTGGGAATTTCGGTGTTCATGGAGGACTCTTTCTGCTCCTAAAAAGCTACTTAGAGGATAGGTCACAATATGTTGTGGTGAACAATGTAAGATCAGAATGTATTTCAGTGACTTCTGGAGTACCGCAGGGGTCACATCTTGGTCCCTTATTATTCAGCATTTTTTTAAATGACATCGGTTCTTGCTTTTGCAACACCGAGCATTTACTATATGCGGACGACCTAAAAATTTTCAGAACTATCAGGGACACCTCTGATTATGTAAAGTTGCAAAATGACTTAAACAGTTTCTCTGATTACTGTATAAGAAACAGAATTTTTGTTAATAGTGATAAATGTCATTCCATCATGTTCACCAGAAAACCTAGTCACTCACGAACCCCTTGTGATCTATATTTACTGGGTGACAAATTGAAGTATGTAGATCACGTTAGGGATCTGGGGGTTGTATTAGATTCCAAACTGTCGTTTGAAATACATATTGAATCACTTGTTCAAAAGGCTCAAAAAATGTTGGGTTTCTTATTGCGAATAACCAAAGGCTTCAAAAATGCCAGATCGCTCACCACCCTATTTTATAGTCTTGTTAGATCGATATTAGAATACTCTTCGACAGTTTGGGATCCCTTTTATCATAAATATGTTGTTAGAATAGAAAACGTCCAAAAAAAATTTATAAATGCTGTAAATTATCGTTTTAACAGGGAAAGACATTTTCATCCATACACTGAAAATTTAAAATTTTATAACATGGTATCCCTAGAATTCAGGAGAAAATGTTCTGACATATTTTTCTTATATAAGATAATTAATAATCTTTTTGATTCCGAATATTTAAGTAATCATTTCTTAATCAATGCTAGGCCTTACACCCTCAGAAATAGAGAAATATTTGCAATTGGACGCTCTAACTCCAATTATTATTTTAACTCGCCGCTGCCACGATGTTACCGATCGTACAATATGATCGATGAAAAAAATAATAGTACCAGTTATGACATTTTCTTTTTAAGTTACTCGGCTTTCAGGAAACACATATCACAGGCTGTTGACCTATGTCAAGGATCAGTCAGTTAGTTTTGAATTTGTACCTTACGTTTTTCTTTTTTTTCCTTTTGTAATTTAATTTAATGTACTTGCTTGATCTCATATTACAATTATTGTTAACTTGTGCCACCCTGTAATAGGGCAGCTGCGACTGCCTGTAGGGGGCCGTACTCTTTAAATAAATAAATAAAAATAAATAAATAAATTTTATTATTAATCAACATAAGTACTTTTTGGTAGAAATTAAAACATTTTTATTGTCACATTTCAAATATGGATCAATACACTTAAAACAGAATCTACCCTAAAAAATTGGTAGCTTTGTTTAAATTGGTTTTTACTTCCTCATAATAATGCCCAAATTGTTATATTAGTTTAAGACATAAAAACACATCAATTCACAAATTTTATTTACATTTCATTTTTTTATAAACATATTTGAATCACCTTAAACATTACAGCCCTCTGAAAATATAAAAAATGTCAATATAAATAATGTGAAGATGTTGCTGCGTTCAAATTGTTCTCTATTTGTCAGGAAGATCATGTTTTTTGTGTTTCCACACACCTAAAAAATTATAGTTACCTGAATTTTTCCTCCATTGACAAAATATCAATAGTCTAAAAGAATAATTAAATGACCAATATTGGTTGAGATTTTATCAGCCCTAAAAGAATGTTAGACCCTCTCAAGAAATAAGTATTTGAACAATGTGTTCTATAATACCAATAATGGAATAAGGTTGTGAAACCTGGATTATGAAAACAGAAATTGTATAAAAACTTCAAGTTACATCAAGGTATGGATAGATGCATGATTGGAATAACAAGAGACCAAAAGAGAATGAGGATGATATGGAGCAGGTACAAAGTAACAGATGTTATCTACAGAGTAAAATCCCTAAAATGGCAATGTGGACATTAGCATGAAAAGGAAGTAATAGATGGAGAACAAAAATTACTGTGATATCCCAGGGGTGTAAATAGGCCAATGAAGGGTCCCTAATAATAGACGGGTAGATATCTGAAAAATAACCGGCATAACTCAGTCCCAAAAACCTATGAAAGAAAGTAAAAACAAATATGTAAGGGAGACTACACTAGATATACTGGTAGAATCAGTATACCATCTCTTTAAAATCAAAAATTCATTTGAAATAGTAAGAAAATTGATTAAACCAGGGTTGTGATAGATGCTTGTTTAAATAAACAAAAGATCAAAACCAAATAAGTTCATCGATGGTAGTTTAAGCACTTTTGATGTTAACAACATATGCCAAACACTTCAACATAATGCAAAATGTTATGGAATAGAGATTAAAAAATATAGAGGGAAACTTATTTCAACCTAAGATCTATGAGATGCATTCCCAACACAATTAAACTAGTTGTTTTCTGAAGGATACTTGTGGCAGAAAACAACTAGAAATCAGCCATGGGACTGCAGTAACCAAAGCGTTTAGGGACTTAGAGGACATGTATAAGAAGCTTGCACGAACCAAGAATAGCTTGACATTCTTGTGCAGATGTCGGGAGATGAGAATTATTCCCAAAGGATTAAGATTTCGTCAACCGTACGTAGGCAGAAGAATTCATAGCATATTGGAACGAGCAAGCTTCGCTGCTATTAGAGACCGCATACAATTTCATCGTTACAATAAGTTTAAATTAGAAAAAGATATTGGGTATGTACAGAACTTTCTTGCTTATCGAATACCAGAGAATGAATTTAACAGAATTAAAAATAGTACTCTTATAAGTTACAACAGTGAATTCAGGTCTCAAAAACAAACACATTTACGTAAATTTAATCAACTTCTTTCCGATAAAAATATGCCAAAATATTATGTAAAAAACCAACAATTTGATCTGTCAAAAACTGTCATTAATTTTTCAGACAAACAGTTAAACGCTTCTGAAACCTCAATTCTACCAAAGTGCCTTAATTTTGCAATTTCCCCAAAAACTATTCCAACATTTGATATCATCAGTGCTATAGAACAAACTGCAAACAAATTAAACAATCGTGAAGCTCAAGAGTACCGAATAAGAGCAAAAATTGAACTAGAAAAACCTATGCATACAATAAATAACCTATCGAAAACTGAATTACATTCAATTAAAGTTTTAAAAAATGACAGCACTATTAAGATTTTACCTGCAGATAAAGGCAATGCTACGGTTATTTTAAATAAAATTGACTACGAATCCAAAATTCAAAACATAATAAACCAAGGAAAATATACAAAATTAAACAAAGATCCAACAACTTCTATAGGAAACAAAATATACCGCTTACTTTACAATCACAAACATGAATTTACAGAACAACAACGTAAACATCTTACTCCACACTATTCTAAACCGCCCCATTTATACGGGTTACCTAAAATTCATAAACCCAACATTCCATTAAGACCAATTGTGAGCTCCATAAATTCTCCATGCAATGAGCTCTCAAAATTCCTTTTAACAATTATTTCACCACTTACTGGTAAGTCTAATTCTCATCTTAAAAACAGCGCACATTTCTTAGAAAAATTATCACATGTACAATATAAAAATACTTTCACACTAGCAAGTTTTGACATTGTGAATCTATACAATAATGTTCCGGTCATCAAAACACTTCCCATAGTAAAAGAACGATTAGAACAAGATTCTTTACTAAATCAACGTACTCAATTGTCCATTAATACAATAATGGAACTACTAACATTTTGTACAAAGACAACATATTTTCAACTTAATGATGACTTCTACCAACAAGATTTTGGCATGGCAATGGGTTCCTGTTTGTCTCTCGCTTTAAGCAACATTTTTATGGAAAAATTTGAAGAACAATCAATTTTCTCAAAACAGATTAAACCTTTGGTTTGGTGGCGTTATGTTGATGACATATTCGTTATTTGGGAACAAAATCTTGAGGATTTACATGCATTACTTAACGACATAAACAACACAGAACCAACTATTCAGTTTACACTCGAGCTTGAACAGAAAAACAAATTACCATTCTTAGACATTTTAATAACCAAAACACAATCGACATTTGAAACAGAAGTTTACAGAAAACCAACTCATACTAACAGGTATCTCAACTTTAAGTCTAATCATCCAAGTTCAGTAAAAAGAGGTATCATTAAATCTCTATATGACAGAGCAAAAACCAACTGTTCTAATATCAACAAATTCAATGAAGAAAAAACGTTTATAAAAAATATACTTTCTGCCAATCATTACCCAAATAAAGTTATTAATAACGAGTTAAACAAAATGGAATACCAAACAATCCCTAACAACCAACATCAAACTTTACCAAGCAACACTGACTCCCAAGATAATCACATTTATACAATAACGATACCATACATACAGGGTCTATCAGAAAGACTAAAAAGAGTCATTTAAAATAAGAAATACACTAAAATCAATTATATCAAAAACCAAACCAAATAAACACAACTCAAAATACAAAAAATTGCATTTATAAAATCCCGTGTGAATGTAATAAATTCTATATTGGAGAAACCTCTAGACCTCTGAATGTTGGCATAAACGAACACAAAAATTACATAAAAAAACGACAATTTGAAAAATCCAAAATTTGTGAACATGCTTGGGACCTTGGTCATAAAATACAGTTTCAAAATTCAGTTATATTACACAAAGAAGAACACAACACCAAAAGAAAACTAAAAGAGTCTGCTTTAATTTTGTTAAATGAAAACGATTGTATCGCTACTACTTCCGTAGAATTCAGTCGTTCCTGGTTGCCGATGATTAAGGAAGAAATTGCTAATGGTCATGTCCTTGTGAACAACCCAATATCGGGATAGTTCATAAGGTTTTTCCAAGGTTTTCCCTTATGATTTTAATGGGATCACTGAATCAACAAAGTTCTTTGGTCGCATTTTTGGCGAATGCACTATCTTATAAGAAAGTCGCACCTAGGAGCGCCACATAAAGTTCTGAAGATCTCCCTTTCAAATTCTTCCAATTTGAAAGGACTTTATGATTATATGATCTTTAGAAATTTCTGTGCCACCCTGTATAATACAAATAAAATTTTCTTAGTTACGTCAAAAATCAAATAATAAACATTGTCAAATATTTAAATTTACATCTTGGAATTGTACCTTTTTAATCCGTAGTTTCTTAGCCATTGACAACGGGGTCTGATCTAGACCCCGAAACGTTTGGAATAAACAGCAATTTCCTTTAAAGTGTGGTGTTATTTCCCAATAAACACTTAGACACAATTAAACTAGTTCTAAATGAAATAATACAGAACTGTAATCAAATAACTAAATCTTGGGTATAGCTCCAATTTTGAAAAAAAAAACAGTTGTTTGAGGTTACATAAAAAGTTTATTGACATTAGTTCGTTTCGCTGAATTTTATTCAGCTTGTTTAGCTAATCTGTAAACGATAATAAAATGCCTTAACTAAGAATACAATAGCGAAAGTGAATTAAAATAAGACTAAAATACTAAAATACTAGAAGCAAATTGAGATGAACAACAGACCACAATTCAAATTTTACTAAGTATCTATTCCAAAACAAAATGCAATGTTACCTAAATTTTGTTAATTTTCTTCACTACTTTCATCTTCATCTTCACCAAGATGGATGACTAATGGCTCTGACTCATTGTTATCTATTCTAAGTTCTCTATTCCACCACTTCTCAATTTCTACTTCAGTGTGGGAGACAGTTTTATCCCAAACTTCCGGCGTAACCGTTGCTAATGCTTCTGCCCAGAGTTTCATTCGTTCTATAGAATTACCATCTTTCCCTATATGTTTATTGTAATAAGATTTTGTGATGCCCCATATATTCTCAATTGGATTGAATGTACAATGGTATGGAGGTAACCGTAGGACATTGTGACCATATGCATTGGCAAGTTCATCTACTATATACAAGGGATCACTTTTTGATTAACATTAAATATTTCAGTTTGATAATGTATAATGTTTGCTTACAAAAATTACTATTTACAAATATATAAAAAACTGAAAATTATATTTGTACATAATACAGTATTTGAATTAGTGTTAGGTTTGATGTTTAGAACATTGAATTAAAAAAAATATGAGCCTAATAAATTAAATTGTCTAAAAAATCCCCAGAAAATATGAATTACACATTTTATCATACACTCATGTTCAACTAAGGAACCGTTATATAAAATTTGGATATTAGATCCTGATAACAATGTGTGAATATAAAACAAAATGGAGATAAAATTATAGCTGAAATCAAGGTTAATAATGATACAAATTAAACTGAAAAAACTATAATAACAATAAGTTTTGGAATATGCTAAATGAAAAACTGGGTAGAAAATCTACAAAAAATATTTAACTGCGAATGGAAATAATAGAATAGATAACTCAAATAATTGAATATATCAATAAATATTTCTGTTGAAGTATAATTTAAGTTGAAAGATACATAACTCACCACTCAACAATATGATAATAAGCCAGATGTGAATCAGAATAGCATTTTTATAGATCATTCTTCCAAGAAATTAAAACCATAACAAATAAATTAAAAGATAAAGCTGGTGAAGTTGATGATATACATTCCAAAGCCAAACAGAAACTTCCAAATATAGATCTGACTAATGCTTCTGATACAGTCAATCATGAAATCTTAGTAGAATAACTTTATTGCTATGCAATACAAGGAAATGCTAACATATTAGTTACTAATTATCCATATGACAGACAACAGAGAATTTAGCTGAAAATAACACAGGAGAGTATAAAGAAATTAAACCAGGTGTACCCCAAAGTACAATATTACATCTATCACTATTAATGTATTTGTAAACATCTCCTGAAAGAAATGGCTGATGATGAGATTGTATGTGTGGATGGCACAGGTGTAATAACCAGAGGGCATTCTTAGGATGAAGCCAAAAATAAAATTAATTACTAACTAACATAGACTTGTGGCTAGAAGGAAACAGACTCACTTTACACATTGATTGAACTGAATATATGACTTTTGGAAACTACTATAATAGTATACTAACTAATATGAAGACTAAAATAAGAAACAAGTTATTAGAGTTGAAAGTGGCCAAAACCTAGGGGTACTCTGAAAATTTAAAATGGAGAATCAAAATAACAAATAACCCAACCAAATATCTTTTATTTATTTTTTATACATTATCTAAAACTAAAACACTCATAGTAATTTACTATGCTTTTTTTCAAACGAATAAGTTATAGAATAATTAAACATGATGAAGCTCTTTCCAATAATTTAAATTGATTACAAAAACGACAAAATAGAATATTAAAAATTATAAATAAAACACTTTAGCAAAAAACCGTAACACACGAAATTTGACTCAATTTTTTTCCAGTTAAAAGCAGTTCCAAAACAATAATTAACAATATACATATTAAAAAGAGAATCAAAGTATTTTATTTAAAAATAGAATGTGAAGTCATTATAGTAATTAGTTACATTTCAATACCAAGCTGCCATCTTCATGGAGGCAAGTATGTAGATACCACTTGGAGTGGCAAATGAGAAACATTAAAATTTAGAGTTTAGTTACAAAACTTGTTTGAACATCAGTGGCACACCAAAGCTTCAAAGAATTGCCATCATCCATGTCATTTCAAAATGCTTTTGAAAGAAAATTGTTTGTTATGGAACACAATTGTATGTTTGGCAATTCTTATATATCTTTTTTCTATGAAAAGTTTATTGATATAACACATAAACAGCAAACAGCTGTAATAATGAAGACTAAAATATTAATTTTTAAGTAAATCATGATAAAAATTTGATTTTGATTGAGTATTAAATTTTATACAGTTTTTAATGTATTTGTTCAGTTTTTTACATACATGTTTTGATTGTCAAATGATGTAATGTTATGGAGGTTAATTTGACACTCACTAAATTCCAACTAATTAAATATAAGCTTTGTATGTTCAGAACCCCAAAGAAGGAGAAAACAATGGTACATGAAATACAGAAAATTATATCAAGGAAATTCAATTAGTCAATATCCCTTAATCAACTAACCAGTAAACATACAAAGAGTGTCTGTTCAGTAAACTTGAAACCAAATTTGTAAGCAAATAATAATATATACCTACTTGTTCACTAAATCCAATAATTCTTTTTTTAACATGTTTTTTCATAAGGAATGTTATTTTCTTCTAGTCATTTCTGAATTTCAATTTTCTTTGTTATACTGGCAGGAGGTTTATTGGTAATTGCATTATGATAGCTAGAGCATTATCCATAACTATTACTGATGGATTTTCTAAATTTCCTAACCACTGATGTTCAAACCAATGTACAAAATTTTCAAGATTCATATGACAGTGGTAGTCCCTGTCTTTATTGTCAGACGAAAACAAAAGGTCAGCCCCAGGGACAAAACCTGCTCTGCTACCAGCATGAATTACAATAAACCTAATAATTCAATTTTCAATCACTGTTTTCAATGCTAATGATAAAAAACTCACCTTTTGACAGTACTTTTGATCTTTTTAACACTTTTAAAGCTTGAATCCTGTCATGAATGTCCTAATATTCCATTCTGGAAGATCCACGTTTCATCTAAAAAAAACAAATTCAAATAAACCCTCTGTTTTATACTTAATATAGTCTCTCAAAAATTAAATTCTTTTGACACTTATATTATCCAATTCCATTAGTTTCCTTCTTGGATCATCTTTCTTAAATTCAAATCCTGTCTTTTGCAAGACTTTACTTAAGGAACTTCTAGAGCCATGATACAGATGCCGGTCAGATAGTTTCTTCAGCAATGTATTCAAGTTTATATATTCCCCTCAAACGCAAACTATTTAATATTGTGCAGTTGAAATAAGGAATTTTACTTACCAGCAGAATACATATCATAAAATACATTCCTTATTTCACACTGCAGA
The DNA here is from genome assembly GCA_034190945.1 of Octodonta nipae. NCBI lineage: Eukaryota > Metazoa > Arthropoda > Insecta > Coleoptera > Chrysomelidae > Octodonta > Octodonta nipae. The sequence goes on from CM067217.1 coordinate 102,667,567, forward strand.
GATTCTCTTAGATCGGTTACTGGTTTTCTGCGTTCATGTGGTCTTCTGGGACTTTGTAGGGACTCGTTTTTGTTAATAGAAGACGCAATTCTCTCAACAGATGTTACACTGATTCCCAAAACTTCAGAAACTTTCTGCAATTTATAAAAATATTAAATCTAAATGTTGACAGTCGCAATAGTACTTACCTAGTGGACAATATCAAATAAAAATACTTACATATTTAGCAGGTAGAGTAGGGGCATCATTTTCTTTGTTAGTTGTGAAATAATTTAAAGCCGAAGCTATCATAGCTTTTTCACGGCTGCAGTTTCACCTATGAATTCCTAAAAACTGGAAAAATACAATAAATAGCAGGTATTATAAACAAATAAATGCTGCAAAAAAGTAAATAAAATCGTTAAAATATCGATTTAGTGCTTTTCTCAAACAAATTCAAAAAGGCTATGAGCTCTCATCGAGAATTGCAGAGAAATTGAAAATTGGAGGGAAATTCTCCGAGTTCCTGAAGTCACGTATAGAACAAGACCAGACCACAGAATTGCTGACAGTAGAAACCATAGGTGTAGGTATGATGTATTTAAAGGTGCTTGTACTAAAAATAATACTATCAATTAAGCAATTCTGAGATTCATGTGTATTAATAACTCTAGGAACATTGACTTTATATTTATATATAAAAAATTATCGTTGATAATGCGGAAAGTGATATATATGTATATATATATATATATATAAGGTATAAAGGTATCGTTGTGGCCTCAGAAGCGGGTATACGATATACGTTGTCACCTCATATATGACGCTACTACCTCCGATTTTGGAGGTCACAACGATTTGCCTTTATTTGAGAATATTTATGGATTTTATGGTAACAGAATGTAAAATCAGCAAAATTTTAGTTGAGGCTCAAATGCATCTAAAGTATCCTCGAGTCGTCCATTTGGTTCAAGGGTTCACCACTGGAGCTAGTCTTGCCTAAAAGTGATACAACAAGTGAGTTCTGACCTCCGGGTTGTACGTTCGTCGTTGTAACCTCCAAATTTTAGCAAGGCTGTGAATTTGAACGGTAACTTGTTATCAGGTCTTCTTCGTCTACTTCTTGTGAAATCGAAAATGCGTAACAGAGCACCTCTGTTACATCTCATATTGAAATTCGCTGTGGGTAAAGATAAGCGATATTATTTAATTTAATTTTATAAATTTTCATAATAGTAATTTGTATTTTAGAGAACTCAATGATCTAAGTAAATGTAAAATTATTCAGTCGTTTAAAAAAGTTTTGGGTCTTTATTGCAAATTTAGTTTTCATGGATTATGCTTTTTTATGAAAATATTCAACTTTTTCGATTTTGGGAGGGATTTACGATTGTAGATGGGTTAATTTTAGTTGTTAGGAATTTATTTATATAATTGGGGCTGTCTGAATATATCTAAGGACGAAATCAAAGGAGGGTACATTATGGAAACAAACATGTTCTCGCTGTTTATTCACCGTGGTTAAATGAGCTTGAAAGACACTATTATTTATTTCGTAATAAATATCACTTTAAATCTTGAATTATAGTCGTAAATGTTTATCAAAACTACGTCACTACTTCATCTTTAATAATTTGTTACAGAAATACATAACTTTCGTATAATAGAAAACCTAACAATGGTCATTATTATTTTCAGATTTTAAATAGAAAATAAATATGACAAGAATACTGAAAATACTAATTTTCAAAAAACCGATGTAACCTATATTTCTACTACACGTGAGTTTTCAAAATCCGATTTGAACAAATATTTATTAAGACTTTTATGAATGTCAGAATATGCGTTTTAGAGCAATCGCGGTTTATATAGTAGCATTATTTAAAGTAAAGGCATATCTAATATGTAAAAATATCGTGATAAGGTGTTTGTGAGCGAACGTCTCCGAAACGACTCAACCGATTTTCATGATTTTTTATATATATTTGATAGGAACGACAATAGGTTGTAAAATATATTTCATGTCCATATCCAGAAAAAAGTTGATTGGTAAATATAATTTAAAAAAAGTCTAATATCACAATAAATTATAGTTATGAGTTCAGTACAGTGGCAATGATTAAATAATAACATATTAATAGTCTGAGAAATTACGTTTCAATAAATGTTGTTGATAAAATAACACATATGTGTTATAAGTGAATCAATAGTTGAATTAAATAGATACATTAACCCCGAACCCAAGTCCTGAGGAAAGAAACAAAGAGTCATCAAAAGTTAAGGCCCCAAAATTTGTGAACATTATTTAATAAATTCTGAAATATAAATAAAAATAAAATTTGCACAAAATCTCATGTCACGGTGTTTGTGGTCGAACTCCCCCGAAAGGGCTCCTATTTTTATGATTTTTTTTGTATATTTGTTATGTATGAGAGTAGGTTGTAGAGTATATTTCATGTCGCCAGCTGATTAGATTGTCCCTATCCAGAAAAACAAGAAAATTGGTGTATATACTTCTCTCTCCAAACAAATAATAATGAGTATCGTCATTCTGCAAAAATTTAATTAACTCATGGGGGTCAGGAGGGGAAATGTTTTTTTCCAAACATTTACTATTTTTCCGGAAACTGAAGTAAAGAATTAAGAGGTTGAGTCCTTTTTCAAATGAAGTAATACGTGAGTCGCCATTTTGTCAAAATGGATGAAAAGGGGTTTACTATTGTTTGAGAAAGAATTTTATATATCCGAAATAGAAAGGTAATAATGGTGTAAATCTTGATATACATACTCTTCTAAAATCAACGGAAGCGAAGAAAAAATGACTATTTTTGGAATCAAAAATAATACAGATATGAGAATTATAATATTAATTCCTTAAATTTATTGAGATTTCATGTGTCATTATACGAAAACTCTGTTATTGCAGGAAGACGATGGGTGTCAGCAAATTTTAAGCAACAAAAAAGATGCAGGCGTGAAAGTTGGTATACATGCACTTCTCCCGAAATGACTAGAAATGAATTAATCACTTGGCGATCATCATGTAGCCGATAAATGGAATGTAGAGTATTTATACATTGCATGGTGATAAATTGAATCTGTTCTTAAATGTTTGCCAGTAGTGAGGGGGGGTGGGGTCACTATCAGATTTAGTGCAGGCAATATCTTTAAAAATTAGAAAGTGTTGAAATTTTCAAATGGTAGTTAAGACCTATAAAGTAACAATAAATTCCAAAAAATGAAAATAAAATGTATAAACATTCAAATGTTAAGAATATTAAATACACCAAAACATCACAATAATATAAAATTTGACAAAATTATCAAAGTTATTGTGTCAAAAACATAAAACGAGAAAAATCTAAAAAAAACGCCAAAATTAAAGATATGAGTGAAAATACCAACATCACCGTAAATGCAAACGGGACCCAATAATAGTCAAAAACAATATGTCAATATGTCAAAAATGTGAAAAACTACAAAAATATCAGAAATACCAGAAATAAATGAAACGTCAAAAATGTTATAAACCTCAAAAATATAAAAAATGTAATAAATGTAAAAATGTATAAAACACCAAAAATATTACCAAATTAAAAAATTTTCAAGATAAATATGTCAAATAAGCTGACTCGCCTAGAGTGCGCGAAGATAGGAGTGATTAATGAGGGCATTATTTGTAATGCTCGGGCATTATGAATAATGGCAAGCTACGTCGGGCCAAGTGATAGTATCTAAACTTCATTATTTATCAAACTGCCTGGGCATTATGAATACTGCTCTGATAATCGGGGGGATGGGAGGATGGATGGGGGATGGTCCCGTTGAAGGTAGGTTTTAGCAAAATAAACGCTAACAAAACTCAGATGCTTGGGAGGTGGGAGTTTAGCTCCCCTTGGATCTGCCACTGGTTGGGCAAAGTATAATACAGATGCCTTAAGGTTGGAGGCATACAGGGGAGGACAAACGCCCTGCGATGATTGATTGCTGGCTCCAATTGCTTCACTGCTCACTACATCGTGTTCATTATTTTTGTTTACTTACCATTTTGTGTTATTTGTCTTATATTTTGAATTTGACTTTTAACAGCTAAGAACTAGTTGTTCCTAAATGTAGAACCCTTTCATAATAAGTACAAATTATTAACCTTATTATTTAAATTGTGTGTTTTTAATCATACGGAAGATGGTCTACAAAACGAAGAAGTTTTATGTTATTTGTGTTTTAAATTTAGATTTCATGAATTATATCAACCATCGCCTATGCTAGCATACAGAATTACGTCGCCACACGAAGACCATTGACCAGGCGGATCGCAGATGCAGTTATAGGTCATATTTCATCGCCTTTCATTATTTTGCATTATAATAGTTAGTTAGTTGTAACGCTTCGAGATTGTCGGGTCAGAAATTCAAAAATTTGTATTTAAAATAAAAGTATTTTCTTTGAAAACGGAGTTTAGAGTTCACGACCTATTTTTGGCGCAGTCAGTAGGATAGTTCCGAAATTCGCAAATCGATAGGGAATTTTTCGTTTTTACGATTAACGGAACTAACGAACTATCGAACTTTGTTGATCGAACTGGTGATAGCGATTGTGGACAGAGCGGCTCCTCGAACTTCAGGAAACCCAGTTCATCTAGAACCTGCTTCAGCCTTTTACCAGTCCATCATAGAAATTTGGAACAAAAATCGTCCGAATTTGCAAGGAAGACTCCAGTGGCGTAGACGAAAATAGCTTCCCTGGACGTCGCCCTTATAGTTTGTGAAGAATGCTCAAACTCGTTTTTATTTTTATGTAAGTACGACATTAAATGTCAAGTGAAAATTTGTCAGATATTTTTAATTGTTTATCTATTAAAGACGGCCCTACAACTGACTCAAATTCTAATTTAAGCTATAATTTTCATGAAACTTCTCAAAATAATTTAAATAGTGAAGAAGAAATAGATTTAGATAGGAATTCAGTTGAAAAAGTAAATGTAGAAATTAATCTTAGTAATAAAATAGAAATGGCTAGACCTGTTGCTAATCCTGAACCATTTAAATCTGAGTATTTAAATTGCGTACCCGAATTCGACGGAAACCCAAATTGGAAGATATTTAAGTATTTGTGAATCCATTTTAACAACTTTTTATGATCGTGCAAATCCAGAAAGCTTTCATAATGTTTATTTGTTGAATTCATTAATTTCAAAATTGAGAGGTAATGCTAGACTAGTGATTAATATTCATGATGTGAACAGTTGGAACGATTTAAAATTAGTATTGATACGAAATCATGCGGATCAAAGGGATGAAAGTTGCTTAAATAGAGATCTTGTTTTAATGAAACAACTTCCTAACGAAAAACCTCAGCAATTTTATGATAGATGTCTTAATATTTTAAATTTGTTGTGTAGCTATGTAAATTGCCATGAAGTCACCGATCAAGCCAAACAGTTAAAACGTGATCTCTATCAAAATTTAGCATTAAAAACATTTTTGTCAGGATTGCGTGAACCCCGTGGTACAACAATACGTTGCATGAAATCTGATTCTTTGAGTCAAGCCTTACAATTCGTAATGGCAGAAGATAATGCCCACTATTTTAAAACAATTATGTCTAAAAATTTACCAAGACCTCCACAGATGATTCAAGCACCATTTCATAACCAAAATAATTTTTGAATAATCCTTCTTTACCAAGAAACTATAATTTCAATCAAAACTACCACACACAAAATTCATTTCCTTCACAGCCTGTTCAAATACAACCAAGACAAAACTTTCAGCAACAAAGCAACCAAAATGTTTTCAAACCAAACTTACAAAATAGAAACTTTCCAAGACCTACTCCAATGAGCGGAATTTCTGTTCAGAACTCATCAAATCAAAAAACATCTTTGCCAACAACTTTCTACCAAAATCAAAATACCCAAAGATTTCCACAAGGTAATGTAACAAACTATCACAACAGCCGAAATCATTTGGTTTTTGAAAAAATTAATAATACTGAAACTGACGACAAATTCACAACTGAAAATGACTATCAATACTATTACGATGAAAATACTGTACAACCAAAAGAAAACTCTACTATCGAAATCTCTGAAGTTGAAAACGATAAGGAAATTCCACAAGAAATTTCTCTCAATCAAATTAGTTCGAATCAATTACCATATATTATTTTTTCCGAACAAAATTTAAAACTTCTAATTGATTCTGAATCATCAAGATCTTTTCTCGATCCTGAAATTGTCTATAAATTTTTCCCAAATCTTATTTTTACTGATCCATTTAGAGTGTCTACAGTTTCTCATAAATCAACACATCAGTATAGTGCACTGATTCCCGCTTCAAAGATTTTTCAATTGCCAACACCTAAGTCCTTAAAATTTTATCTCTTTAAGTTTCATGAGGTATTTAATGGTCTTATAGGCTTAGAAGATTTAATACGACTTCAAGCTATACTTGACTTCAACAAAGGATGTCTGATAACCCCATACGCAAAAATCAAAGTTATTTTGCATAAAGTAGAAAATAATATGAACTCGTTTACTGTTAGCCCAAATTCGAAACATTTTAGCAAAACCGAAATTTTAATTCAGAAAAAATTTGATAAACTAAATTCTAGCTCTAAAAAAATACCTAAACAAAATATAAATACTTTAAAATCGAGCAACACTCAAAAGTTTGATCACAAAAATTTTATAAACGAATTTGTAGATCAGGCTAATTCAGATTCGGCAACCAAAATAAAAGTAAACGCAAGGACACGAGGAATCTTAAAACCCAGAAAAAAACGTAGAAACCGAAAAAGTAGAAAACATCAAAAACTTGTCAAATTTTCTGATAACAAATCAACAGAAGACAATAACATTTTTATGCTTATACAAACTGGTAACAACAACTCTAAACATAATCGCCAAAATTCTACAAATAACGAAAACAATTCTGAAAAAACTACTGCTCACTCTAATACAAGTGCAAACCCCAAAGTTGATATCCCCATTGTTAATTACGCTGTGAATTATGGACAAAATCAAATAGTTATTCATCCTGTCTTACACTCTCCAGCACATCCAAAAACAACTATACTTTTCGAACGAAAGCGGCGAATTAATGTTCAGATTCCCAGAAATAATTTTGAAAGGGACATAATTAATTTCGTTAAAAATTTTGTTTCCCCAAACATTCAGTACCATGTCTTTTTCGAAAATCCCAACGATTATGAACCTTGTACATTAGTTCTCCAAAGAAACTTCCGAATGTCCAAATTGAAAGTGAAAAACTGTAACAAAAAACTTCTTGATATCACGAACAAACATGCCATTAAAAATATTATTGAAGCTTATCACGAAGGTAAATCAAACCATCGTTGTATCAATGAAACTTTACAAAGAATTAAAGAAAAATATCATTGGCCAAATCTCAAAAATTCTATTCAAACTTATATAAATGACTGTGAAATTTGTCAACAGTCCAAATACGAAAGACACCCTGTAAACATGAAATTGAATGCCACTCCTACAGCAATAAAACCATTCGAAATAATACATCTAGATACATTCACTTTCGAAAATACAAAATTTCTTACCATTATAGATAGCTTCTCTAAATATGCTCAAGCATATCCTGTAAATTGCCTCACAGGGACAGAAATTGCAAATAATCTCATATATTTCTTTTCTCACCATGGAATACCCAAACAAATTGTGGTAGACAACGGCACAGAATTTAAGAATTCGGTTGTTTCAGAACTTCTTTCATTTCACAAAATATCTGAAATTTTACCACACCCGAATCGTATCAAAAGAGGACTTATAAATGCTTTAGGTTCCATTTTCAAAGCAATTAGTGGCAACTTGGATTCCACCGATGGCGAAAGATATGACAAGTTAATTGAAGAACTTCAAAACAATCAAGACAACCTTGCACAAACCATCCAAAAACAAAGTTCACTTTCGATTTCACTTATTGACAAATTTAATAACATTGTTCCACAAATTTTGCATAATGAAAAACTTTTCGAATCAAAAATGGATCAAATTTCAAAAATTGTGATAAGCTCAACTTATAGAGAAAATTCTATGTTCATTAAAGATGTTATGAACCAAATTATTAATCTATAGGAGGTCATTAACTCTATTCTACAAGACGTTAAAAATTCAATAACTTTTGCAAAACTTGGAGTCATGCACCCTAGTATAATGCCAACTACACATCTTTTTCACGAATTAAAACTTTTGGAAAAATATTTGGAAAAGGAACAATTTTCTATTGAGATCAGTTTAGACAATATTTTGTAATACGAAGAAATCATATTGGTTCACGGTTATATAAATAAAAACAAAGTGACCTATATTTTGCAAGTCCCAATAACGCACACTTTTGAATTTGAATATTATCATTTATTTTCAATCCCAATTAGAAAGGAGAACCAGATTAGAGCCGTTATATCAACAAAGAAATATTTGACAAAAACACAGTTGTACTATGCATATATGAAGGAGCCTTGTAAGTTTGTTTCTTCACAATTCTATTTGTGCGGCCAACTGGACCTTCAAGAAATGAAGAAAGAAAACCCCTGCGAAATCCAGCTACTAGAAATGAAACATGCCTCTATTTGCCAACAAATATCAATAAGTATCACAAAACCAATGTTCAAACGTCAAGACCAATCAAACCAATGGATTGTCCTAATACCAGTGATAGAAAAAATGAAGCTCCATTGTCAGCAACAAGAAGAGGTCAAAAATATTATTGGAACTTATTTAATCGACATCCCAGCAGGCTGTCAAGTGTTCACCGATAAAGAAGTTTTCAGCAATAACAAACCGATAAGCTTTAATCAGCCAATATTGTTTGCTGAATTAGAAGCTACAAGTGAAACAGCCTCCTTCACAAACCCAACCATTCACTTAGAAGAAATCGATTTGGATGAACTCCAAGAAATACGAATACAAGTGTTAAATAATCAACCCCATTTGTCGCATAACTGGATATCACACACCCCCAGTATGTGGACGATCATAGTCTACGGGCTACTGGTGATAATATCATTGTATTTCATTTATACAAAAAAGTAACCGTCATACCCAGCAAGGTATCGAACTATTCGAAGTTCGCCTCCCTCACTAACTCGGGACTCGAATTTTAGGGGGGAGGAATTATATCAACCGTCGCTTATGCTAGCATACAGAATTACGTCGCCACACGAAGACCATTGACCAGGCGGATCGCAGATGCAGTTATAGGTCATATTTCATGGCATTTCATTATTTTGCATTATAATAGTTAGTTGTAACGCTTCGAGATTGTCGGGTCAGAAATTCAAAAATTTGTATTTCAAATAAAAATATTTTCTTCAAAACGGAGTTTAGAGTTCACGACCCATTTTTCATGTCAGAAAAAATAATGACAATAATACATTTTATTTTTTACTTTGAATTGATGTATGGGCTATTTAATGATTTAAATAGATATTATGCTTTTGTCAAATCATTTTTCCAAAAGCCCGGGCATTAGGAGTAGTGTCCAATTAATCACTTGGTCCATAACATATACAGGGCTTCATTTCAAAACTAGCCACCCAAAATAACTTATAAAATATATTTAAAAGAAAAAGAAAAAATAAAATTTTAATTTATATTTATGGGGGACACATTTTATACGTATCAGTCACCCTGCATTCCAACCCTTAACCGGGGGTGAATATGACTTCTAAAAGTTTAAATACACAGGGGTGTCATCTGAAACCTCTTTTTGCCAATCTTTTGACACATTATTTTTTTAAATCAGATTATTTTTTACAGAGTATTGACCTAGAAATCGTAAAAAAATAATATTTTTAATTGTAATTACAAAAAAAACATGAGAATAATTACCGAGATAAACAAGTGAGACAAAATACTTAAATGTTTTTGCGAAAGATATTTGTGAGCGCAAATGTAACAAATTTATTATTAGTAGGTAGTGGTTGCGTTAAAAACTGATCATCAAATTTCGACTATGTTTTATTCTTTACAAGGAAGAATTGAAATAATATATATTTATGGGAAAAAAAACGCGGTGCACGCAGAACTGCTCATGTTTTTCATCCGAAACATCCCGGTAAGAATATTGGGCATTAGTAGGATTTAGTTAATATATTTCTCAAGGTTAAGTGGTTAACAAATATTTCGGTCGGCTCTGTGCATAAAATGTCATGCCTAAATTAACCCGTTCCCTTCAAAATACAGCTTTTCAACAACTTGCTGAGGATGATTATGACAGAAGGTTCTGCGGATTAATGATTTAAAGGGAAAATGCAGACTATTTTTTTAATATTTCTTTTTCTGAAGAAGCAGGATTTTTTTTAAATGGATTTGCCACTAAACAATTGTAGATACTAGAATAATACCAACCCACAAGTTTTTCAGGAAGAGAACAACCAACATATAAAACTATAAAATTATAGGTTCTTTATTCGTGGAAGAAAATTTAATTGGAGAATTGTATTTGTATTATTAGAGAATGTGATAAATACCCTTATAACAGAATCTTTAGAAAACTGAATAAATCAATAAGGAACTTTGTTGCTAGACGAAGAAAGACTATTTTTTCAACAGGAGGGAGCACCTCCAGATTATAAGCCTTGCATGTACGAAATTGGCTTAATGAGACATCTCCCGACCTAACGCTCCTTGACATTTTGAACATTTAATTTAAGTACAAGGTAATTCTAACGCTAATAGAATATTAATAATAAATACATAGAAAATAATAATTATTTTAAATTGAAAGTTTAAAATGATATTACTCTGTAAAAATAATCTTATTGTAACAAATGATGGGTCAAAAGATTGTCAAAAAGAGAACTTTAAAACAAAATATCACATGATACGCCTTTGTATTTAAACTTTTAGAAGTGATATTCATCCCCGCTTAGAGGGTGAAACCGCAGGGATATTTTAAAAAATAATTTGGGTGGCTAGTTTTGAAATGAAAGCCCTGCATATTAATCAATGTTTATGTATATGGTCTATCGACATTCTGCTCGCCTTCGATAATCTAGTGTGGACCACTTTCTCGAAATCCATGAAAATAAAGGCGAGTAGTATTTGATAATCTCTACTGAGTTGGTATTTGTTTCTTTCAGTAAACACTTTATAGATTACCTATAGACTTATCGTGCTCTAACTGAAAATGGATTCTTTCTGCCTTTCTTGTGTGGTATGTGTCTGGTTTCTACAGGGTGTCCCAAAAGTCCCGGAACGGCATTTTACTCGGCGGGAACGCATTTTAGAGAAAAATGTTTCTAACAAAACTTATAGGATTAGTCCCTGGCTATCGAACTGTGACCTTGAATTTGACATTGACCTTGACCTTCAAGTTCATTTCAAGGTCAAGTCGATTTTTTCAAATGGGACAAGATATTTCTGACCTCGGAAATGGAAAGACCGGAAAATTTTACGTTCAAATATGTTTTGACCATTTTTAAAACTTGATCTCTGGTGGTCAGTAAAGGTCAAGTCAAGGTCAAGAACAACTTCGTTGCGTAGCCATACTAAGCATCGCATTGCCGTGGAAAAATTCTAAACCTTTGTTCTTGAAAAAAAATTTTTAAACCCATATTTGACGAGCTACGCAACGAAGTTGTTCTTGACCATGACTTCACCTTTACTGACAACTAGAGGTCATGTTTTAAAAATGGTCAAGGACATATTTGAACGTAAAATTTTCCGATCTTTCCATTTCCGAGGTCAGAAATATGTTGTCTCGTTTGAAAAAATCGACTTGACCTTGAAATTACCTTGAAGGTTAAGATCAAGGTCAAATTCAAGGTCACAATTCGATAGCCAGGGACGAATCCTATAAGTTTTGTTTGAAACATTTTTCTCTAAAATACGTTCCCGCCGAGATAAAATGCCGTTCCGGGACTTTTGGGACACCCTGTATATATTGCGAGAATATTTGGGCGATATTCCGACGTTCCCTATTGTCTTGTCATTCTTTATGTTTTTGACCGCTGACTCCACTTCTTCCACGAGAACTTCTGGTCTTCCTTTGGCAGTTATCTGTATTTCTAGAGTGTCAGGGGCTTTACATGGGTATCCTTCTGTTTTTCGGATTTTTTTATCTGTTAATCTCATTACTTCCCTAGTACAGTTATTAGTTCTTTCATAGCATTAATACAACTTTTTCGATTTTCAGTTCCAAATCGTACTAGTTTCTCGCTGTAATTGTTGTTACCTTGTTGTGAGATCTTTAAAAAAAGGTATAACATTATACCTCTTTGTATTTAACCTTAAAGAAATTATTTTCACCCCCGCTTAAGGATTAAAACTGTAGGGTGGCCGATACGTGTAAAATGTGTCCCTCCTATATATAAAAAACTTGTTTATTTGTCTTTTTCTTTTAAGAATGTTATTTTGGGTGGCTAGTTTTGAACTGATAGCACTGCATAATGGCAAAGCCAACTCATAAAAAAATAATCCTAGAGAAAACAGGCTATATAAATACAACATGTCCCAAAAAAGGTAAATTGGTATGATCAATAGGAAATACAAAAGTAAATATGGCCAGGGGGTGGGGTTCGAGGTTAAATTTTAACGAATTATCAAGTTTCTTCAAGAAAATATATTATTTTATTCTATACATCTCTTATATACTGGAAGTATACTGAATAGAAAACTAACTTTCGCGGTCCCAATCAGTCCACAATATTAAAAACAAATGGCTAAGTAATAACCCCTCCCCAAAATATTTTTCTAGCTACAGCCTTGAGAGTTTGTTTAATAAATCCTTACACCACTCATATTCCAGATTTAGAGGGTTAATCTTTAAAATTCAAAAACGAATATTGGCGAAAACTTCATCACATTACATTTTTAAAAAACTTTGAAAGGCAATTGTTGTACAGAAGGAATTTAAATTAATTCAACCAGAGGTGTACAGTTTGATAGATGGCCTTTTTTATTCCCTAACCGTGACACCACTAAATAAAACACAGATTTAGATATATTTTTTAATTTTAAAAAGACTGGGACTGAATGATGGAAGCGAAAGCTTGTTACGAAATATACTTCCCGTCGCTCATTACCAATTTAGGTAGATTACTTTTTTGGGTGCGCATAAAATGAATTTAAATAGATGGATATGACTATCAATGTACCACAAACAGAAATACTAAATAAAATATAATGAGGAATGTGATGCTAAATAATATGCGAACTTTAGGGGGTAGTTTTGGGGGTGAGTACCCTTACTGCCTTTGAACGAATTTGTTAACAACCACAAAACAAATTCTATATGTTATTTACAGTCTGTCCTCTATTTAGAATTATTGTGTAAACTTTTTTTTATTTCTACACATTTAATTATATATTATATATATATTATAAATTATATAAAATTCTAAAATTCGGCCGTATTTTTCTAATAATTGTTGTAAAATGTACGGAGTTTACTTACTGTGTGCCGTATTATAAACAATTTAAGTTCATTGTATGAAATGAAGTTTGTTAAAACGCAAAGAACATAAATTTAAACCATATTGTCAATAGTAACAAATCAGAAATAATATGGCTAATTGCAACATAATTCTGATTTTAATTGACAGACTACAAATTTATAACCCAAAATTGCAAACCAGCGACTCCCAGGGAATAATAAGAACTTGAAAAAAAATAGTAATTATTACGGAATATAAATTGCTGAGTATGCGATCTCATATAGGACAAGTTTGCCGAAAAATTGTAAGGCTAGAAAGTATCAGAAATGCATTATCAGATAATTTTAATCTACCTCTTCTTCATAATTATATTTATAGTATTAATTTATTCACCAAATATACAGTGCGGACGGTTGGGTTAGAACAAATTCATTTAAAATTCAAGTGTTGGTTTTTTGGAAAAACCCTCGGACGTCGTTTTTTTGGGCCTGGCGTTTTTGTGATTAAATGCGACCAACAACTTCATTTTTCAAATGAAAACATTTGTTTTTTATTTTATGTTTGAATTCTTGATGTACAATATCCTATACCGAAAATTAACAGTTATTAAGAAAATTACATTTCTTTCAAAATTGAAGAAAAAAACATCAACATATCAAATTAAATGTTAGAATTATTAACCATTAACTTCATTTAGCGTTTGTGGCAGGATTCTTTGTATTTCGGCTCTAATTGTATTCTTTAATTCCTTCATATTTTCCGGGTTATTGAAGTAGATTTTCGATTTCACGTAACCTAAAAGATAAAAATATAACGGGCTTAGATCTGTAGACCTAGCTGGCCATTCGTTATTAGCTCTCCTTGCGATACATCTACGGGAAAATATTGTCAAGATAATCTCGCACTGTTCGCGAATAGTGCGGGGGCGCTCCATCCTGTTGAAACCATAACGAATCTGCCAGTATATTGGGGTTTTTACCATTCGGGTAAAGTTCTGTTAAACAGGGTATTATGTCATTTTGTAATAGGTCTAAATACGTTTCCGAGTTAAGTGTTCTTTCAATAAAAAACGGACCCACAATTGAAGTACCCACAATTCCGGCCCATACGTTAACTTTCATGGAAAAATGTGTATGAATTTCCATAATCCAATGTGGGTTTTCTGATGCCCAATATCGAAAATTTTGCCAGTTTACTGAAGCATTTAAACAAAATGTTGCCTCGCAAAAAAAACAATCTTACTTGAAAAGTGCGGATTGGCATTGCATTTATCCATCATTATTTAGCAAAATTCTACTCTCCGGTCCAAAGCATCTTCAGTACGTTCTAAACTAAATGAATTTTGTATGGGTGCCAGTTATTTCTATGCAAGCATTTTAGAAAACATGATTTACTTAATGATTGTTCTGCGGCTATTTGTATACTGGATTTGTGAGGATTTTCTTGTAAATCGAGCAAAACATTTCGTTGTGTATCTTCTGGAAAATGTTGGGTTTTGTAATTGTGTCTTACTACAAAATTCTAGAAATATTTTTTCTATTTTACTTACTACCGATCGTGTAATATGCCGCGCCGGGTACTACATATTAAGCAATTCGCAAACTTCAACTTGTGTTCGAGTTCTGTGGCCATATCCTACCATCTTCAAAATTTCTATTCACTGCTTTTCAGTTAAACGCCCCATACTTTGAAACTTTACAATTGCACTTGACAACTACTTATTTGAAGTAAAATTACAGTACAGTTTATATGGAAGTAGACAATTGTTATAAACTCCATCATAAAAAAGGGTTTCCATTCATGCGACTAAAATACTGCCAACAATTATAAAAACCAGATGTTAATAAATAGGTTCAAACCAACAAACACCTTAGTTTTACCGTTGTTTTCTTAACTTTAGAAAAAATATTTTTTTAATAATTTAATTTTCGGTATAGAGCATTGAACATGAAAAATACTTAGGATTCAATGCAGAATTCAAAAATAAAATAAAAACAAATGTTTCCATTTGAAAATATGCAGTTGATGGTCCCAATTTATTTCTGGCCCACCCTGTATAAATGAGTTTAACATCACAAAAACGGCAGTCCAAAAAAAACCAAGTGGCCGAGCGTTTTTCCATAAAACCAACACCTGAATTTTAAATGAATTTGTTCCAACGCACGCGTCCTCACTCTATAATAACATATCTGAATAAGATTGCCACTTTTTAAACATTCAGGTTTATCATTCCAGTGAAGTAATACAAAGACTGATTGATATAACAAATTTTCCAAGAACTGTTCCTATGATAAAATTTTAATTGCCTCACTTAATGATAATAATAATAATAACAAATTATTAAATACTGACTGGACTTTTCTGAATGGTTTATCCGATGTAGATACTGCTGTTGACAGCTTCTATAACCAGGTATATAAACTATTGGATATCCACGTACCACGGAATAAGAATTTTAGGCGTAAATATCCTGCTTGGTATACTAGCGAGATAATAAAATTAATAAAAGAAAAAACCAAGTTGCATAATAAATACAAAACATCAAGAAGTGATACTTTTTATAGAGAATTTAGTAAATACAGGTCGTTAATAAAATTGAAGATAAAAGCAGCATACGACAGCTATCTACAGAATGTCCAGGATAAACTAAAAGAAGAACCGAATCATTTTTGGTCATATATTAACAACAAAAATACAGATTCCAGAATTCCCCCCAAAATGTTTTACAATGGTAACGAATATAATAATCCTGCTCAAATAGTAAAGGCATTTAGTGATGTTTTTGAAAGTGTTTATAAGTTACCAGTTAACGAGGAAGACAACATTGGTTTTAACAACAATTAGGGAAGCTATAGAAATTGAAAAGGAAGGAGAAATCAATAACCGTAACGAAGCTCTACACCTGCATCAAGCCTGGAAGAACATCTTACGGGAAAAGAAAATCAAATTAAAAGAGAGCGCAACAATATCACAACGTTGCATTCCGTCACTCGTAGCTAACTATCAGGACGCCCACCCTTCTAACGAACATCTACGGCCGCCATCGGTACAAACAGAACCACGTCATCCGCATTATTTGCGACAACGCAATGGTGTCACCCCTCAACGCAATCGGAGGCGGAGCAAAGAAATAGGAGGGGACTCGGGAGATACCATAAATAGCGGCGCGCACATATCGGAGCTCACTTCCGCTTCAGACGCCACGGAGAGCAGACCAAGCGAAGAACGACCTAGCCGACGATCTTGGATACGAAGTAGTCCGGAAAGGTCCGAACCTGCAGCCACCCTTTGTGTTGGAAGAAGAGGAAAAGCCTTATGAAAATGCCAAGTGAGATTTTGGCGAAACGTCAGGGACAAAACTTTCAACGGACGAACACCCGGACCATCAAGAGAGCTATAAATATATATATATATATATATATATATATATATATATATATATATATATATATATAATGTTTTGAACGCCATCTATCGACACGTACATTGTCTAATACGTATCTCTTTGAACCATCGATGTGTGACTATACTCTTCTACACACAATGTTTTGACCTCTATCTGCTCGCTCACAGATGGAGCGTTTCGCTTCCAGTCATTACTGCGCAGTCTTCTATACACGCGATGTTTTGACCTTTGGCCGCTCTCCAACGAAGGAGCGAACTGGTACGTCTGGCCGGTTATCGGACTTGTTGTCGATGTGTGAATTTCGGCAAGGTCGTCGTGTCTCCGCCCAACAGCTATCTCTCTACGTTGCTTGCCAGTGACTGATATTATTACTACGCGTCTTAAACGGGTTTTTATTCAACATTCTCTCAACTTTTATAATATTCAAATGTAGTGGTCTTGTTGGCACATATGCCAAGTGCTTACGTAGGAAACCGATGGACTAGGGTTCGATTCCCCATCACTGCGTCGGTTTTTGTAATATAAATATATAAATTATTTTGTACATCATTGGAATTTGGCGCGATTGAACAGATAACGTGGTCACTGTTGACCAACGAGAGCTTGGTATGCGTGAGCACGTGGTAATTAACCAATAAGAACGCTTCAAGGGGTAACTGCTTAACTATTGCAAACGTTCTTTGCCATACATCAACGCCCCTTACCAACGTTCCTTGCCATCGTTCTATGCCATACGTCAACACCCCATACAATCGTTCCGTGAAATCGTTCTATGTCATACGTCAACGCTCCAACTCTATGGCTTACCTGTCAGCTGTCATTGTTCCGTCGTTCTATGCCATACGCCCCATACCAACGTTCCGTCGTTCCTGCAACGCCCTATACCATCGATTCGTGTCAACGCCCCCGTCATCTGAGGTCATTGACCTCCAGACGATTACGTAACATGGCACGTGCGGATGAGCCCGAGCGGTGTCATGTTGTAATCAAGTGGGGGACGTGACCTTGAGAATTTTCCCACGACGAAGTGGGGCCACCTCTGCTTATATCGCGCGAAACGATAATTCTCTAATGCACATACCCATTAAGGAGTTGAGTGTATGCAAGCCCCTAACTCCACAACAAAAACTGTGTTCTGAGGTATATGCCTACCCCATTGACTCCAACGCACCCTGTGAAGCTCAACCTCTGAAGAACATCCGTAGTGTAGCGGGAAGTTGCGAAAGCTCCGTTGTATTTAGTGAAAATACAATGTCCAGAGAATAGAAACTAACATGAGCCCTTACCTGTAACAATTAATTGTGCGGGAATAGATACTAAGACAATCGTTTTAACAAACAATTCCATTATTCGCTTACAATCAGACTGTAGTGCTTTTGTAGGGATCGCAAAAATACAAGGGAACCTCAAAAATTTATAAATATTTTCACAAAATTCATACCCTGTATTTATCCCTTACAACTGTTGCAAAAAATAGATATCCCAGAACTGAAGCCCCTAAAGATAGACGACCTGAATATGGACGAACTCTCCATAGCGAGCCATAAGTTAGATCAATACTCCAGGGACCTAGACGGCCTTATCAACCAGCCATTTGTCAACAGAAACATATCCTGGTTTACATACGCTACGATTACAATAATCATAATCACTGTTGTTGCATACATTTCAGTTAAAATCGTAAAACACGTCAAGAAACCAAGGGATGAAAACTCCACTTGAGGCAACCTAAGGACCTTCCCAAAACCACTGTCCAGACTTGTGCCAAAATTGAGGCCTGTGATTCAAAATGGATCCTAAATGGACAGCCGAATTTGATTGAAAAATTGATGTTGTAACATCAACTTTTCTTTATAAGGGAGAGCTGTGAGGTGTTAGTTGTAAACATGTTTATGATGTATGATGTTACGCTGACAGCTTCCTGGTACTTCGATGTTATTGTGGGAATGCATCCTGTGAATATCTTTTCGCTGACTTCAGCTTTTATTAATTAAAGCGAAGCGATCCCACGGTCGTCATTATAATACTTTATTTGGTGCAGTTTGTATTTATATTCTATTTACATTTCTTTATTTTTCCAAGTTAAAAGTGTTAATTTTTATTTTTATGTTCTGAATAAAATATATTTTTTAAAAAGACTAAAGTGAAATCACCATATATATATATATGTTCTGTCACCAGCTGACGGTCTATTTAGTAGTTTTTGCAGAACTGAAATGTAATAACTAACCGTTAGTATTGATATTGAGCAAAATAAATCATAACTTGATAAGCTATCAATTTGACGAAGATTAATATTCCAGTTTTAGTCTGAAGTTGGTATGTATTAAACCCAAATAAAGTACTAATTCTCGGAGATTTTAACTGTTCAAAATATACCGAAAATAGCCTAGAGGATGGAAAAACTAACATTATTTCCAACTTCATGGCATTACTATATATAAATCAATATAACTCAGTGTTGAACAACAACGGTAAACTCCTAGACTTAGTACTTAGTAACATTAACTGTACTGTTTCCCGTGATTCTGTACCACTAGTTGGAGAGGATAGTTATCATCCATCTTTGAGGATTGAATTAAGCGAAATCTCGATAAAAAGAAATAATCTTAAAGCCTATACTAACGATACCACTTATAATTTTAAGAAAGCTGATTATTTATCTCTATATAACAAATTATTAAATACTGACTGGACTTTTCTGAATGGTTTATCCGATGTAGATACTGCTGTTGACAGCTTCTATAACCAGGTATATAAACTATTTGATATCCACGTACCACGGAATAAAAATTTTAGATAATAAAATTAATAAAAGAAAAAGTCAAGTTGCATAATAAATACAAAACATCAAGAAGTGATACTTTTTATAGAGAATTTAGTAAATACAGGTCGTTAATCAATTTGAAGATAAAAGCAGCATACGACAGCTATCTACAGAATGTCCAGGATAAACTAAAAGAAGAGCCGAATCATTTTTGGTCATATATTAACAACAAAAATACAGATTCCAGAATTCCCTCCAAAATGTTTTACAATGGTAACGAATATAATAACCCTACTCAAATAGTAAAGGCATTTAGTGATTTTTTTGAAAGTGTTTATGAGTTACCAGTTAACGAGGAAGACAACATTGGTTTTAAGTTCAATTATAATACATTTCTAGATGTCAGTTCCGAACCCATTACAGAAAGAGAAATTATACAGGCTGCTAAAAGATTGAAAAACAAATTAACATCTGGCCCAGACAAAATTCCTTCTTTTTTGGTAAAAGATTGCCTCGGTGCATTTATGTATCCGTTGTGTTACATGTTCAATTTAATTCTTTCAAATTCAGCTTATCCTCAATCTTGGTAGACAGCTAAAATCTGCCCTATATATAAGTCAGGCGACCGTGCTTTTATCAATAACTATTGACCAATTTCTATCTTGAATAATTTTTCCAAAATTTTAGAAAGCATTCTCTACAATCGCCTATACCAGTCTGCGGATAATTACATATCTACGTATCAACATGGTTTTATGAACTCTCGTTCAACAGTTAGCAATCTGGCAGTCCTTGGGCAACATGTCTGTGAAAGTCTAGATAGCGGAGGTCAAACAGATGTTATCTACACCGAGTCACAAGAGACTCCTTCTTAAAATAACATGTCTAGGTGTTCCTAAAAATTACATAAAAATTATTGAACTCTATTTGAATAATAGAACTCAATACATTTACCTCAACGGGTTTTATTCAGATAAATTTCTAGTCACAAGTGGAGTTCCTCGAGGGTGGAATCTCGGTCCTTTATTGTTCTTAATTTATATGAATGACCTGGCTAGCACGTTAAAATGTAACAGATTATTGTTTGCAGATGATCTCAAAATATATACTACAATCTCAAGCTGGAATGACTGTCTTGCTCTGCAAGAAGAAATCAGTATGTTGGAAGAATGGTGTATAAATAATAAACCTTTTTTAAACATTCCCAAGTGTAAGATCTTAACATTTAGCCGGAAAACGAATACAATTAAGTTTCCGTACAGTATAACCGATACCATTATTGAAAGGGTTTACTCCATGAAAGACCTCGGTGTTTACTTTGACTCTAAACTTACATTTCAGCTCCACATTAACCTCACAATAAAATCAGCCTTTAAACACTATGGATTCATCATGCGAAACTGAAAATATTTTAATACTTCAGTTTTAATCTATTGAACTGCTTAGTCAGATCAAAATTAGAATATAATTCTATAATCTGAAATCCTACATACGAGCGATACATTTTGGATATAGAAAGGGTTAAATTTTTTTTTTTAATATTTAACATTTAAAAATCGCGGAGTTTATCCCCAAAGAGGATGTGATTATAATCTCTTACTACTCGAGTTCAATGTGATGTCCTTGAAAAGTCGCAGAGATCAGGCGTCAGTTATGTTTTTGTACAAGTTACTGAATAACATGATTGACTGTCCAGAGCTATTGTCTCAGGTTGGAATTGTCATTCCTAGAGTTTATCTAGGCATTCGAGACCGTTTGAGTGCAAACGAGCTCGAAATAATATCTTATTTAAAGCTCCCATGATATAATCTTAGACTCTGAGGTGTGTGATTTAATCAACTGCTCAACGTACGAACTGAAAAATAAAGCACGCTTATACTTTTAGGGGACATTTCATTGGATATTTATTTCATCCAGGTGCACGAATTCTTCAATTTATAAATTATCTCTATATCTGTTGTAACCCATTGTTCAATTTTAAGTGCATATGTATGTATCTACTTTATAAATAATTGTTTCTTTTTCTTTGGTCATTTTTTAATTTCTTTTATACATGTCTGTATTCCAATTAGTTTTAGTGTTAGTATAATTTTTTATATACTTTTTTCTGTCATCTTTATTTATTTTTTAATTACTCTGTAAATGGTTTTTACTGTTGGGTAAGACTTTATTATTAAAGGCTTTATTATTATTTTACCATCGATCCCAGCAGGGATAAAGTTACTCAATGTTCTAAACAAGCCATGGATAAGGCTGTAAAATTCAAAATTGTATACTCAACGTTATTAAAATATTGGTCGGAAATGAAATTAGGGTTTTGCTGTTTCTTTAAATAGATTGCTGTATATTGGCTGTCGATATTTCATTAAACCTATGTCATATACGAAATACCTTGTAAAAATTGTAAAGGAAAATATATCGGTCAAACATCGCAGCTATTAAAAAATAGACTTAATGGTCATAAGTACGACAAAAAAAATAAAACCGCCTTTAATCACATGATCCTAAAATTTTGTGACGAGAAATATATATGTACGGTAAATGCAAAAGTGAAATCTAAGCACAATATACAGCAATCTATTTAAAGAAACAAACTGATAAATAATTATACCGCCCTTGTATATAACCAAACACTTAAAATGCAAACGAACGAGTGATTTATTTCTTTACGGCCCGAAGAGGCGAACACATCTTGCATATTGACTATCATAAGGCAGGCAGATAAATTTAGTTGTAGTGGCGCAATACTTTTCAAATATGTTAAGTTTATATACAGTGGTTAAGTGTGTGTAAAATTATGTAAGTAACAGTATTTTATTATTTGACTAGTTTTTTGTTTATTTATACATTTCATAGGTTGTCATTAATTTTCCAAAAAACAATATTTTTGAAAAAGACCAAGAATTGGTCGAAACGTACGTAAAATATAATAATTACCACGAAAAACTAAATTAGAATTATTTCAATGGTCCCAAAAACCCAAGACTTCTCAATCAAAAATATATAAACCGAGGACCGAGAACCATTTGGAAAGATAAAACAATTGTTCCCTTTCCACATAAATATATATATATATATATATATATATATATATATATATATATATATATATATATATATATATCTACTCTTTCTCCTCAGGGTTGGATTCAAAAAGAAAACTCAATCTTAATATTTTTTTTTAAATTAAATATTCACTTACCTGGGTTTCTTACTTAATATATTTTTAATATTTTGATGTTTTAAGTAATCCTTATATATATATATATATATATATATATATATATATATATATATATATATATATATATTTAAGTTTTCGCGGGCACTAAATGTTTCAGGTGGTTTCCGGAAACTCATCCGCGTAGTTGACAACTGATCCCTGCCGGGATCGATGGTAAAATGACGACGTTTCGGCAGAGTCACATCTGCCCTCTTCAGGTCGGTTCGCATAATTCTCGTAGCCTTCTGCTTTCGCTTCTAGTTACTGGAATACTAAATTTTCTGAAGCGAGCGCGCTGTTATATAGTCGCGCCTCGGCGCCTATCGGTTGACACCGTGAACGGCTGCGTGTGATTGGCCCTTGGCGCTCAGTGGACACAGCTCCATCCTGCTAATTTGTTATTTCCGGTTGAGTTGTTATTGGACGGGTCCGGTCCGGTACGGTGTTTAATAGGATTTTCCAACAATTCGATAAGTTCTGAATTTCATTGCGTGCGTTTAGACTGTGAGGTCTCTTCGCTATTTCAATTGCCTCTCTTACGAGTCTTGATTTCGGGTGTTCTATATTTTCCAGAATAGACTTTGAGAACACCAGAGGTTCTCAAAGTCTATTCGGGGTGACATCGTGGTGGCGTGTTCCGCAATGGATGTTGTTTTTTCCTGCTTTCTTACAGCGTTCTGGTGTGCATCACGTCTAGCTTGAATTCTTCTAGTAGTTTGCCCCACATAGGTTTTATGACAGTCTGCACATGGACTCTCGTACACTCCCTGTTGTTCTAAAGGGATCCTCGTCTTCGGAGTCCTCAACACCGTGCTTATTTTTTTCTGTCTGTATTGAAAATATATTTTGACTTTAGGGCTCTTTGTTTATTTCGGTCTGTAAATCCGTTTTGTCTCAGAGCTGTTTTTAAACTGTCCATTTGCTGTTTGATGTTATCCTGGTCAGCTAGCCTTTGTGATCTGGTTACTAAAGTCTTGACGACGGCTTGTAGTTGGGCTGGGTGGTGATGAGAATTAGCATAAAGGTATCTGTTGGTGTGAGTTGCTTTCCTATATAATGTATGGCCAAGGGTTCCATCTTGCTTCCTATTTATGAGAACATCAAGGAATGGCAGTTGATTGTTGGCTTCAACCTCCATGGTAAATTTTCTTTTGTGATGGATGCCATTAACGTGATCTAAAAAAGTATTGAGGTGTTCCCTCCCATGAGGCCATATCACAAATGTATCATCCACATATCGCAACCACAAACTGGGTTTAAGAGTTGTTGTTCTTAGTGCCAACTCCCCAAAGTTCTCCATAAAAAGGTTCGCTATAACTGGTGAGAGTGGCGATCCCATTGGAGCTCCTTCCACTTGTTTGTATCGTTGGTTCTCGTAAACAAAATAGGTGTTCATCAGAAAGTGCCTTGTTAAGTCTACAAGGTGTTGAGGTGGTTTGTATTTTTCTATTATGATATCCAAGGCTTCGTCGATAGGGATGTTGGTGAAAAGGGACACTACGTCAAAACTTACAAGAAGACACTCTGGTTGTAAGACCGTTTTTCTAAGAATTTCGATGAAATGTGTCGAATTTTTTACATATGAGTCTGCCCCCTCTGCAAACGGAAATCGGAAATCGAGTCCGAATCTTCTCTCCCGTTTCTTGATGTCCTCATAACAAAAACCAACAATGACAGATTCTCACATACCGTCTATAGGAAACCAACCCATACCAATCGATACTTAAATGCCCAATCACACCACCACCCTGCCCAATTGAGTTCTGTAATGAAATCTCTGACTCCTAGATCTATTCGTTTAACAGATATTGACAATAGACAAAACGAACTTAATAATCTTCAAAAATACTTCGACAAAACGGTTATCATCCGGACCACATTGCTCGTATAATTAATCAATCTCAACAACCCCCAATCACACCAACCCCGTCAGAAACAGACCAACAACATCGAAAAGCCGTCCTCCCGTACATTCGAGGAGTCACTGACAAAATACCACGGATTTTACACTGACATCAAATAAAGACTGCCTTCAACACCACTCAAACTATAGGCAACTTAACCGGTAACCCCAAAGACAAAGTATCTAACGAGGATCGAGAAGTTTACGAAATTTCATGTCGCGATTGCCCACAAAGCTACATCGGTCGTACTAATAGACGCATTAACCATCGAGTATATGAACACTCTCTGTCAGTTCGTAAAAAGGATCCGACTTCAGCTCTCGCACTTCACCATATCCAAACAGGGCACTCTATCAACTTCAAGGACAGTAGGACTATCATATCTCTCAATTCTCTTAGGGTATCCACTATTCGCGAAGCCATCGAAATATAGAAAAGACCTCTCTGTCTAAATAGACGCGATGACAGCACTCGCCTTCCCACAGCTTGGACCTCCGTAATTGCCAGATTAAATAGACCAGACACGCCCACCAAGACCCAACCAATCACCGCACAGACACTTCATCACGCGACATCCTCTCCTAATCTACCGATAACTATAAATAAAAGACTCTTTTTTCATTTTTGTCTCTTGATAATGGCTCCAAAGCAGGAGTCGAAACGTCGAGTATTTGATAAATTCAGACGCGGTTCTCACCCAGAACCTAGCTTAATTCATATATATATATATATATATATATATATATATATATATATATATATAGTATATAGATATATATAAATAGTATATTAGTATTATCATTCCCTTAAATCATTTATTTACATAATGGGCAATTTTAATCGTTCAGCAAGTAACCTTGAAACAATCCTACAACATATGTATGAAGGATTAGCAACGACAATATTTTTTATATTTAATTAAATAAAGATAGAATTTGTACACTTTTAAACCTGAAATAGTGATATACATATATAATATAATATTTAGATGAATGAAATAGTATATTATAAGAAAGTGAATAATGCATTGCAGCATAAAACCAATATTGGTATTGTAAAAGAGCTATCAAAAATCAAATGCAATTTAAAGAACAATACAAGAATAGAAATGATAATATTATAAAACTAGACCATAAACGGGTAATTTGGAAATGATTTATACAACTGAAACCACATAGTAAACATATGTTTAAAAAACAAATTTGACAGTTTAAACTAAATTTATTAAAAAGCAATTAGGATTTGAAATTAACATATTCAAATAATTTATAGACTTGATATATTACAATGAAAGCATTTAATGAAAAGAAAATATAAAATCTTACCGTAACTTCGAGGCGTAAATAATCCATTTGACAGTAGTAAAATGCAATAGTCCAAATTCATAGTAACTTCATATTTTAGGCAATAATTCAAAATTTTAGGATCTTGGTAAAGTATTTTGGGGTAAATAAAGTTTAAAAACACGTTATTTCTACACAAAATAACCAATTCAAAATTAGATGTCATAATAAAACTTTGGAACAAGATTTCGACAGATCTACTGATCGAAATACGTTGAAATTCATAGGACAGAGTAAATACAGAACGATCAAAATTTTATAAAAATTTTAGTTCAGGTTAAAACTAAAACGACATGTGACCAGATGAACACAAAACACAAAGTAAAAATTACAATTTTAAAGAAAAGTAAAAGATATTTTAGAAATCTGTTTAGATAGGGAATTAAATATAAAATAATTTGTTCAAGTGCGAGTTGGACTCGCATACTAAGGGTTCCATACCACCTTCAAGATTCTAATATTCCAGTTTCAGACAAGCAGGGAATGAGTGTATTTTTTTATATTTTCCCTAATATCTTTTAAAGGAGGCGTTTTAAATTTATAAAAAATATACTTTTTATTTTATCTGCTTCAGGATTCGCTTGATTTTTATCAGAATACATATGTATTTAATTTTCTAATTTGGTCCCCAAAAATTAACATTAGAGTTTTATTTTACTAATAAACTTTCAGAGAAGCCTTTTATAATCTACTGTCTGAGTTTTGAGGCTCTGTAGATTGGAAGATAAAGGGCAAAATAGGTCAAGTTTTAAATTATAAATTATTAAATCTGTTATTCAAATTATTTAAAAATACAAATAAAATATATTTTTCAAAATTTAAAGAGTGTAGTTTCTAAAGTGTGAGTTAAGTCGATGTTTAATATTTTTGTTAATATCATTTAAACAAATGATTTAAAAATATGATATATTTGTAATTTACATAATGAGCCTTTTATCTGATATATTACATGATATTGAAAATTGAATTTTTATTTTCCATTTATTTGTATAATTTGTCCCGAAAATTACTATGGGGGTTTTCCAATAATTTTTCTTATAAATTTTAAGTGAGCCCCAGTACCTCTAATTATTTTCAAAATTTTAGGTAGTATGGTTTCGGAAATAAAGCGAAAAATTATTTTTTTATATCTTTATGTTAATATCTTGTAAACAATTAATTTTAAAAGTATGAAAAATATATATTATATTCCTCATAATGAGCCCTTTCATTTGATGTATTGCATGATGCGTTAAAAACATTTTTTTATTTTCTGTTTAATTCTATAATATGGCCCCCAATATTAATATTAGGGATTTCTTCATATTTTTCCTGTAAACAAAAAAATTTAGGTCTTATAGTTTGGGGAATAACGGGGGGAATGAGTAATTTTTTTAAATATTTTTTAATATATTTTAAAATATTTATTTAAAAAAAAATTTAAAATATATTTGTATTCGTCATAATGAGCCCTGGGATTTGATATATTACATGATCCGTTAGAAACAATTATATTTTTTATTTTCCATTTAATTCTATAATTTGCCCCCCAAAATGAATATTAGGGGTTTCTCCTTATTGTTCCAGTAAAGTTTAGGTGAGGGGCTATACCTCCATTTTTTTCAAAATTTTACAACTTATGGTTTCGGAGATAAGGTGGGGGAATGGGTAATTTTTTTAAATATTTTTGTTAATATCTTTTAATTAATTTATTTTAAAAAAATTTAAAAAATATATTTGTTTTCGTCAAAACGAGCCCTTTCATTTGATATATAACATGATGGGTTAGAAACAATTTCAATTTTATATTTTCCATTTAATTCTATAAGTTGCCCCCCCCCCAAATAAATATTAGGGGTTTCTCCTTAGTTGTCCAGTAAAGTTCAGGGGGCTACACCTCCTTTTTTAAAATTTTCCAGCTTATGGTTTCGGAAAAAAGGGGGGGGGTTAATATTTTTTAATTAATTTATTTTAAAAATATAAGGGGGGGATGGTAAAATTTTGGTAAAAAAAATATTTGTGTTCCTCAGAATGGGACCTTTCATTTGAAGTATTACATGATGCGTTTGAATTTTTTTTATTTTTTAATTTTCATTTAATTCTATAATTTGCCCCCCAAAATTAATATTAATAGTTTCTCCTTATTTTTCCTGTTCGGACAACGTTCTATATTTCCTATTTTTTTCAAAGTTTTAGGCTCAGTAGTTTCTGAGATCAAGAGGGGGAATGGTCGATTTTTTAGTTTTTCCCCCCAGAAGTACCCCTAAAATCAAAATTTATTCTTTTACGATATGTACTCCTGATCGGGTCATCAAACTATACATTGATACCAAATTTCAACCAGTAGTTTAGAAGAAAATTGTATATTGTATATACGGAACCCTAATAAGGATTATTGTACATAAAAACGGGATTTCAAAAATACTGAATTAAAAAGTTTAAAATGAGCAGTTCTATGTCAAAATTAGAAACTATAAAAGAAAGAACTGACAGCATTAATAGGAGAGTCTAAATTTGCAAGTGTAGCAGTAAACAGTGTTAACGGGTATAAAGTGACAGTTGTTGTCAGAAGTCAAAAAAGTTTATACATTCAAAAATTTGATAAGTAGTGATTAGAAGGACCCCGCTCATTCTTTATGGAAAGTGCCCCCCGGTGGATTTGGCTGAAATTTTGATATTTTGTAGATCTCAACAAAACGAACAAATGTCTTCATGGTCAAAAAGACCGATACTGCTGGTTTTCAACTTATGGTTAATTTTGGTCAGGGTATACCACGAAGAGCTAAATCGATTTGTACATGAGGAACTACTGGGAGTATTAATGTGAAAATTCGTATACAGGGGTATTTCGAGGAGCCGGTGGTTTAAGTTATAATATTTTCAATTATCTACAACTTCCGGTTCTACCGAAAGTGGAGCCAAACTTTGGTTTTTATAATGGAACAATCGTTTTTTAAAGCTTTTTTAGAATCTATGATGAATTTTAAGATAACTTTATTCGAAACATTAGATATCTGAAGGATCCGGTTAAAAGTTATTTCGACTTTTTGAAAATTTTGACCGATCCAGCTCTTCACAACATATTATTTTTGTGGAAGCAAATAGGGCCTGATCAAAAATTACCAAAATTTGCCTGAATAAAACCTAAAGCTTCTTAAATCTTTGAAAACTGCTCAAAAAAAAAACGGAGAGCTCAGAAATTGGTACTGAATCCGAAATCGTATATCTGATTTTTTTCAAATGGCAACTCCATCTTTTCTCAAAACCATTGGAATCTAGGCCAAAAAGTAGGAGTTTATGCTTACAAGACTAAATGAAACAGTTTTTATATACACTTGGAAAAATTAAAATTTCCGTGTAACTATTAGAGATATATGAATTATTAGTAGGCTTTTTTGATGGAACCGTCAAGAAACGTATATACAAGGTGTAAATAGTTTGACTGCATATATTTTAGGTGCAGATAGTACCCACCAAACAAAACAAAAAACTGTTATAACACTATGGTCTAAAGGCCTTAATAAGCAAGAAAATTTGAAATACATGTTAAGTAAATTATTGTCAATGTGGCAACGTCGCGCTAAAAATGAGATTTGCTTGTAGCGTGAATAATAAAGGCATGAGTCACCACAAAAAAATGAACACCTGTTATTTTTTTGTATTAAATAATTTCATAGTTTCGAGTGCCGGTAGATTTATTTAGGTACATAAAATTTTATGAAATATTATTTTCAAAAATGTACCCTTTTAATATCTATGTATTGAAATGAATATTTATATTTGGCGATTTATTTTATGCATCAAGATGAAGAAGGGAGGATACAAAGTTGTTTACATTATCATACAAAAATAATGCGATACAAACTATATTAAACAAAACATTTCTTATATGTAGTTCTTTTATGTGTTACATTCTTCGAGATATAATTGTTAATAAGAAATTAATATTACTTATCTTAGACAAATAAAAACCTTTGACCTGCAGGATGTCATTATGATAGAGCTCTGGCGAGCAAATGGATTATTTATAGTAAATATTCAAAATTCAAAATTCTTGTTATTACATTTGCTTTCCCCACAAATTAATAGCATGTCAGGTCTTTACCTAATTGTATGATTGTCACTGTTTGTCACAAAATAATACACTCGAACTCACAATTCACAACAGAGTTTATTTATTTTTCCAATTTATATTTTAAAATGAAAATCAAATAACTTACGCTATGTCGAATGTCACGCAAAAAGGACTTTCACTTTCTTAAAAGAACCGAGCAGCAAAAAAGCATTCATGGCAGCAGCCAGCTGTAGTACTGAGTATTGCTATGTTGCCACATCTGATCGGAGAAACGTAGGGCAAATTATAACAGAATATTTAGAGTTTAAATAATAATTTTCTTTGTTAATACAGTTATTAAAGGTGTATACGCTATTGAGTATTTACATATTTAGCTTTGCAATCATGTTTAAGCCGGAAATAATCTATTATTCACTGTAATAAAGGCTACAGAACTTCTAACTTTTTCTTTTTTTTTGGCAAAACTATAGTTTATTTCTGAAAATGTTATAAAGCTTTTTGATTTGTTTTGACCTGAAGTATTGATCCTCAAAATCTTTGCACTCAAACCGTTTACAACCTGTATATTACTTTCTTAACCATTTATGTAGAATTTGATATGGTTATAAAAAAAGTATGTGAAACCTTTCCACTGCGATCTCCGCATAGACCAAAGCATACTCATAACACCATGAGGCAACCTTTGTTGTTAGCGGTGCAGCATTGACAATATCTATTATTCGACCCCAAATAAAAAAAGCTAAGGAGTGATATCGGGAAAACGAGGCGGCCGTCGATGAGGTCCATTATTCTCTATCCAACGATCTTCAAAATGATTGTCTAAAAAGTTATTCACAGCTGCAATATTATGAGGCCGTGTTGAGACCACAGCTGATTTTAAGTCAACTCTAATGGATGTAAACGATTTTCTAAAATCTCGAGATATCTCTCACCTTAAAATAATTTGTGGATTAGTATCACTCCAGTAATGTAGTTGACTATTCCATAAATTTTGCCTCATCCGTCTAAATCATTTTGTGTAGAAAATGTTCGTCTTCCTGAATTTTGATTAATATGAATTCCAAAGATCATTCCGTCTTTGAGCGTCACGTGCTCTTATATTCTTAACTAATGAGAATGCAAACGGATGGTTCTTATATTGTTTTTAGGATCCTCTGAAAACTAATCATAGATATTCCCACATTTCTTTCTGCATCTACTGAGGAATTTTCTGGATATGCTCTTAAGGATGCGAAGACTGTAACTTAATTCTCTTTATTATCTACGACAGGTTTCCCATTTTCTCGCTTTTTCACAAATTGTCCATCTGTTTTGCAATTGTGAATCAGCCCAGTCAGCGTGTCATGAGTGAGTGTTGGTCTGTCCGAGTATCGCGAACGGAACTTAGTTATTAAATCCTAAGCGGGAGATAAATGCTTTACATATAAATGTGCTTTAACACCAAATTCCAAATTATTAGCAAATATTGTTTCTTGACACTTCAGCATTTGTTTCTTGTCGATTCGTTCAAAAAAGCTTAGTGATAATTCAGATATCTCTCATAACCACAAAAATCCTTTAATTTACGTATGAGGATTCAAACATAAAACCCATTTGAAAAAAATGAGTTAACACTATTTTCGAGATAGCCGAATTCGGGGCCAATTTCTTAACACTCCGTATATTCTTTTGAAAAGTTGCCAAAGATTTAGGAAGCTTCAGGTTTAATTCAGGCAAATTCTGATAATTTTTGACCTGGCCCTCTTTGTTGCATCTGCATCTGTCAAAATTTTCAAAAAGTTTAAATAACTTTCAACTGGAGCCCTTCAGACATATGATATTTGTAATAAAGTTACATTGAAATTCATCGTAATTCTAAAAAAGTTTAAAAAACCGTCAGTTCCATTTATAAAAACAAAGTTGGAGTCCACTTCCGGTAGAACCGAAAGTCGTAGATAACTGAAATTATTTTAACTAAAACCAGCTCCTCGAAAACCCCCTGTATACTAATTTTCAGATAAATAGTCCAAGTAGTTTCTGTTATAGATATCGACTCAGCTTATCATGGTATACCTTGACATTAAATATAAAATTAACCATAACTTGAAAACTATCGGTCATGAAGACATTTGTTCATTTCGTTGAAATCTACAAAATAGGAAAATTTCAGACAAATCCACCGGGGGGCACTTTCCATAAGGAATGTGCGGGGTCCTTTGAATAAAATAATCATATTTAAAAATAGTGGAAGTGAAATAGTACAAGTTAAATGGGAATGTACTAAAATCTAGTAGCAGAAAGTATATAAGCAGTTAACATCAAATTAAGAATTCAGGTTGGGAAGTTGAAAGTAAATAATAAAATATTTCACATGATAGCAGAAATAATTTGGCAGTAAGGTCAGTAATTATTGGTAGCAGAAGTCTGGCAGTAGATATCAGCATATAAGACATCAGTTGAGGTGAGAGAGCAGTCATCAACACAAGAAGTTTAAAGGAATAAAGTGAGACCACTTTAAAAAAAGTTTTTAAAGTGAATCAGGTGTTTACCTTTGAAGTTATTTAAACCATTTATTATTTTGATTTTCATCTACAATAACAATTAGATATTTAAAGAACATATATTTGGGAAATAATCATTTTGGTAACGGCATAAAATTTGGATATTTAAATAAAAATGGCATTTGAGTGATCATTGAGCTTAAAATTTAATTACTGCAAATAACTTCATTTCGAAAACGCAAATCTTTTTAGATTAATCATAAATTTAATTATAAGGTGTTTGGTATTTATATTTTGATATTTGTTTTATTGATTTGATTTATTTTGTTTTGTTTGATTTTGTTTGATGTTCATGAAATTTTACTTGAAGCATTTGACAAGAATTTGACAATATATAATAAATAAATTTGGTTGTTTTATTATTGATAAGAGGTCAATTGGCCCAATATTAACATTTACAGAAAAAAGATTCTCAAGAGCTGGAGCAGCCTGTTTAAAGAAAAGAAAATTGCGTGGTGTTTTTACAGAGCGGACAATTTTGAAAGTATAAATAAATAAAAGTTTAATAATGGTGGTGATATTGAACTTATATATATATATATATATATATATATATATATATATATGTGTGTGTGTGTGTGTTTGTGTGTGTGTGTGTTCCGAAGAGGGGGGAAATACATTGCGTACTTAGCTAGCACGTGCTGGCCGTCGTGCGGGACTCCCGATGCAATGACTTCAAAGCAAGAGTAGATCGTTGCATTGAAACCAGTGTACCGTATACCCGCTAAAACCCTAACCTCTTTCTCCTACAACCATGGTCCCTTGCGGCACTCTTACTCAATACTACTTCGCAAGGGTGGTTCATTACAGATGTTTACTGCTCTTACATTGGAAGCCTCTAAAGCCTACTCCTCGAACGTATTGCGGAGTTCTTTGAGGATAGTCTCCGCGTAATCTGATACCAAGTTCCAGGCTTGGGGGCCCTTCAGCATGGCTTCTACTATTTGTTCTGGAACGATATTAGTCTCCAGAATCCTCTCCACTTCAGCACGTTGATCCTGAAACCGGGGGCAGGAGAAGAACACGTGTTCCGCGTCCTCTACCACGTCCGTACAGTGTGGGCAGTTTGGGGAGTTTGCCCTCCTGAACCTGTGCAAGTATGCTCGAAAACATCCATGTCCAGTCAGTAGTTGAGTGATGTAAAACCCAACCTCCCCATGCTGGCGGTTGACCCAACGACTGATGTTAGGTATCAATTGATATGTCCACCGGCCTTTAGTAGAGCTGTCCCACCTCTCCTGCCATTGCCCTAGACTCATGGCTCTTTCATCGCTGTTTCCTGTCGGCTGGTCTTTTTCTAACTTTCTGCGATAAAGCCGTCCCCTTTCTGCAGCCAGGATGTCGATTGGCAGGGTAGAGGCAATCAAACTCACCGCCTCGTAAGACACAGTGCGGTAGGATGATGCCACTCGAATCGCTGAGAGCCGCTGGACTGATTTCATTTTCCGGCGGTACGATGGTAGCTCGAGCGATTTCTCCCATACCGGTGCCCCGTACAACAAAACAGAAGTAGTTACTGTTGCCAGTAGCTGTCTTCTTATCTGTCTAGGGCCTCCGACATTCGGCATTATTCTAGATAATGCCCCCTGTACCCCAGCTGCTTTCTTGCTGGCCGCGATTATGAGCTCTTTGAAGTTGAGCCGTGTGTCCAGGAGCACCCCCAAATAGCTGATGAAGGGCTGCGACTGTATGTAGGTGTCGCCTATTTTGAGGATGATGGTTTCCCTTGCCTTTCGACTGCTAACAAGAAGTGTTTCGGTCTTTTGTTCTGCTAAACTCAAGTCCGCTGCGAGCATCCAATGCTGAATTGTGGCTATAGCGAATGAGAAGGTTGTTTGTATCTCCTCTATGTGCTTGCGCACTATGATCAATGCCACATCATCGGCGAATGCCACTAGCCTGACGCCCTCAGGCAGATCGAGCAGGAGCAGGTCGTTGTACATTACGTTCCATAAGAGGGGGCCCAGAACAGAGCCCTGAGGTACACCTCCTGTGATCTTATAGTCTACTTGCCCATTTTCAGTTTGGTACAACAAGATGCGGTCCTTGAAATACGCTGAAACCATTCTGCGCAAGTACTGCGGAACTTCCATCCTGAGCCTCCAAAAGAGCGGGCCGAGTTAAAGGCGTTCTTGATATCCAGGGTGGCTATTAGACAGTACTTTTTTCCACCTCTTCTCCATCTCTTTCCCGAGATAGCCTCTCTGGCGATGTTGGTAACGAGTGTCACGGCATCGATGGTTGATCTCCCCTTTCTGAACCCGAATTGGTTGGTGGAAAGTTTCGGCTCAACGTAGCTCCAGCCTATCTGCTATTATCTTTCAAGGATCCCGCAGAGTCATACAGAGGATATGATGACGGCGTATTAGCCTCTGCTTTTTCCACTTACAGCTTTAGGCAGGTCTCATACATGTGTCCACCTCTATCATTTTAGCGCGATGTTAGGTATGCCATCTGGACCGGGAGCCTTCGTTTTGGAGCCGCACGCGATCAGCTCACTCATAGTCACTGATGGTATATCTCGGCGATTGTAGCTCAGGTAACAAGTGAGACAATGTCACGGCAGTTCGTTGATGTCATGGTGCATCACGATCTCCCCCCTCGTCACACAACTCCTTGTAGGATCCTTGCTTGAGAGAATGGCTCTTCGTAGTTGTTGTCTTTTGATCTCATAGTCGAAGTTCTTCTGTTGTGACCCTGTCGCGTCTCCGTGCTCGTTGATGCACGTGCTTTACTCTCGTCGGTGTTGTGAGATCGTGTCTCCAGTCTCCCATGGATGCATCGCAGGACTTGACAACGCTTGTCATTACCTCTTTCTGGCTTCTGCGCTTGTTGCTATTGACAATGGTTCCTGCTCCATAACCAAGGCGAATGAATCAGCATCGAAAGCATTTTTGTTCCAACCGACTGGCTGCGACCTCGCACGACCGACACACAATCCTCGCCCGGGAGTGGTGTTGACCCCCCATATAATAGCTTGGTGGTCGCTACTAGTAAACTCCTCATCGACCCGCCACTCGCAGCCCCCTTTAATTAGGTTGCTGCTAACGAATGTCACATCGATAATGGAGCTGGCTGTGCCTTTGCGATATGTGCTTACGTCTCCTGTGTTGAGGAGTACCAGGTTGAAGCGAAGACATGGTCTCAAGGAGAGCTCGTCCTCTCGCGCTCGTTTCCCGGCATCCCCAGTCAATTGCCCAGGCGTTGAAATCTCCTGCGATGGCGACCGATTCACGTTTCCGTACATCCTCCGCCAAGGTGTCCAAGAATAACTCGAACTCCTCGAGCTGTGCACTAGGAGGTGCATAGCAGCTATAGAAGTGAACCCTCCCACTTTGGCTCTCACAAGCCATGGTTCGGCGGTATTTGGGAGTTGTTGGAACGGAAGTTTACCGCAAGCCCATATCGCTGCTCTGTCCGTTGTGTCATTTACCCAGGACAGGGTGTCGAAGTTTTTGTACTGCTCGCAGATTATGGCTACGTCGCAATCCAATTCCCGCACCCGCTGTACCAGTAGGTCTTGGGCTGCTTCGCAATGGTTGAGGTTGAGTTGCAGTACTTTCATTTACGGGCTTGTGCTGCTCTCATCGCCTGTTGGTAGATCGGACATTTCCAACTACCCGCAACGTGCCGGCAGTCTGACCTACTATCTTTCTCTTTGCAGAGTAAGCACTTGGCAGGTTGTTGACAAGCCGAGGCATTGTGACCAGCGCCTCCGCATCTGTGACAACAACTGCTTCGGTCAGTCTTGCCTCTGCACGCCTGGGCGTTGTGCCCAAAGTGCCAGCATTTGAAGCACCGTCGAAGGCTGATCCTCTCGCGAACACGTACTGTGCCCCACGCGAGTTTCAGCTTTCCAAGTGCGATGGCTTTCTTGGCCTGGACCTCTGGGAGACAAACAACTGCCGTTTGTGTTGATCTATATGCCCGTCGAAGTGATTTCACTGCCTCCTTAGTGATCTCTGCCAGGCCGTCGATATTATCTTTGAGCAGGTTTACTACGTCTTCCTTGGTACTGATCTCGTCCAAGTCTTTAATTTCAATCTCGATTTGCGGTATTCGAGATTGTACAGTGGCCCCGATTGGGAGCTTATTCTTAATGGCGTTACAATAGCGCTCCATCTCCTGAGCGTCTGCCTTGGCGAATAACAAAAGTAGATCTCCCTTAACTGTTCGTCGGATCTTATTGACTTTTTTGCCTATATCCTGCAAGGTGGGATCATTCTTGATACCTCGCAAGATATCTGCATGGGAGCTCTTTTCGCCTTTCTTTATAAGCAGCGTACAATGTGGCGCTGGTTTTTGCTTATTGGTCCTCGGGGCCTTTTTCCTCTTTACCACTTGCCAGTCAGTCGACTGGTTTGCAGGTTGGTTTTTGGTCTGCGGTTTAAACTTGGATTTTAATCCATTGTTTCTCTCCGCTTCTGAATTGACCACCCTACTTGTTGTTCCCTGGTGGTTTGCCCGATGTTCTGGCGACCTTAAGAGTTTTAAGAGTTTTAAGTGGTGGTGCCTTACTTGATGAGGCTACTGAAGGCGAGACCTTCGGTGGCGAGGTCCTTGCTACAGAGGCTACTTTTATTGAAGCCGCCTGCTTTGGGGCCGCCGGTGTTGATGCAGCCGGTTTTGAGTTAGCTGCTTTTGAGGCAGCCGCTTTTGGGACCTCCTTTTGCTGTCCACCTTGTGTCTGAGTGTTTGACACCTTTACTGGCGATGTCTGTGTTGTAGCAGGTTTCGCTATGTGTGTGTGTGTGTGTGTGTGTTCCTGTACTCCACTTACTATGGCATCATTGTGCGTGCATGGGAGTGCACTCTGGCATCCGCTCACCTTATGGCACCATACACACGATGTCATAAGTTTTTAATGCTGTTTTCGTCGTTTCTGGCGTTAGAATAGTCGTATGGTATCAAAACAATATTTTCGAGTGTATGGTGCCATAATTTTGTTTATCGAATTTTGCACGCACACGTATTTATTGTGGCATCTTTGAGTTGTGCTGTCAAGTGTTGCCCTCCACGGTGGACAGTTTAATTACTAATTTAGAATTATTTACACTCAAGCATATTTGTTGTTTCCTAACATGTGTTGCCATAAGTAACGTAACTGTCCATGTATACACTTTCGTATGGAAATATTATTATGAGGCGAGTTCGTGATTATATTTCACTTTGTTAAATAGGCAAATATTACATATACGGCACAAATCGTGAGAATACTCCGCTAGGCTGAAAGAGTTGGAATATGGAACAAATGTTCCCTAAGGAGTGTGGAGGTGGAATAAAATTGAATATTGAAAAAAATCATCTAGGAGGGGGAAAAAAGGCCAAAATAATTTACAATTTTTAAATTTCTGGGGAAAAACTAATGCGTTGTTGGAAATTGGTAAGCAAATTCTTCGTCATAAAAAACAGTCTCGTGTTTTATTATGTTACGAAAGTTCGACAATCAAGTGGGAGACGGGTGGAGAACTGATTATAAAGAAAAGTGTTATTACAAGATTTAAAAGTCATTGAGGAGTATCTTTACTATTATAAAATTCTAGTTTGTGTGTTTTTTTTTTTGTTTGTTTGTTTGTTCGGGCATCACATAAGACAGAAACCGTATATATAGTGAAAAAACTTTTATCATGTTGGGTAACACAATTACTCAATTGGTTTGACTGCACACACAAAATATTAGATACTGGCATCAAATTAGATTTTATTCATAATTCGGAATGTGCCAATGTAACAAGTCTCTATGTAAAAAAATCCACTGATATAACAAGCGTAATTTTACAGGGTGTTCTGTATATAGGCAACTTAGAGCGGAATAGAATTACATGGATTTAAAAAATCTAAAAAAAGTTATATTAGGTGTCATATAAGCAGCTGCAGATATACAATGTGGATGAAAAAAGGGGAAGTTTACAAGGGGGAGTGGAATTAGTTATACGATGTGATCCAAAAAAGTTATATTAAATGCGCCATACGTATTTGCTTATACCAAGTGATTTATGGTGTGGTTAAAAATATATTTTATATCCACAAGTAGTTGCATATATAGGATGGTTGAAATATATAGCGGAGTATAATTACAGCTATACACGGGGGTTTAAAAAATATTATAAAGAAATGTTATGATCTACAAGCTGTTCCATTTACCACATGGTTTAAATATAGGGTGTAGTGGGATTCTATGGAAACAAGGGGGAGTGGAATTAGTTATACGGAGTGATCTAAAAAAGTTATATTGAGTGGGCCATAAGTAGTTGCGTATACCAAGTGGTTTATGGAGTGGTTAAAAATTTGTTTTAAATCCACAAGTAGTTGCATATATAGCATGGTTGAAATAATAGGGTGCAGTAGGTTTCTAAGGATACAGGGTGGTACAAAAATGTTATATTTGGTGCCAAATAAGTAGTTGCGTATAAAAAGTTGTTGAGATATAGAGTGGTAATGAGTTATAATTATACAGGGTGTTTGATTCAAAAAAGGTTAGAAAAAATTTCAAATGAAGGATGGTTTAAATGAAGTGTAGAGAGAAATTATACTTTATATTGTCGTTGAAAAACTATGAGAAAAAATTGTGAAGTAGTGCAGTTTATAAAAAGTTGCAAAGATAGGATAGCTGAAATATAGGGTGGAGAAGTGTTATGGTTAATTATTTTAAATAGTTATATTGGTTGACCAATAAGCAGTAGCGTATACAGGGTGGTTGTAATACAAGGTGATTCAATATCATGTTGAACAAAATTGTTATATAGGGTGTCCAATAAACAGTTGCAGTTTTGGTGAAATATATTGGGCATTGATGGAATTATGGATATACAGGCTGGTACAAAATTTTTTATACCGAGTGGCCGATAAGTAGTTGCATATACAAGGTGGTTGAAATAGCGGGAGTAATAGAGTTATAGTTAAACAGTTTGGAAAATAAATTGTACGATAGCGCATGAGCTGTTGCATATATAGGCATATATAGGCAATATCTGAAACATGGATCGAAGTAAAATTATAGTTCATACAGTGTGATTAAAGCAATGTTAGAAAAAGCTGCATATAAGGGGTGGTCGAAAAATAATAATTTCAAGGGTGGTTAAAAAAAAGTCCATAAGCAGTTGTGAGTCGACCAGAGTTATGGCTAAGTGTTTAAAAAATGTAGGCCCCTAAGCAGATGCACATATAGGGTGGTTGAACTATTTTGTAGAGTTATACAGGATGGTTCAAAAATAACTTATAATGTTTGACGACTTAGCAGCGGTGATACACGATAGTTTTATTATGGATAGATGGAGGTAGAGTTAGATATACAAGACGGTTAAAAAAAAAGTTGAATAAAATTATTATATAGGGTGGCCAATAATCAGTTGCAGCTTAGGTGAGTGTTTAAATAAAGGTTTAGTGTTAGGGTGCAGAAATGGGTTTTTAAGTTGTTATTTAGTTTAGATCATGAACAGTTGCATTCTACTATATCCATTATCTGAAATGTGGGAAGAAAAGTATGTTTAACATAATGTTAGAAAAAGTTGCATATAAAGGGTGTTAAAAATATAAGGTAAAGAGAAATTGTACTACTTTAAAAGGTTGTTCAAAAAATATCAGAAATAATTGTTATCCTGCGTAGACCATAAGCAGTTGCATACCTGAAATATAGGGTAGGGAAGAGTTATAGTTAGGTGTTTAATGAGTTACAGTTATTAAAAAAAGGCTAATACAATTAATATATAGGGTGGCCCATAAGTACTTGCATTTTGATTGGAATATATTCGTGATTGGTGGATTTATAGTTAAGTAGGGTGGTTCAAACAAGTTAGAATTTTTTATATAGGATAACCCATATGTTTCATATAGTATTTCTTTTTTGCAAAGGCTTGAAGATACCGTACGCGGGTGAAACCGCTGGTAACGGCTATTTATTTAATAATTTTATTTATGTAAGTAGACAGAAATGTGCTTTTTCAGAAAGTTATACTGCGGTAATGGGAAGCTGTTTTTTTAGGAAACTTCAATATATTGTAAACCGGATGCGATATAGGCGAGAAAATTTGTATGAAGACTATTCTGTAACAGTCAATAATAAGTTATTAAGTTAGTAATCTAAGAAATTCTAACATATGCAGCACTTTCGGAATTTTTCAATATAATATTTATTGGGTGGGGCTCGAGTGCACTGTACTTTAAGAAATCGTCATACAGAATAAAACTTGCTATGTAGTTTCTTCACCTAAAATGTATAATTATCAAGTTATTATTTTGCAAAAACTCAACCATTTTTTGGAGGGGAGGGTTGGATGTTGGCCAGAAAACTGATTTTTTGACAAATTTATCTTAGGAATCAAAAGATTTTCACGACTGAGAAGTGCTGTATTGTCGTTAAATTAAATTTTGCAAAAAAAAATATTTATTGGGTGAGGGCAATGGGAACTATTAGGTAATCAGAAAACTTCATGAGCTAGGAAACGAACGTGGGGTAAGGGAAATGGGTGATTTTTTTTATATTTTTGTTAATATCTTTTAAATAATTTATTTTAAAATATGAAAAAATATGTTTGTATTAGCCATAATAAGCCATTTCATTTGATATATTACATGATGTGCTAGAAACAATTTTAATTTAATATTTTCCATTTAATTCTGTAATTTCCCCACCAAAAATTAATAGCAGAGGTTTCTTCTTATTTTTCCGGTAAAATTCTCTAAATTTTTTAAAATTGTGCTTCTTATAGTTTCGGAGATGAGGTGGGGGGAATGGTCGATTTTTCTAGTCCCCTCCCCAGAAGTTCTATTAAAATCAAAATTTCTTCATTTACGATATATACTCCTGATGGGGTTACAAAACTACACATTCATACCAAATTTCAACCTTTTTTGTCCAGTAGTTTAAGGATAAAATTACAGTTGTGTGAAAGAGGGAGAAATCCGGAGTGATATTATAAGGGTATCTGTATATTGTATATATACGAAACCCTAATAATAGTAATGCTGAAAATATTTTTTTACTTTTTAGAATACCTATTATTACATTTTTTATTTTACACGAACTGTTATCTAATAAACTTCCTTCTAAACTATTAGTTTTTTATAACTATAGTGATTTTCATTTATGATGTTTTTAAACCCAACAGAACCATGTTTCTTAATATCTTTTGTTTTAATCGACCTTATATTATTTTTTAAATATATTATTAATATAATAACATTATTTTTTTACGTTAGTCTCATTCAAATTTATATTCTTGTTATTTCGTTAATATTGTATCACTTTACACTACTTTTTATGGTCTACATTGGAAGATAGGTATTTAGATTAAAACAGGACGGGTCAGTCTGCTACACAGTCCGAGAGACAACTGACATTTAGTAAACAACATTTGGGAACAGAATACGAGATACTTATATCAATTTGCCGCCCAGATCGTACCATCTGAGCCGCCCTACTATAACAATGCACAAAAATTCGCGATCAGAAACATATGAAATGACGTGCAATTAATGAAGTTGAACCCAAAATGAGCTAAACTTTAGTTGAAGTTTCAAGTATTGCTTGCCAAGCAAACAAAAGGTCATTTGGTCAAAATTATTTCTCACATAACAGTACACCTCATATATTAATAATAATTTATTAAATTTGCAACAGATTCACTTTAGAATTTTGTCATATATGTTTATCCGAACAAAGTTGTAAGCAGCTTCAAAGAACAAATCATTTCTTTTACCAGCTCCCGTATTATCACATATTAAAAGAAAAGGTTCAACCTTGAAACAAGATAACTACGAGTACTACCGCCTAAAATTTAAAGCCACACATTTTCTAACAACAGTGTTTTTAAATGCTCTGAAAATATAATACAATAACTATGTAATTTCTTGTATTGCAATTTTCTTAGTAATCCAGAATCTGTTCCGTAATTTTGAGACACATTCGGAATAGTGTAATCCTCAATATTTAATATTAATAAACTTAATATAAAATTATGTGAAAAGTTATGATTGGTATATCACTGAGACATCTAAAAATCACAATTAAGGGTACGTTAATACAAAAAATTTCCAAATTCTTCTCTATAAAGATTAATGATATGGTAACTAGTTATTTGAAACTAAACGATACGACAAAGATTACTTCGTGGTTTTATTTTAATAATAAAATACTTCATTTTGTAACTGTAAATTTAGCTGGATTAAAGGGATTTATATCTCTATGAATAGATTCTTATAGAACATAATTCTTGGTTAAAACGTATTTTTTATAATTTTATAGTTATTTCGGATTATTATAGTTACGTATTGCTAGTAGAGCATGTACTTCATGGTGCATCTTTGGAAATTCTTGGAATAAGTCGTTTTTTATGAATTCGAGTTTAATGTGCACTTACTTAGTTCGGTATACCAATTATATTTTTGCATTTTGTGTTTTGATCAATTTGACTCTAACTTTTGATAAACCTTGACAAGTTTTTACACAAATGTCCTGTTCAATTTGTACAATTTCGGATTCAAATATGTCTACTTAAATACTTAGAGCCCAAAAAGTGGTATGTCCTAATAATATGCTACAGATGGTTAGTTGTGGATCAATTTATTATGTCATTAATGGCAAATTTCATTTACCTTTTGGGATTTTTTTTTATAAAAAATTAGACATAGGCAGATAAAATATTTTTTGTGGATAATGGGCATTTTAATTTCCTGGGGTAGTAAAATGCAAATTTTGTGAAAGATACAAAAATCAGCAACTAAATGTTTTTTAAATTCCGAGCCATTGTCAGGAATGATTGTTTGAGATAGTTCATAAAATTAAATATAACTGCAAAGACCTGCATTGTGTTCTTTTAAGGGTACTGGCAATGGACCCATTATTATTTTATTTTATTAGAAAAATATATCAATATGAATTATTTGTAAGGACTTGCTTTTAGGAGTATCTACAATCATTTTTACATGTATGAGAAATTTGGCAACCACTAGTGTAAACTTCTCTTAAGGAATTTCTTTATGTTAGATTTTACCCTCAATATTTTATTAAGTTAGTTCTTTTTGTGTCATTCGCTCTGTAATTATTACATTTTGGCTTCGTCATGATTGTCATAAAAATATAACAATATAGTATGGGGGTAACTACTTCTTTAGATCTACAAGAATTTCTTGTTCGTTTGCGGATCTGGCTGAAGTATATTTGTAATATTAAAAAAAAGAGCTAATTCGCTAGTAATTAAGGTGTTCGGGATTAGTAAAACTATTACTTTTTTGTAAGAGTTTGTAGGTTTTTCAGTTAGACATATTTGTAAAACTGTGATCGTGGGATGTGTGTTGTTCAGAAAGTTTTTGTAATTTTCATTCTTTTTAAATTTAAGAAGTATTTGGGGCAGGAGAGGTTAAAGACAACAAATTTAGTAATTGTTAACTTTCATGATTTTTATTTGTAGTTTTGTTATTCATTTGTAGATGTCGGCATGTGAATTCTTATGTCCAGTATTTGATAATATTACTCTTTATCTATATGATTGATTTTATCACCAATGATTCATGAATGTCTCTTGAAAGGGCGTCTGCGGCATAATTTTGTATAAGCATATAAAAAATGTATGTAATGTAAGCAAATTTATTTAAATTTTAAACAATGATTTTGGTCGAACTTCGACCATTGGGCGGCCGCTAGTTTTAGTAGCACGACAGTACTACATTACTTTCAATCTTCTATACAAAAAAACCCAGTAGAGTTTAAAAGCGGTATAAAATTTAACACCTAACCGCTTATGCCATTGTGCCCCTTTATCACTTTTCATAATGTAAGCAAAAAATAAATGATCTTTATATTTTGGGGATTTTTATTATATGAATAATTTACTTTAAATAA
Source organism: Octodonta nipae (assembly GCA_034190945.1). NCBI lineage: Eukaryota > Metazoa > Arthropoda > Insecta > Coleoptera > Chrysomelidae > Octodonta > Octodonta nipae. The sequence continues at coordinate 102,712,038 of CM067217.1, forward strand.
TCTATATATAAATAGGCTAAGACAAAACGATTAGGTACCATTTTCTCCTCTGTTTCTCAACCGATTTTCTTCATTTTTGTTTTGTTTAGTAGCTACTGCCGACCTTCAGTGCAGAATGCTAATCTTAATTTATAATATTGGTTCATTCATTAAATAAAATATAATAAAAATTCATTATTTACGTCAATAATGTCAATGCCAAACAAATGAATGTGCCGCGTGCCGCTGCCGCCAGACTCAAACCATTGAGTAATTATATATAGACAGACCAATGCTATTACATACTTAGAGCATGTACTTCTGGAGGTGGCATGCAAGCGTTGTTATTGTTTAGTGGGTAAAGTAATCGTTAATATACAGGGTGGCGGAAATGGAAATGCAACATTTCGTAACCCATAAGCAGTTGTATATATAGTTAAGATGAAATATAAGGTAAGAGGAATTATAGATATACAGGATGGTGATAAAAAATGTTAGAATATGAATTGATTTATAGAGTAGACCACGAAGAGTTCCATATATATAATGATTGACATATAGGTCGGAGTAGAATTATAGTTACAGAAGATAATTAAAAATTTCATAAACAAAAAGAGTAAATATGGTGGGTCATAGGCAGTGGCATATACAGAATGGTTTACCCGGTGGTTGAAAAATGTTAAAAAATATTATGCGTGGTCTATAAGCAGTTGCATATACAGGGTGGTGGAAATATATAATGAGATGGAATTACTATAATGAGGATTTTAATAAATGTTAGAGAATTGAGTGCAATTATAGCTATACAGGGGTGTTAGAAAAAATAAATATGTAGGGTAGCCCATTAGCAGTTGAATTGTTGTCATATTAAATTAAGAATTCTGAATTTGAACACAAACAAAGTTCTGTGAATTATATCTGAAAAAAACGTGAATTTCGTTACTTATTTGTAGAAGCGAGATGTAAGACCGACATCTAGGATTTTCGAGGAAACTATCACACAGAGGTTCCGAATCTGGATCCGTTCTGTGTAATTGCTGTTCTCCCTAAAGTCCTAGGATAGAATGTCACGATAAAATTTTCATGTTACTTAACCTGCCAGAGATATTGACACAATTGGTCGAATTTCGACCACTGGGCGACAGCTAGTTTATATTATTACCCATTCTTTGGGTACCTATCTAACTGGAAAAATGATTAAAGAACTCTTTGTACAAATAGTTCCAACTATTGCTATAAAAATCTATCCAGTCCGTCACTGGTTTCATTCCCATCAATCGCTGGGATAGAAAAAAAAGAGCTAGAAGGTTCGGATGGAAAAAAAACTTATCTCGAAATAACTCGACAACTGTAAAATTGACACCGAATTGTACGAGAGAATTCGATGCTGATTTTAAAAGGAGCAGCCCACCATCGCAGCAGTTAGTTAGTGCGGCGAAGAGCTTATGTTGTATTATTATTCTGATATTCGAATCAGCAGTTTCTGTATATTTGATGTTAATAAAAGTTCTAAAAAGTGGTACTGAAAATTAGTTTTTAAATTTTAATTGAACCCACGGAGTATATAAGAAATTTGGTGATCAGAAGTAAAGGATTAAGTGATGTTAAAATCAAAATTTGATTTATGGAAACCCGATCATGGAAAAAGTAAAAAAAAAGAAAAATCAAGCAGATTACGGATGGACTAGATGAAAAAATTATCCATATCCTGGAAAAACGAGACAAAAAAGAGAAACATCAGGAAGAAATTCAACAAAGGATGGTGAAATCTTTTGATGAAAAACGTAAATTAGAAATAGAAAGTTTTGTCACTACCATGGAAGAAAAACAACAAAATGTTGTTTCTACGATGAAAAGCGAACAACAAAATCTTGTTACTGCCATGGAAGAAAAACAACAAAATTTAATGGAAGAATTATTTTCGAAATTTGCAGAAAAACAAGGCTAAACTGAAGAAAAAAGACAACTGCAATTAATGCAAATAGTATCTCAAGTTAATGAAACAGTTTCTGAAAGAATGCAAATAGTTGAGTCAGACATAAAAGAGCTAAATGATGACATTAAGACCATAAATATACCGTGGATACTCATGAAACAAAAGTAGATGACCCCGATTCCACCCAAAGCCAGGTAAAATTTGAAATCAGTTCAATTCAAGACACAGTTCAAGGCCAAATATGTTCCATTAAACAAACAGTTCAAAGTGAAGTACAAGATAAAAGCAGTGCCATCCAAAATAAAGTAGAAACATAAATTTAAAAAATGCAACAGGGCTTACAGTGAGGAAAATACCAGAAAACCGTGAGTACCACCGGTTCCGTGAGTAAACCAACCACATTTTGTGGCAATTCATCTTGGCCCATATATAAACGGCAATTTGAAGCCGTGGCTGCGGCTAATGGATGGAATAACCAAGAAAAATCTACCTCTCTTGTAATTTCCTTAAGAGGTCTGGACTTAGAACTCCTACAAAGCATTCCAGTCCTTGTTCATTACAAGGCAATTTTGACAAGATCATCGCCATCCAGGACAAAGGATACGACAATCAATCCCTGAGTCAAGTGTACCAGGTGCAACTAAGCGGACATGGCTTTCTAGATATTTTGAAAAAACCAAATTCTGTCGATATAGACAAATCCCTCTAGCTCCTTTGTTTTTGATTTTATAAAAAAAGTGTAAATATCAAAATTGAAGGGAATTGTATCCCGAATATGATTGTCATGTCCTCGTTTGCGTGACAGCTCTCGTTTTCGAGATATGACACAAACTTTTTTTGTATGGAAACCATAGTTGGCTATAACCTCAAAAAATCGGACATTTTTAGAGCTTTTCAACGATATAATACTCGATATAGTTATTCATATAAATAACGGTGTTATGAACGCTTTTCTCTCTTATTTTCACTTTTAACGTAGTTAGCCATGAAATAGATTGATTTATTAATAACTATTCCAAAAAATATTGAACGATTTTTTTAATAGGTATATCAGATATAGCGAAAAAACTAAATAAGTAGGTACTTACTAAAAACTTAAGAAATTAATGTATATAATAATGGTTACAATTTATGTTCGAAAAGTTCTCCATTGTTATTTAGACAAAAATTTTATCTTTTTATGATTGACATTACCGCTTTCCTCACGGACCGCAATTTCTTCAATTGCTTGTAATACCGCCTCCCTTACGTCACCAACTGTCTCATACTTTCTTTTGTATATTTTGTTTTTTTAGCGCACCCCATAAATAGAGGTCTATAACTGCCAAATCGGGAGCCCGGGGTGGCCATTCGCGTGCGCCATTTCTTCCTATCCAAGAGTTTGGATAGATATTATCTAAGTGTTGTCTTACTAATAACGAGTTATGAGCAGGTGTTCCATTATGTTGGAACCACTCAATTTCTAAACGAGTTCTCAAATTCAAATTATGCAACATGTCTTGAAAAGTGTATTGCAAGAAATGCAAGTAGCGCTCCCCAGTAAGTGATTCGTCATAGATAAAAGCCCCAGAATAGTAGACCCTGTGATACCTCACCAAACATTAACACCAAATATGGTCATTGTGTCTATTGAACATACCGCAGTAAATTCATCTAACCATAACATCATTAATGGAAACTGTGGATTGTCAAAGCACATTTCCCTAAACCATGTACAAAACAAAATATGTCGATATTCGTCACCAGCATGCAAAGTTTGAGAAAGAGAAAGTTTGTATGATGCGCTTTCAGTACCTTAACTACAGTTCGTTGAGATGTGCCAGCTTCTGCCGCAATCTCACGAGTTGATGTACGTTCCTTTGTTGCTTGAGTAAAAGATCCATATCTGCGTAAACTATCGTAAAGCCTCTTAAATGCACATAGAGCAGGTTGACGACGATTAAAATATCTATGGAAGTATTCCTCAGGTGCACGAACTGAATTTTTATAGCATATGATATAACATTCCACCATATTCAGTTTTTCTTCGTTAGAACATTACATTTTATCAAGAAAATTGTCAATATCGACTGTCAGTTCAGCACTACTAATGGAATTACTCTCAAATGAGGAAACGTCAAAGTGAAAACAATATTTTTCATGGCTACCTACGTTAAAAGTGAAAATAAGAGAGAAAAGCATCCATAACTCCGTTTTTTTATGAAAAACTATATCGAGTATAATATCGTTGAAAAGCTCTAAAAATGTCACGCAAACGAGGAGATGACAATCATATTCCGGATACAATTTCCTTTAATTTTGATATTTACACTTTTTTATAAAATCAAAAACAAAGGAGCTAGAGGGATTTGACTAAATCGACAGAATTTGTTTTTTTCAAAATATCTAGTAAGCCATGACTTTTACAAAAATCCGAAAGTGTCATTAAATTGGGCAGTAAAACTGCAAATCTTTGCCAGTTTAACCATTGCTCTATCTCCACTAGTTTCCGAGATCCCCATATTGATCATCAAAAAAAACTCACCCTGTATAATACTATGAAACTACAAACACATAATATTAATATAAATGTTCTATATGAAGAAATTTCTTCATTTAAAGACACAAGCTCATTCTAAAGACTGTACAGTTCTTAATCAAAGTGTTAACAGCATCTACAGTTATAGTTGTTTCTCTGGAGAAGGCTAAGTCACGGGATGAAAGAAACAGGGCATGTATAAATTTAATAAAGAATGAACTATTAATATACCTTAAAATGGATATAGAGTGCAACGATGTAGTTTAAACATCCTTTATTAACAAAAATTTGTTAGATGTTGCTTGAAGTACAAAAAATGTGTATGAAAAATGTTTAACGGAAAAATTATTTATTTTCAGATGTTGTACTTATTTTTTTAACTTGAATGGTAAATATACTTTATTTCCTTTTAATAATGGTGGCAACCCTAGTTACGAAATATGTCCTGTAAGGACCTTTAGTGAATTGTCATATTCATCTTGTTATGATCATAATACCACATGACTTAGGCCCTAATATTACTCGTTAATAATCTGTAAGACTTTATACAGTCTATTGCGCTTTATATCCCTTTGCATGCACAAAGTTAAGGAAATCTGATAAATATAATTTTATTATATTAGTTGCACGTCTAACTTCGAAAATTAAAAAAAATAGTAATAGAATGTTCTCTTCCTCCAACATTGTCAATACCGATATTTACCAGTAAATAATTCCAATTAGTTTTATAATAGCCACAACTACCAAATAATCAATTCGTGAATCTAGGAACAACAAAAAGAACAAAGCATGTACTTATTACTTACATAGGTATCTTTCTTACAGATATTCAAGCGATTTGTGTTCAGTTTATTAATAAATAATTAATATTAGTTAAGACTATTTAATCCAAAACTCACAACCTCTTAAAATAAGGTGGAAAAAATCATTTACCCTTTTAACATGATAACGTGAATTTTTTTACGCGTAGTCTGCTAGAAAAGCGTTTAGTAAACAGTACTTTGATCTACCGTTGTCACCAGAAAACGTATCTAAATTATATGCACATAGTACGGGAGTTAGGTTAAATTTTATAAAACTATTTCACCAAAAGTTTCACCTTGGAAATATTTGAAAGTTTATTTATTATCTCGGTCGTTCCATCGAAAATCACTTGAAAATGTATTGTATATGTAAGACGGTGATAGAAAATGAAATTCTCACAGTGAACTGTGCTCTATAGGTACGTTGTGATTCAATAATTACAATATAGTTGAGGATTATTTGTTTAAAAGACTTTCTAAGAAATCATTTTTACAGTCTCTAAAGATTTATAGTTACCTATAAGTTTTCTGGAATTATTTTAAATATTTTTTTAATTTCAGAAATTCGTTTTTTATCTTATATATAAAAATACATAATCCGTTTGCAAAACTAAGAAAACTAAGTAGGTTTATATCTGTCAAAATTTTCAAATTTGAATTAGTTTCGAAGATATCCCCCAAAAATTAAAATAGCGTGTATGTCGGAGGAGTGTAATATTTCACTAATGGAAAGCTTTATTATGATAAATTATTTTATTGCTGTATGGGGGCAATGGGCTTTTCTGTACTTAATAGGTTTCTTTAAATGATTAAATATTGTTACAACTAGAGATGAGCAAGACTGCCATTTTAAAATAACAATTGAGATTGTTAATAAGTATAAAATTAATAACTTGCGGAAATTGAATTATCCATTGGTGAAGTGGGGAGGGGGCAAATATTTTTGTTACTTGTAATTTAAGAAATCCAAAGATATACAGCAGTAAGAATTAGGGTGTAGTTTATTTTCGGAAAATACACATAGATATGTTTCGAAATTTTGTAAAAACTATATTTATTGGGTTGGGCTAGCGTGAACTAAGCTTACAAAAATTTAAGATATCGGATTTGAGATTGATACAGACATAAAATTTGGTATGTAGACTCTTCCACTAAAATGTATAAGCATGAAATTATTATTTTGCAAAAACTAATGTAGCCGATGTTGTGTGAGAGGGTAGAAATGAACTGAACTCAGTGCTGCCAGTGGCTAAGATTAAGATTCATACAGTGTAACAAAAAATTAAGAAAACACTATACGTTTACTTATTTTTAGACCAGAAACCGCAAGTAAAATCCATACAGTCATTTGACAGATAATAATGCACAATGGCGGATTCAGGATTGTCATTGGGGGGGATCTCGTTGGAGGGTCGCATGACCTCACTGAAAGTCGGGTTTAGCACAATAAACAACTATAAAAGCATACTATGCAAATGATTTGGGGGGGGGCTTTCGCCCCTTTGCCCTCCCCTTTGGATCCGTCATTGACAGTGCTCCTGTATTATATTAGATTACTTTTTCTCCGATGTCCAAACAAGAGGAGGTTATCAATTCGGCGTGCATTTTTTTAAATTTATTTAAAGTTATAAATCCGTACATTTAAAATTATGAAGTCAGCTTCTGTTTGTATGTCATATTAAATTCAGCCGCTCAATGTGAGAACCCGCGCTGTTAGCAGCCCCCCAAACTGTGGTTAGTCACTGCCGTTGTGGATCTTGTTAGCTTCACCTTCATACATACCCTGCTGGCAAGGATAGCATCGCTAGTAGCTATACCATCAAATTATAAAGATGGAAAATCAGTCTCTCGCATCATACGTGTGCTCGCCATAAGAGAGCTATTTGAAGATATATGTTATAAATTTTAAAAGACATCAGTTACTTTCATTTTTGTAAGCAATGTCTCCTGGAATATGTTGATAACATAATCACACAAAATTGACAAGTTTCAGAATTACATAAATATCATATTTTTCGAATCGAATAGGATTGTTCTATGTTGGCACAATTTTGAGTAAATTTATACCAAAAATGGGAAATTTTGAACATTGGCATTTTATATCTGTAAGTATTCATTTTTACTTAGACAAACAAGCATCCAACGTTTCAATCGTTTTTTTTTAATTTTTAATTAACCTTTGTTCTGACAGAATAACTATTACGAAATGCAAACAATTTACAATTGTACATATTATTGGCCTAGACCAAACAAATGAAATTTTTTCATGCCAAAATACTTATCCTCGAATTCCTAGACGAACGCCTTCATTACCTTTGTTCTTACACTTGTTAACAATATTTGATGATTCATAAAAAATGAGGGTTTTTATGTCCAAATAAACAGACATTTGGTGTGTAAATTAATTTTTCAAAAGACGAAACGAATTAGTTTAATTTTAATTGTCTAATATGAAACACAATTGCTTATGGGCTACACAATAAAATTGTTTTTTCTAATCACGCTGAATGCCTATAAACACACCCTACTCTAAATTTTAACCACCCTGTAGTTGCCACTGCTTATGGGTCACGCCATAAAATATTGGGTTTATATGACATTTTGAACCACACTGTATAATTATAAATATACAGCTCCTATTAACCAGTACCTGGGTGACCGAGCTTCACTCGTAAATTGAAGGTTTTATCATAAACGTACATTTATTTAAATAATCGGATGTAAACTAATTTAAACCCCCAACATAATATTTTTTTTACATTTTTTATTTACATGGAGTTACTACAATTCTACTCCCCTCTATATTTCAACCAACCTATATGTTCAACTTCTTATGAAAAACCCATTCAAACGTTTTTTTTCATCACGTTATAATTCCACTTCATTCTATATTCCAAAAACCCTGTATATGCGACCACTTTTGGCCATTCCACAAACACTTTTGTGTCCAAAATCTTTTAACTAACCTCTGTAACTATAAGTCTACTTTGCCCTATTTTTCAACCATTATATATACGCATTATACATATATATTCTAACATTTTTGCAAACACTTTGTAGAACTATAATTCCGCTTCACCCTATATTTGCATATTTTTATAGGCTACCAATTTTAAATCACACTGAATAACTATAATTTCACACCACCATATGTTTTAACTACCCTGTATATGCATTTGTTTGTGGCCACCTATTGTAATTTTTTTGAACCACCATGTATAATTATAATTCCAGTTCATCCTATATTGCAACCACCCTGTAAATGCAAATGCTAATAAGATACCCTGTAGGTATAACATTCTATTAACATTTTTTTAGCGACCTGCACAACAATACTTTTACTCCGTACTGTATGTCAGCTATCATTAATTTCCAACTGCTTATGGGGTACCCTATAAAATATTTTTTTCTCCCTTTTTTGTAGCCATACTATAATTCCATTTGACGCTATATTTTACCAATCCTACAGAGCAACTCTTATGGATCAGCTTACAAATTTTGAACGACCCTGTATAATTATAATATTATATGCATCAAATTAACATGCGAAATCATGAGATCTTACTCATCCAAAAATTGCCTACCGTGCCAATTTTCTCACCTTGAAAACTTGATATGTCTAGCTATAAAAATATAACGCTAGGAAAATATGACCGAGGCATAAAATAGTTACATGTTCGGAACATACAAATACAATATTACAATTTCAATACATCCTATATTACAACCACACTGCAAATGCAAATGCTAATAAGCTTACCTATAGGTAGTATAACGTTCTATTACATTTTTTTTAGCGAACCTGCAGAACAATACTTTTACTCCGCCCTGTATGTCAGCTATCATTAATTTACAACTGCTTATGGGGTACCCTATAAAATTATTTTTTCTCGCTTTTTCTAACCATCCTACAATTCCATTTGACGCTATATTTTAACCATCCTGTATAGCAACTCTTATGGACCATCTAACATATTTTGAACAACCCTGTATAATTATAATTTTGCACCACCAATTCATATTATATGCCCCAAATTAACATGCGAAATCGTGAGATCTTACTCATCCAAAAATTGCCTACCGTGCTAATTTTTTCACCTTGAAAACTTGAAATGTCTAGGTATAAAAATATAATGCTAGAAAAATATGACCGCGGCATAAAATAGTTACATGTTCGGAACATACAAACACAATTTTTATTGAAAGAATGTTTAAAAAAAGTTTCACTCTCAAATAGGTCACCAAATCACCCTTTATTAAAAGAATTTTTACAACAGGGGTCACTCTTACGTAGGTTACCAAATTACCCGGTTTTGAATGCCTTGAAATTACAAAGTCGCCGCCTTGATTGTTATAAACTGTCAATAATTTTTTTAATAATTTTATTTCTCAATAAAATGATTTTTCCCAAAGATGAGACCCTCACCAATCGATTTGTATCCATCGAAACTTAAATCGTTAGAGCCGTTTTCCAGAACTCAATATATATATATATATATATATATATATATATATATATATATATATACAAACATTGCTCGTATTATAGTATTAGATTAACAACTTATTATGGGCTACAATTAATATTTTTTACTCATTTTGTATAACTGCCATAACTGTTATAACTGTTATAATCTCTAACGGAATGTTTTAATGTTTCATTTTCTCAAAATTTGAATGCAACACCTCTGGTATCGTAGTAGCAAAGTTTTCCAAGACATACTTTATGATTTCAATAAAGCCTTCGTTAGTTCAAGAAATACTGTAGGCAAGGGCTAGTGATCACTCCTCGTATATCGTGAAAATCGTTTGTGGCATCATACACTGCAAACAGGTGTCTAGTCGCGCTTGTGGCTTCAGATGTCATAGTGGAAGAAATCTTCAAACCAATTTTTCGGTCTTAAAAGCGAGGGTATGGCGAAACTGAACATATTGGGCAAGTCTACACTGCTTGAAGAATACCGCCCATATCTCAGATTCAATGATGCCACTTTGTCGTTGTATGCACATGATGCCACAGTAAATGCCATATCACGTATGTGTGTGTGTGTGTGTGTGTTAGGTGGTTTCCGGGAATTCATCCACGTAGTTAATAACTGATCCCTGCGGGGATCGATGGTAAAATGACGACTTTTCCGCAGAGTCACATCTGGCTTGTAGTTGGGCTGGGTGGTGATGAGAATTAGGATGAAGGTATCTGTTGGTGTGAGTTGCTTTCCTATATACCGTATGGCCAAGGGTTCCATCTTCCTTCCATTTATGAGAACATCAAGGAATGGCAGTTGATTGTTGGCTTCAATCTCCATGGTAAATTTTATTTTGTGATGGATGCCAAAAAGGTGGTCTAATAATGTGTTGAGGTGTTCCCTCCCATGAGGCCAAATAACAAATGTATCATCCACATATCGCAACCATAAACTGGGTTTAAGAGTTGAAGTTGTTGGGCTAGGTATTTGGCTAGCTGTTGTGTTGGGCATCCAATTTAGATTACTATTGGCCTCAAAGGTGCACCTTCTTTATGTACTTTTGACAACCCATAGAATTTCGGACATCTCGATGACTTTTCACGCGGAATGAGTTGCAGTTTGAGATTTTTGTCGATCCTACTTGCTTGGATTTTGGCCTTGGTTGTTTTCTCCAGATAAGTTGTTGGGTCAGTAGTAATTTGTTTATATGCTGGATCTTGTAGCAATGTTTAATTTTTTTAGAATAATCCGCTGTATCTAAAATTACAGTCGCATTTCCTTTATCAGCAGGTAGAATGACAATGTCCTTGTTGAGGCGAAGTTGTTTCAAGGCCTCATTTTCTTCCATGGATAGGTTCCTTTTGGGTGGTTTAGACTTTCTTAGAACATGTGACACATCTTGTCTAATTATTTCAGCGGTGTTCGCATCTAATTTTGAAACTGCTGTTTCCACATCACATATTATGCTCTCTGTTGGTATGTGAGAGTGAGCAATAGTGTAATTGAATCACTTAGCCAACACGCCAATCGAGGTAGAGTTCAATTGGGCACTTGTTTGTATCGTTGGTTCCCGTAAACAAAATTTGGTGATCATCAGACAATGCCTTGTTAAGTCTACAAGGTGTTGAGGTGGTTTGTATTTTTCTATTATGATATCCAAAGCTTCGTTGATAGTGATGTTGGTGAAAAGGAACACTACGTCGAAACTTACAAGAAGACACTCTGGTTGTAAGACCGTTTTTCTAAGTATTTCGATGAAATGTGTCGAATTTTTCACATATTAGTCTGCCCCCTCTGCAAACGGATGAAGTTGTTGGGCTAGGTATTTGGCTAGCTGTTGTGTTGGGCATCCAATTGAGCTTACTATTGGCCTCAAAGGTGCAACTTCTTTATGTACTTTTGACAACCCATAGAATTTCGGACATCTCGATGACTTTTCACGCGGAATGAGTTGCAGTTGGAGATTTTTGTCGATTCTACTTGCTTGGATTTTGGCCTTGGTTGTTTTCTCCAGATAAGTTGTTGGGTCAGTAGTAATTTGTTTATATGCTCGATCTTGTAGAAATGTTTGAATTTTGTTAGAATAATCCGCTGTAGCTAAAATTACAGTCGCATTTTCTTTATCAGAAGGTAGAATGACAAGGTCCTTGTTGAGGCGAAGTTGCTTCAAGGCCTCATTTTCTTCTATAGATAGGTTCCTTTTGGGTGGTTTAGACTTTCTTATAACATGTGACACATCTTGTCTAATTATTTCAGCGGTGTTCGCATCTAATTTTGAAACTCCTGTTTCCACGCCACATATTATGCTCTCTGTTGGTATGTGAGAGGGAGCAATAGCGTAATTGAATCCCTTAGCCAACACGACAATCGAGGTAGAGTTCAATTGGACCGAAGATAAGTTATAAACGGTTTTATTCATTTCCAGTTGCCGTGAGGTTAGAGTGTGACCGTTATTTTCGGAGAAAGATTCGTTTTTGAGCTTCTGTTGGAGTTTCAGTTTGTTAAATTTTGTCTTTTGTTACATTGTTGTCAACTCTGCATTCGTTTCGGCCCTAAATTCGCTAATTTCATCGAATTTACCCATATTATCGGGTGGAGTGTATTTCTTACCTGTAGGTGGATATCTAAGAGTTTAGTATTAAGAACATCCAAATCTCTTCTGACATCACGTATGGCTTCCCTAAATAGGGCACAACTGCTTTCCATTAGATATTCTGTGTTTTTCTGTTGTTCTTCCAGAACTTTACCGTCATGTTTTTCGGAATAACTCCTTCATCGCGGCATCGTTGTAAAAACTGTAGATCGCACAAAAGTTTGCTTCGTTTCGGGCGTAATTTCTCAAATGTTTTACACAAATGAAAAGTATTCTCCCCGTAGAGATTCACTATATTTGTTTTCGCGGGCACTAAATGTGTTAGATAGTTTCCTGGAATTTATCCGTGTAGTTGATAACTGATCCCTGCCGGGATCGATGGTAAATTGACGACGTTTCGGCAGAGTCACATCTGCCCTCTTCAGGTCGGTTTGCATAATTCTCGTAGCCTTCTGCTTTCGCTTCTAGTTACTCGAATACTAATTCTCATGAGCGCACTCGCTGTTATATAGTCGAGGCTCGGCGCCTGACGGTTGGCACCGTGAACGGCTGCGTGTGATTGGCCCTTGGCGCTCAGTGGCCGCTTGCTGATTGGTTATATCCGGTTAAGTTGTTATAGGACGGGTCCAGGCCGGTACGGTGTTTAATAGAATTTTCCAACAATTCGATTCCGTGCGTTTAGACTGTGAGGCCTCTTCGCTATTTCAATTGCCTCTCTTACGAGTCTTGATTTCGGGTGTTCTATATTTGCCAGTACTCTGGTGTTCTCAAAGTCTGTTCGGTGTGACGTCGTGGCGTGTTCCGCAATGGATGTTGTTTTTTCCAGCTTTCTTACAGCGTTCTGGTGTTCATCACGTCTAGCTTGAATTCTTCTGTTGGTTTGCCCCACAGAGGTATTATGACAGTCTGCACATGGAATCTGGTACACTCACTGTTGATCTAAAGGGATCCTCGTCTTCGAATTCCTCAACACCGTGCTTATTTTTCACACAATATCGATACTATTTTCAGGAATTCCCGGAAATCACCTAACAGATTTAGTGCCCACGAAAAAACAAATATAGTGAATCTCGACATTTGTGTAAAACATTTGAGAAATTACGTGCGAAAAGAAGCAAACTTTTGTGCTATCTATATTTTTTACAACGATGCCGCGATGAAGGAGTTATTCCGAAAAACATGACGGTAAAGTTCTGGAAGAGCAACAGAAAAACACAGAATATCTTATGGAGAGCTAGTTGTGCCGTAAGTAGGGAAGCCATACGTGCTGTCAGAAGAGATTTGGATGTTCTTAATACTAAACTCTTAGATATCCATCTATAGGTAAGCAATACACTCCACCCGATAATATGGGATAAATTCGATGAAATTAGCGAATTTAGGGCCGAAACGAATGCAGAGTTGACAACAATGCAACAACAGACAAAATTTAACAAACTGAAAATCCAACAGAAGCCCAAAAACGAATCTTTCTCGGAAAAGAACTGCCACAGTCTAACCTCACGGCAACTGGAAATGAATAAAACCGTTTATAACTTATCTTCGGTCCAATTGAACTCTACCTTGATTAGCGTGTTGGGTAAGGGATTTAATTACGCTATTGCTCCCTCTCACATACCAACAGAGAGCATAATATGTGGCGTGGAAACAGCAGTTTCAAAATTAGATGCGCACACCGCTGAAATAATTAGATAAGATGTGTCACATGTTCTAAGAAAGTCTAAACCACCCAAAAGGAACCTATCCATGGAAGAAAATGAGGCCTTGAAACAACTTCGCCTCAACAAGGACATTGTCATTTTACCTGCTCATAAAGGAAATGCAACTGTAATTTTAGATACAGCGGATTATTCTAACAAAATTCAAACATTGCTACAAGATCCAGCATATAAACAAATTACTACTGACCCAACAACTTATCTGGACAAAACAACCAAGGCCAAAATTCAAGCAAGTAGGATCGACAAAAATTTCCAACTGCAACTCATTCCGCGTGAAAAGTCATCGAGATGTCCGAAATTCTATGGGTTGCAAAAGTACATAAAGAAGGTGCACCTTTGAGGCCAATAGTAAGCTCAATTGGATCCCCAACACAACAGCTAGCCAAATACCTTTTTTTTGAAGGCGGAAATCCATTATGGACAATTTCAGCTTAGAGTCTATCACTCAAATTACTGTGGGACTCACACCCACTAAAACGCCCTTGTTGTTTCTGCAGTTTATGAAGGTGGTGGTACTGTGATTTCTAACTTGCGTCGCCACCTTCCTGCCTTTCTTTGCCTTCATCACACCATTCTGTTTAAATCTTCTTTCTCCTTTTCCTCTATAATTTCCCTTATCCAATTGTATATAATTTCCTTGTTCTCTACTTTCTATCATTAGTTTTATCACGTTAGATGGTTTTATCCTTTCACCAATCGTTTTTTCTGTTCTTGTTTTATTCCTTGCATATCTTTCGCAGTCAAAAACCACGTGCTCCATTGTCTCCTCAATTTGGCACATATCACAGTTACTCCCCCTATCCTTTTCAGGTATGCTTTGACACTACCATGCCCAGACAAAAATTGTGTCATAAAGTAATGTGTACTTCTGTATTTGCTGCTCGCCCATTTTGTTAGGTCTGGTATTAGTTTCTTTGTCCATTTCGCTTTTCCCGTTAGCGCATCCCATTCTTTTTGCCATTCTTTTAGCGTATTATTCCTGTTTTCTCTGTATTTTTCACCGACTTCCAAAAAGGAGGGGGTTATCAATTCGTCGCGTATTTTTTTTCGCTTTTTTTTGTATTATGTTACCTGATTTCTTCTCCTGTGGTGCACCGTTTTGAATGAATATGGTCTTGTTAAATAGGGTATATTTCCGGATTGGTGAAACTTCAAATTTTGGAAAAGAATTCTATTGGTAAAGTGATAAGATTTGTGAATGAACACATGCGTGCATGGAAATCGACCAATATCCCTGATATTTTAGTCGATTTTTCGATAACTCCTTAAGGATGTGTATAGTTTTTTAACGTTTAATCTATTAAGGAAGATCCTTAGGTGATCTCGTATACTTTTCTGGGAGGTGCAACTTGCAGTTTTGCCGAAAACTGCCGAAAATTCCAAAATTCTTATCAAAAATTTCATGAAATGACATAACGGACATTTCCGCATAAATATTTTTAATTCCAACGTAATAGTGCGGTAATTTTAGGTACTGGAAGTTTTAATTGCGAATTTGAAATTTTTTTATGTATATCTCAAGCATATATGTAGTAAAGCATAGTATTTTCGGCTCTTTAAATCAATTAGTACCAAGCTCGTTTTGTTTGTATACCAGGCAAATACCTATTTAAATGCAAATTTTTCCATTTTGCGAAGACAATGCTTTTGGTTGCCACATTCTCCCGGCCTAATAGAAAATTCAGTGACAACACATGTCAAACTTTAAACTGCTACCTGGTACGTTTATAGACAGGGTGTTTAGTTATAGCAAACAAGATTACAAAGTAGTGATAGAATGAGTTGCATTTATATGAAGATTGAAATATAGGATGGACTAGAATGATAGTGGTCCGTAGGCAGCCGCATATACAGGATGGTTGGAATATAGGGTGACTGGACGTTTGGTGGTATAAAAATGTTGGAAAAAATGTGAAATTAAAATTATAAAGCGTGATTAAAAAACTGTTATATGATGTGGACATAAGCAAATCATATACAGGATAGTTGAAATATATGCTGCAGTTGAATTGTATTCATACAGTGTGATTAAAAAATTATTTCTTTTATAGCCCATAAGAAGTTGCATAAAGTGTGGAGAGGAATTAATATTACACAGAACGATAATATAAAATGTAAAAAATGAACTAATTTATGGGCTAGCCCACAAGGAGTTATATACTATGGTTGAAATATAGGAAGGATTTGACTCCGTATATATGGGATGGATTCTACTTCGTCCTATAGAAGGCAGCTAACAAATTTATGCTTGTCCGTGGGCAGTCGTATATACAGGATGGTTGGTACATAGGTTGGAGTGGAAATATCTATAGTTATACAGGGTTGTCAAAAAAGTTGAAAAAAGGTTACATGGCGTAGTCCATAAGGCATAAATATATTTTGGGCTTATGAAGTCAACACGTACTAGTACATTTTGTTGGGAAAATATCATTGTGTAATGTTGAGGCTTTCGATGTCACCTGGTTCTGTGTATTAAGGTTATACATACAAAATAAAAAATAAAGAATGAAAACTACCTGAATTCAAAAATACTAAAATGTTGAAAATAAAACATGTTTAAAAAAATATAACCGACTTCTACCTATAACTAAAAAGCTAAAAACTACAACTCTAGCAAATAAATAACGCGTTCAATGTTGTTCGGTACCTACCCAGGAAGTAAAAAATGTAAACATTAAAAGGTGCTCATTTTTAACAAATTAATTACCTATCAAGCTAGTATATTTTTGAAGTCGATGCCAAGCAACAATCAATTTGATGAATTAGTAGATAAGTACGCAATGAAGGATTTTAGATTTGCTTGGCACCGGCTTCAAAATATACTACTGGGTACCTACCCAGGAAGTAAAAAATGTAAACATTAGAAGGTGCTCATTCTGTACAAATTAATTACCTACCAATTTAGTATATTTTTGAAGTCGGTGCCAAGCAAATCGAAAACCCTTCGTTGCGTACTTATCTACTAATTCATCAAACTTGATTGTTGCTTGGCACCGACTTCAAAAATATACTAGATTGGTAGGTAATTAATTTGTACAGAATGAGCACCTTTTAATGTTTACATTTTTTACTTCCTGGCTAGGTACCTAACAACATTGAATGTGTTATTTTTTTGCTAGAGTTGTATTTTTATTTTTAGCTTTTTAGTTATAGGTAGAAGTCGGTTATATATTTTTTTTAAATGTTTTATTTATTTTCGTAATTTTCTCTAAGTTCTTCTACCGAATACCGGCTATAACTGCCGTTGTCTCATACGAGATCGTTCTATATCCGCTTATTATCCGCACCAGCGCCCCTCTTTGTATTTTTAACATCATGTTCTTATATCTTTTTATCTTCATACTGCCACGTCTAATTGTTACGGCACGTTCTCTAAATATACAATTGCTACGCGTCGCCAAATTTCTACCCACCCTAGTTGTGCTAGGGGTAGCAAGAACGTATGTCCGGTAGTCTCAGTGAAGACGGGGGTTTCGTTTTATTTGAACGTATATGCCAGATATTATTACTTGGGGGATATAAATAAAGAGAGAAAATAAGGGCGCCAGGTAGATTCCCCTGTACCTTCTAAATACACATAATCAGGATAAAATTTTGCTAATTTGTGGCGCTAAATTTCTAAATATAAATAAATAAATGATGTAAAAAAGGAATAATAAGCATACAACAGTTCTAAAATATAAGTTTAATTTGCGCGAACAATCTAGTACAAGGCGCTAAAAATATGCCATAGGGCACTCTATTAATGCAAGCTGTCTTAGAATGTTAAAGCTAAATATACCTAAGGAAAAAATGAAATGAAACAAATATACACTTATGGGCAGAGATTCAAACTGTACATATAAACATGTGAGATCCTCAATAACCCGGATACAAATATTTAAAGATTCCTCTAATACAATAATTCTAATCAATATCTATCATTCAATAAAATTCAGAATTCCGACGTTGGGTGTCTCATCTATACTACACTCAAGCTCGAGGGTAAGTGCAATCGATCATAATAATAATAATAATAAACCCGATAGTAGGCTAATGGTCTTTACTTTCGGTTAACAAATTCTATTTTACTAATTTCAAATCAAATACGAAGATTTATATTATTATTGTGAAAATAACTGATAATGAAACAGTAACCAGATACACAAATTGTCACTTATCTGAAACCACAGCTGAAGCTGAAGTTAGAGTCCCTTGCACTCGCTTCACCACTGGAACTCTGATGATAGAAATACCAGCTAGCTATAATACAGTCTTCATATATGCACCATCAATTAGTTCATCTGCATGTTAAGTCCATGATCGGCATGATACCATAATGCCTAACCAGATCGGTGTTCTAGGGTCGTAACAGAACAGCAAAACACAACCCAATCTCACTGGACGGAGAACAAAAACAGTAACGCAGCAAGTAGAAACAAAAACAAAAGGAAGGAATACGACAGAAGTAGAAGGAAAGAAGAAAGAACCCTAAAAAAAGAAGAAAATATATAGCAATAGTCTGATAATACGAGAAATCGGCTAGAGAACAAACAAAAATCACTTACCCTCAACCAAAGGGGTTCTTATACCAAAGGTTCCATTGTGAGGGTGGCCCCAAATACTATGACCACTCCGAATAATTACGCAACAACAGAAATTTTCAAATCCTCAATGAGAGAATTATCCCAGCAACTAATCAATAGTACTACAATATGCTGGAACACAATGTAGGGATTTCCATATAACTCCCGAACTCGGATGGCTTATCAAAAGCCAGTATACTAGTGGAAAATCCCTTAAAAACAACTGCACGACTTCTCCAGTTAACCTCACACAATTTTGTCCACGCACATACTTCCCGCCTTGTCGACTACAATGACAACTGTCAAGAAAAACACAAATGCCAAGCACGAAATATTAAATATTCGATAAATCAATTCGTCTCAACAGGTCAATTCAAACATCCTTCAAAAATAAATCAGAACGAAACACAATAAATACGGCAAAATCAGCGCGCAAACGGTACGTTATCGATCGCTAACGGAAGGGACGAATAAAACAATATTTTGACCGGTCTTAAACGCGTTTATTTATACTGAGTAACTACGGCATAAATATAACGTAACAATACCTCTGTGCCATGTTGGTGCCCCGTACAAAAGTGTTGATTGTACCACTCCATAAAGCAGTGGTCTCTTTGCATGTGATAGTCCCTTTATGTTTTTCATAATTTTTCCAAGTTTTGCTAACTTATCACCCGCTTTGCTTACAGCACTTACAATGTATCCCGTATGTACCTTGGTGATCGATAAATATACCGCGATACTTTACGCTCTTTTGTGGTGTTATATTTAGATCCCCTATTTCTATTTTTATTTTTTCTCTTATTTTCTGCATTTTTGTTCCTTTGAGTAGCACCGCCTCGCTCTCTTCCGGTGCCCATTTCAACTTTGCCTCTTTCATCCAGTCTCCTATTATTCTTATTGCCTCATTTGCTTTTTCAACCAGTCTGTCAGCGTTTGGCCCTTCCACATATAGTGCCAGGTCGTCTGTGAATGCTATCGTATTTGCACCAGTTCGCAGCTTCTGATTTAGAAGATCATCGTACAATATATTCCATAACGTCGGTCCTAGTACTGATCCTTGTAGTACGCCTGTGTTCATTTTTAACGTTTTTTCTTTCCCGAGTATAATACTTCTTTTGGAGAAATAACTCTCTATTATTCTTATTAGATATTCACTAATCCCTTTCTTCTCCATTTCCTTAACAATACGTTTCCATGATGCCGAATTGAATGCATTTCTAACGTCAAAAGTGATGAGTATCACCTAGCCCGCTCTAGTGCTCCTTGCTTTGTCACGAATCCAGTTTACTGCTTTTACTGTTGATTTCCCTTTCCGAAACCCAAATTGTCTTTCTGAAATTTTTTCATTTTCTAATTCTTTGTCTATTCCGTTTCTAATTAGTGTTTCTAATACCTTACCCATAACGTCCAACAGGCAAATGGGTCTATATGATGTTGGGTCATTCATAGGTTTAGTGCCCTTCCTCAGAAATATTACTTTAGCCTTCTTCCAGATTGTAGGGAATTCCTGTTTCTTTATTAATTCGTTATACATATCCCTTATTGTAGCTTGGTTATTTTCAAATGTTATTTTTATGACTTCTGGCGGTAGATTATCATCTGGTTCAAGTGCTTTTTTCATCTTGATATGCTTAATTGCTATTTTAAATTCTTCTTCTGTTATTTCGGGTACTAAATCTCTTGATATTTTTATTCGCTCTTTCCATTCACCTCTGGTCTTTATAAAAAGGGTATTTGCTATTTCTGTTTTCTTCTCTGTACTAAGTGTCAACAATGGTGTCGGTTGTATCTTTTGGATAGCTATCCCATAAGCCCTTCCCCATACGTCTGTTTCCAGCTGTCTACATAATTCTTCCCAGCATTTCCGCTTGCTTCCGTTTATGAGTTTCTTAATTCTTTCCTTTTCCTATTCATTTCCTCCATCATATCCGGTAGTTCTGTTCTCTTTTTCTTTGCTTCTTTTGTGATTTTCCGCCGTATCTCTACGCACTTCCTTTTAGCTTCCGAGATTTCAGCTGTCCACCAGTATGGGATTTCTCTGTTTTCGTTTCTGTTTATCGGCCTTCTGTTGGCCTTCAGGCATTTTTGATTTCTGTCGTTATTTTTTCTGGTGTCAATTCTTTGTTTATTTAATGTGCCATACCACGTTGCTCGAACACATGGTGACGCCTATGTGTGTTTGTGTACTACCTCTAACGAAAGTTGGATTGCCGTTATTTAATATCTCTAAATTGAATGTAGCAGCCAATTCGGCTATTGTTCCTCCCCTAGCATCCGTCTTAGGAGCGCCCCATAGCAGGGATTTTGCGTTGAGGTCTCCCAATACCATGATTTTGTTCCGTGGTAATTTTCTTAGTGATTGTGCTATATCATTTATCGTACTTCTGTATTCTTCTATTGTTATATTCGGAGAAATATAGCAACATGTTATATTGACATCTCTATGTTTAATAACTATGAAACCTTTATATGTCTCGTATTCCTCAATACCCGTCTCTCTATTCCTAATTTCGACAGCTATGCTTTCCTGCTTGTCTACGATCCATTTTCTGTTTTTTCTAATTATTCTTACGTTTGGCTCGCTAGCTACTATTAGGTCTATTCTATTTTTGAGGGCTATTTCATTAGCCTCATCATGGGCTTTCGCCGATCTTCCTAGATTACTTTGCAGTATCCGAATCTGCATCTTTTCTTTCTTCTGTATTTCTGTTTAGTTGTTGTTTTTCCTGTTTCTACATTTTCCATCATTATATCTATGTCCTTTCGATTCGCACTTAAAGCAGTATTCTTCATTTCCGCAATCAGCTGCTTTGTGGCCCGTCTTGCAGCAGTTCCTACACCAGCCCATTCTATCCTCCCCTTTGCATTCCCTGGCCACGTGCCCACTTTCCCAGCATTTAAAGCATGTCTGCACCCAGCATTTAAAGCATGTCTGCATTTCTCTTTTCCTTTTAATTAAGCCTGTTGTCAGCCCTATCCTAGTCACTTTCATTTCCAACAGTTTTTCAATTGTCTTTTCGTCCGCTATGATAGTTGCCATCTGCATACCACCATTTTGCGCTCTAAGACTTCTAAATCCCTGCATTCCAGTTCCGTCTTAAGTTCCAGTTCAAAGTCTTCTCTATCCGTTGTGATGTCCAGATTGACAATGTTGACCGCCTTCTTCTTGTTTTTCTCCTCGGCCAGGTTTCTTACCCGCATCTTTATAGGTGCTCCTTTTAGCACTTCTGCTATAGGAGCTGCTTTTCCTTTTCCTTTTTATGTCACTATTAGTATGTTACCGTTTCTAGTTTGCCTAATGGTTCTAATTTTATCTCCTCCCCTTTATTGATTAATGTGTTTTTCACCAGGTCTGCATATGTCTGTTCCCCTGCATCAATTATAAGAGCTTCGAACTCCGGATTCCTCTCTTTATTTTTTTGTTCTATTTTTTCATGGAGCACTACTTTCCCTTCATAGTCATTGAAGGCGCAGTGTACCAGCTTTGTATTTCTTCCCGTTCTTTCTTCCGTTCCAATAATAGCTATATGTATACTCAGAGGCTCCGTTCTAGATCAACTACGCATGGCCATCCATCCCTCGGCACGGGTCGCTTGACACCTTGGATTTCGGATTTTTTCGACAGGTTTTCTCCTGTGTGTCACTTCATAGTCGTCTTACACCCTTCCCTCCGACCTTACCGGCATGGGAGACTCTACCAGGAACCGAAGTTCCCGCCGACATTGCTCTCGGGATCATTAGGTGTATGACTTAAGCCCCCTTACCAACGACAAGGTCTTGTGACTCCTAGAGGTGGAGCTAGCCAAATACCTAGACCAACAACTTCAACCGTTTGCAGAGGGGGCAGACTCATATGTGAAAAATTCGACACATTTCATCGAAATACTTAGAAAAACGGTCTTACAACCAGAGTGTCTTCTTGTAATGTTCGACGTAGTGTCCCTTTTCACCAACATCCCTATCGACGAAGCCTTGGATATCATAATAGAAAAATACAAACCACCTCAACACCTTGTAGACTTAACAAGGCCTTATCTGATGAACACCTATTTTGTTTACGAGAACCAACGTTACAAATAAGTGGAGCTCCAATGGGATCGCCACTCTCACCAGTTATAGCGAACCTTTTTATGGAGAGCTTTGAGGAGTTGGCACTAAGAACAGCAACTCTTAAACACCCAGTTTATGGTGCTATATGTGAATGATACATTTGTGATTTGGCCTCATGGGTGGGAACACCTCAACACATTTTTAGACCACCTTAATGGCATCCATCACAAAATAAAATTTACCATAGAGGTTGAAGCCAACAATTAACTGCCATTCCTTGATGTTCTCATAAATAGGGAGGAAGATGCAACCCTTGGCCATACGGTATATAGGAAAGCAACTCACACCAACAGATACCTTCATGCTAATTATCACCACCCAGCCCAACTACAAGCCGTCGTCAAGACTTTAGTAACCAGATCACAAAGACTAGCTGACCAGAACAACATCATGTGACTCTGCCGAAACGTCGTCATTTTACCATATATATATATATATATATATATATATATATATATATATATATATATATATATATATATATATATATATTATATATATATATATATATATATATATATATATATATATATTATATCACACTTCAATTAATTAACTTTTAAAAAAGGTTTTTATTTAAATAAACACAATAATAACAATATAAGTGACAAAAGTTCTGAGTAATAATGAATACAGTAGAAGAGAAATTTTACAATATATAAGTTAAATATCTGAATAGGCATAGTTGACACGGCGATTCTCACGGATGTCGGCGGCGCCGGAATATGACACCACACGTGTCGCTGAGTCAGCTGGGAACGTTGAATTGTCGTTGCCATGTAAGTTATATAACACAAATACACACACACACACACACACACTCCCGGGGTGGTTGTTGGT
This sequence comes from Octodonta nipae, assembly GCA_034190945.1. NCBI lineage: Eukaryota > Metazoa > Arthropoda > Insecta > Coleoptera > Chrysomelidae > Octodonta > Octodonta nipae. Next base: position 102,735,572 of record CM067217.1, read on the forward strand.
CCACTACCGGGCGCCTCCCCAGGTGGCGGATAGGGGAACGCTCTCCAGCAATGGGGAGTACTGAGGATTTCCTCAGGGCGGACCAAAATCAAATAGGGGAAGGAACCCTGAAAATAAACCATTTATGGATATGGGTGATAAGGTGAACTTAATACCCCAGGTGGGTACCTCTGCAGAGGATAATCCCACCACCGGTTCCGATCGATTGAAAGCCTCGGTGGCCGGTGCACGCTCCACGGATTCTGGGGGGAGCGAATTATCACTGGTTCCGTCACATAGTGACAAGAAGAAGAACACTAGTAATGGTACAACATCGACCATTAAAACTAGAGCTGGCAGCAAGACACAATCCAGCCAAGTCCTCCAAAAGGCGGATAGTGGGGTTGACGTCCCCCAAGGGACAACAAATGAGAGTGGCGCTCCAAACAAATTAGGAGCAAAGATCGATGAGCTCTTGACGTTCATTGGGCCTAGGCACAATGTACATCATGAGATCAAGAAACTGGCACACGCCATTAAGTCAGAATATGACAAATATCTGACGTCAAAGACGCGGCCATCTCCTGTAGCGAAACCTGCTACAACACAGACGTCGCCACTAAAGGTGTCAAACACTCAGACACAAGGTGGAAAGCAAAAGGAGGTCCCAAAAGCGGCTGCCTCAAAAGCAGCTAACTCAAAACCGGCTGCATCAACACCGGCGGCCCCAAAGCAGGCGGCTTCAATAAAAGTAACCTCTGTAGCAAGGACCTCGCCACCGAAGGTCTCGCCTTCAGTAGCCTCATCAAGTAAGGCACCACCACCTAAAACTCTTAAACCGGTGCTAGCTAGCAAGCTAAAGCCCGGTAAAGAAGGTTGCCAGAACATCGGGCAAACCACCCAGGGAACAACAAGTAGGGTGGTCAATTCAGAAGCGGAGAGAAACAATGGATTAAAATCGAAGTTTAAACCGCAGATCAAAAACCAACCTTCAAACCAGTCGACTGACTGGCAAGTGGTAAAGAGGAAAAAGGCCCCGAGGACCAATAAGCAAAAACCAGCGCCACATTGTACGCTGCTTATAAAGAAAGGCGAGAAGAGCTCCCATGCAGATATCTTGCGAGGTATCAAGAATAATCCCACCTTGAAGGATATAGGCAAAAAAGTCAATAAGATCCGACGAACAGCTAAGGGAGATCTCCTTTTGTTATTCGCGAAGGCAGACGCTCAGGAGATGGAGCGCTATTGTAACGCCATCAAGAATAAGCTCCCTAGCGGGGCCACTGTACAATCTCGAATACCGCAAATCGAGATTGAAATTAAAGACCTGGACGAGATCAGTACCAAGGAAGACGTAGTAAACCTGCTCAAAGATAATATCGACGGCCTGGCAGAGATCACTGAGGAGGCAGTGAAATCACTTCGACGGGCATATAGATCAACACAAACGGCAGTTGTTTGTCTCCCAGAGGTCCAGGCCAAGAAAGCCATCGCACTTGGAAAGCTGAAACTTGCGTGGGGCACAGTACGTGTTCGCGAGAGGATCAGCCTTCGACGGTGCTTCAAATGCTGGCACTTTGGGCACAACGCACAGGCGTGCAGATTCAAGACTAATCGAAGCAGTTGTTGTCACAGATGCGGAGGCGCTGGTCATAATGCCTCGGCTTGTCAACAACCTGCCAAGTGCTTACTCTGCAAAGAGAAAGATAGTAGGTCAGACTGCCGGCACGTTGCGGGTAGTTGGAAATGTCCGATCTATCAACAGGCGATAAGAGCAGCACAAGCCCGTAAATGAAAGTACTGCAACTCAACCTCAACCATTGCGAAGCAGCCCAAGAAATACTGGTACAGCGGGTGCGGGAATTGGATTGCGACGTAGCCATAATCTGCGAGCAGTACAAAAACTTCGACACCCTGTCCTGGGTAAATGACACAACGGACAGAGCAGCGATATGGGCTTGCGGTAAACTTCCGTTCCAACAACTCCCAAATACCTCCCAACCATGGCTTGTTAGAGCCAAAGTGGGAGGGGTTCACTTCTATAGCTGCTATGCACCTCCTAGTGCACAGCTCGAGGAGTTCGAGTTATTCTTGGACACCTTGGCGGAGGATGTACGGAAGCGTGAATCGGTCGCCATCGCAGGTGACTTCAACGCCTGGGCAATTGACTGGGGATGCCGGGAAACGAGCGCGAGAGGACGAGCTCTCCTTGAGACCATGTCTTCGCTCAACCTGGTACTCCTCAACACAGGAGCCGTAAGCACATATCGCAAAGGCACAGCCAGCTCCATTATCGATGTGACATTCGTTAGCAGCAACCTAATTAAAGGGGGCTGTGAGTGGCGGGTCGATGAGGAGTTTACTAATAGCGACCACCAAGCTATTATTTGGGAAATCAACACCACTCCCAAACGAAGAAGATTGTGTGCCAGTCGTGCGACGCCACAGCCAGTCGGTTGGAACAAAAATGCTTTCGATGCTGATTCATTCGCCTTGGTTATGGAGCAGGAACCATTGTCAATAGCAACAAGCGCAGAAGCCACTGCCAAAGAGGTAATGACAAGCGTTGTCAAGTCCTGCGATGCTTCCATGCCAAGGAGACGGCAGAACAACAGCCGCCCACCAGTTTACTGGTGGAACGACACGATCTCACAACACCGACGAGAGTGTCTCAAAGCACGAAGGCTGCATCAACGAGCACGAAGACGCGACAGGGTCACAACAGAAGAACTAAGGCTCGACTATGAGATCAAAAGACAACAACTACGAAGAGCCATTCTCTCAAGCAAGAGATCCTACTGGAAGGAGTTGTGTGACGAAGTTAATCAAGATCCATGGGGAAAATCGTATAAAATCGTGATGCATAAAATTAAGGCCCCTCCCATGACATCAACGAACTGCACCGAATCATTGCACAGCATTGTCACTAACTTGTTTCCTGCGAAGCCTGAGCTACCCGCTTATCCTTCGTGGCAGGTGAGGGACGAAGATATACCATCAGTGACTATGAATGAGCTGATGGGCGCGTGCAACCGGCTCCAAAACGGCAAGGCTCCCGGTCCAGATGGCATACCTAACATCGCGCTAAAATGCGCCATAGCCAATAGGCCTGACATGTTTATACACATGTATGAGACCTGCCTAAAGCAGGGGGTTTTCCCGGCTAAGTGGAAAAAGCAGAGGCTTGTGCTCCTCCCTAAAGGGGGAAAGAAACCTCCCGACGAACCGTCATCATATCGTCCCCTCTGTATGTTGGACTCTGCGGGAAAACTCCTTGAAAGGATAATAGCAGATAGGCTGGAGCCCTACGTTGAGCCGAAACTTTCTACCAACCAATTCGGGTTCAGAAAGGGGAGATCAACCATCGATGCCGTGAAACTCGTTACCAACATCGCCAGAGAGGCTATCTCGGGAAAGAGATGGAGAAGAGGTGGAAAAAAGTACTGTCTAATAGCCACCCTGGATATCAAGAACGCCTTTAACTCGGCCCGCTGGGACCGCATTTTGGAGGCTCTTGCCAGGATGGAAGTTCCGCAGTACTTGCGCAGAATGGTTTCAGCGTATTTCAAGGACCGCATCTTGTTGTACCAAACTGAAAATGGGCAAGTAGACTATAAGATCACAGGAGGTGTACCTCAGGGCTCTGTTCTTGGCCCCCTTTTATGGAACGTAATGTACAACGACCTGCTCCTGCTCGGTCTGCCTGAGGGCGTCAGGCTAGTGGCATTCGCCGATGATGTGGCATTGATCATAGTGCGCAAGCACATAGAGGAGATACAAACAACCTTCTCATTCGCTATAGCCACAATTCAGCATTGGATGCTCGCAGCGGACTTGAGTTTAGCAGAACAAAAGACCGAAACACTTCTTGTTAGCAGTCGAAAGACAAGGGAAACCATCACCCTCAAAATAGGCGACACCTACATACAGTCGCAGCCCTTCATCAGCTATTTGGGGGTGCTCCTGGACACACGGCTCAACTTCAAAGAGCACATAATCGCGGCCAGCAAGAAAGCAGCTGGGGTACAGGGGGCATTATCTAGAATAATGCCTAATGTCGGAGGCCCTAGACAGATAAGAAGACAACTACTGGCAACAGTAACTACTTCTGTTTTGTTGTACGGGGCACCGGTATGGGAGAAATCGCTCGAGCTACCATCGTACCACCGGAAAATGAAATCAGTCCAGCGGCTCTCAGCGATTCGAGTGGCATCATCCTACCGCACTGTGTCTTACGAGGCGGTGAGTGTGATTGCCTCTACCCTGCCAATCGACATCCTGGCTGCAGAAAGGGAACGGCTTTATCGCAGAAAGTTAGAAAAAGACCAACCGACAGGAAACAGCGATGAAAGAGCCATGAGTCTAGGGCAATGGCAGGAGAGGTGGGACAGCTCTACTAAAGGCCGGTGGACATATCGATTGATACCTAACATCAGTCGTTGGGTCAACCGCCAGCATGGGGAGGTTGGGTTCTACATCACTCAACTCCTGACTGGACATGGATGCTTTCGAGCATACCTGCACAGGTTCAGGAGGGCAAACTCCCCAAACTGCCCACACTGTACGGACGTGATAGAGGACGCGGAACACGTGTTCTTCTCCTGCCCCCGGTTCCAGGATCAACGTGCTGAAGTGGAGAGGATTCTGGAGACTAATATCGTCCCAGAACAATTAGTAGAAGCCATGCTGAAGGGCCCCCAAGCCTGGAACTTGGTATCAGATTACGCGGAGACTATCCTCAAAGAACTCCGCGATACGTTCGAGGAGTAGGCTTTAGAAGCTTTCAATGGAAGAGCAGTAAACATCTGCAATGAACCACTCTTGCGAAGTAGTATTGACTAAGAGTGCCGCAGGGGACCATGGTTGTAGGAGAAAGAGGTTAGGGTTTTAGCGGGTATACGGTATACTGGTTTCAATGCAACGATCTACTCTTGCTTTGAAGTCATTGCATCGGGAGTCCCGCACGACGGCCAGCACGTGCTAGCTAAGTACGCAATGTATTTCCCCCCTCTTCGGATAAAAAAAACACACACACACACACATATATATATATATATATATATATATATATATATGCTTACGACTATTGACCCAGATTATTACTATGAGATACGTATGTAGTCTTGGGATGTAGAGGTCAGGTGCAAATTAAAACAATTTAATCATTAGATTACAACGTTTCGGGGTTTAATATTACTTAATAATTTACCCCTTCATCAGGTAATGTGATTGTATGCCTTTTCACACCGTGGAGTTTACAGATTATATTACTAATTGTCATTTAAACATCAAACTGCTCTAGAAATTCTTATCCTGATTAAAATATAAAATACTATATACTACAAAATACGTTAAAATTTTTTTTTCTAGTCATGTTGACAACTGACAACACAAGTTGACATAAAACATAAACACAGACTATACCATAGAATAACATAAATCGTACTTAGTAGTTTTCATGTATAACGTCAGAGATATTAACCAGAGAAATCTTTAATAACATTTAAACTTTATATACAGATTGATGGATGCAGTAATTAATGCGAAATCGGTATAGTTCGCCCTGCAATAGTAAAATTACTTAACAAAATTTTATCTCCATACATATTCCGATATCTACACCATGTATGAACCGTACACTACACTACACTCAAATAGAACACAGACACGTCTAAACACTTTAAAAAGATTAAAAAAAAAAAATTTTAATGATAATACATTTGGACTACGTTGCTAGCTTTCAGTGTTCTCCTGCCAATGGTTATGTGGAGTGTAAGGCCTGTCAGGTGTCAGCTACCAGGCCCGGTTTATATCTTCTTTTGTCTATCTGGATCAAATGCGAGTATATGGAACTCAGATTTTGTATATCTGTTCTCGCATTAAGGGCATTATCTTCTTGGGCTATCCTCCACATTTCCAGGAAAGTTCTTTTTTTATGATTTTTTTCTATGTCCAACACACTAATATTATCAATCAATAGTAGGACACAAGCCAGATTTTGATAATATTAGTGTGTTGGACATAGAAAAAAATCATAAAAAAAGAACTTTTCTGGAAATGTGGAGGATAGCCCAAGAAGATAATGCCCTTAATGCGAGAACAGATATACAAAATCTGAGTTCCATATACTCGCATTTGATCCAGATAGACAAAAGAAGATATAAACCGGGCCTGGTAGCTGACACCTGACAGGCCTTACACTCCACATAACCATTGGCAGGAGAACACTGAAAGCTAGCAACGTAGTCCAAATGTATTATCATTAAAATTTTTTTTTTTTAATCTTTTTAAAGTGTTTAGACGTGTCTGTGTTCTATTTGAGTGTAGTGTAGTGTACGGTTCATACATGGTGTAGATATCGGAATATGTATGGAGATAAAATTTTGTTAAGTAATTTTACTATTGCAGGGCGAACTATACCGATTTCGCATTAATTACTGCATCCATCAATCTGTATATAAAGTTTAAATGTTATTAAAGATTTCTCTGGTTAATATCTCTGACGTTATACATGAAAACTACTAAGAACGATTTATGTTATTCTATGGTATAATCTGTGTTTATGTTTTATGTCAACTTGTGTTGTCAGTTGTCAACATGACTAGAAAAAAAAAATTTTAACGTATTTTGTAGTATATAGTATTTTATATTTTAATCAGGATAAGAATTTCTAGAGCAGTTTGATGTTTAAATGACAATTAGTAATATAATCTGTAAACTCCACGGTGTGAAAAGGCATACAATCACATTACCTGATGAAGGGGTAAATTATTAAGTAATATTAAACCCCGAAACGTTGTAATCTAATGATTAAATTGTTTTAATTTGCATCTGACCTCTACAACCCAAGACTATATATATATATATATATATATATATATATATATATATATATATATATATATATATGTGGAAAGGGAACAATTGTTTTATCCTTCCAAATGGTTCTCGGTCCTCGGTTTATATATTTTTGATTGAGAAGTCTTGGGTTTTTGGGACCAGTGAAATAATTCTAATTTAGTTGTTCGTGGTAATTATTATATTTTACGTACGTTTCGACCAATTCTTGGTCTTTTTCAAAAATTTTCTTTGTTATAAAATTAATGACAACCTATGAAATGTATAATAAATAAACAAAAAACTAGTCAAATAATAAAATACTGTTACATACATAATTTTACACACACTTAACCACTGTAAATAAAATTAACATATTTGAAAAGTATTGCGCCACTACAACCAAATTTATCTGTCTGCCTCATAATAGTCAATATGCAAGTTGTGTTCGCCTCTTCGGGTCGCAAAGAAATAAATCACTCGTTCGTTTGCAGTTTTAAGTGTTTGGTTCATATACAAGGGCGGTATAATTATTTATCAGTTTGTTTCTTTAAATAGATTGCTGTATATTGTGCTTAGATTTTTGATATCACTTTTTGCGTTTACAGTACAAGGTTGTTTCTTTATATATATATCATTTCATATATTTCCCGTTTAATTTGATTTGATTCATTTTGCAAAATTTTAGTCTTTTCATAGTCAAAAGTGTGTTTGGTTTCCATCATGTGATTAGTTAAGGCGTTTTAATTTTTTTTTGATGACCATTAAGTCTATTTTTTAATAGCTGCGTTGTTTGACCGATATATGTCCCTTTACAATTTTTACAAGGTATTTCGTATATGACATTACTCTTTTTTTCTTTCTTAGTTTTCGTTTTTAATTTTGTGAAATGTTTATTTAATGTGTTGTATCCTTTATGACTTATAGTAATATTCTTTTTCTTAAAAATATTTTTTATTTTTTCTGTTAACTTAGGAATGTATGGTAATGTTAGAAATTTTTTATTTTGTAGAGGTAATTTTGTTATTGCTTGTCCTTTATTATAAAATTTATGTATTCTTTTCTTAAAAATTGATTCAACAAGGTCAGCTGGATACTTGTTTTCTTGAAGAGCCTTTTTTGCTTTCCCCATTGACTCTTTTCTATATTCTGGGTCTGATAGAAGTATGGATCTGTCCGCTAAGTTTGTAATGACCGACTTTTTGTGTGATATTGGATGTTGTGATTTAAAATGTAAATATCTTCCAGACCATGTACATTTTGTATACCATGACTTTCTAATGCATTGGTTTTTATGATGTAGGGTCATATCAAGAAAATTGATGACCCCATCTTTTTCTATTTCTATGGTGAATTTCAGTTTTTCGTGATAATTATTGAAGTGGTTTAATATTACTTGACTTTTATTTTTGGGAATTGCCAATATGCAGTCATCCACATATCTGAAAAAGAAGGGTAGATCAAAATCCAAGTTTCTTATTACTGTTCCCTCTAGGTCTTCCAAGACTAGCTGGGCAATTACACTTGATATTAATGCACCCATTGCGCAACCACTAATTTGTTTTCGTAAATGAAATACGTTGAGTTTAGCGTTGTTTCGATTGCATTTAATAGGTCATTTAGTGGAATGTCAGTGTATTTTCTTAACTTGTTCCAGTTTTTTTCGATTAGTTTTTTTGCCAGCCCTGTTGGAATATTGGTGTATAGAGAGATTACATCTAGAGATATTATTATATAATCTTCTGGAATCATTATGTTTTTAATTTTATTTTTGAAGTCCCATGAATCCTTAATGTAATTTTGCTTCTTATTTGTGATGTTAGCGAGTATCGATTTTAAAAATTTTGACAATTTTTTAAATGGAGATTGAGTACATGATACAATAGGTCTAAGTGGTATACCAGTTTTATGTAATTTAAGTAATCCATATTTTCGTGGTGCTATGGCATTGTTTGTTTTTAAACTTTTTGCTATATTAGGAGAAATATATGATTTTTTTTCCCAATCATTAATTAAGTTGTTATTTAGTTTTTGATAAACATTTGTCGGATCGTTGTTTAGCTCCTTATATGTTGTGTTATCTGCAAGGAGTTCGTTTATTTTTGCTTTATATTCGGAGGCATACATAATTACGGTTTTATTCGACTTATCTGGTTTCAACACCATTAGTTGTGGATTTTTTATTAGAAAATTGTTTGTTTTTTGAAGATTCCTGGTAATTATTTTTTGATCTTTACTAAAATTTGTGTTTTTTCATTTATTCTTATGATTTTTTAATATATTAGAGCATCTTAATCTTATTTCATTTTTCTCCTCCGTAGTGAAGTTAATAATTGTTTGTTCAATATTTGCTATGTATTCAGGGATTGGTATTTCTTCTGGCTCTTGTGTGGGTACTGCAAATGACGATCCAAAACTAAGGATGTTGAGTACACTGTCTGGTATATCACAGTTAGTTAGGTTTTCTATCCAGTCATTCTTGCTACAAATTTCAGTATTATTCATAATATCCATTCGTTTTTGTAAGTTTTGAATCTTTTTGATGTTATTGGCCCTTATCTTTTTGAACATCACTTCATTTTTTATACTTTCTCTTTTTAAGTAATCATTAAATATATCTTGCGGCATCGTAGTCTTCAAACTATTACAAATATTGTCAAAATCTTTTTTGAGCGCTATTAATTGTTTACAACTATCCGTTATGAGAAGGTTAAGAGTATTAGTTTTAAATTGTTTAAATATGCTTTCATTAAAATTTCGTTGCAGTGACTTACAATTAAAATTTATGTGTTTTAATTTAAAATTAAGAAAATTTGGTGTTAAATTATCGGTTTTACATCTCAAAAGGAAAATTCTTCGGTTTTTTTGTTTTTGTGGTTTTTTCCATTATCCTTATTAGTATTTTCATCTTGTCATAAATATTTTTTCCATATGTTTTTTGGATTTCCTTTAGTGTGAGCATTTTTTCACCCATGCCCTATATATTTTCATGTGGAAAGGGAACAATTGTTTTATCCTTCCAAATGGGTCTCGGTCCTCGGTTTATATACTTTTGATTGAGAAGTCTTGGGTTTTTGGGACCATTGAAAAAATTCTAATTTAGTTTTTCGTGGTAATTATTATATTTTACGTACGTTTCGACCAATTCTTGGTCTTTTTCAAAAATTTTCTTTTTTGTAAAATTAATGACAACCTATGAAATGTATAAGTGAACAAAAAACTAGTCAAATAATAAAATACTGTTACTTACATAATTTTACACACACTTAACCTGTAAATAAAATTAACAGTTAACAGAAAAAATAAAAAAGTTTTTAAGAAAAAGGATATTACTATAAGTCATAAAGGATACAACACATTAAATAAACATTTCACAAAATTAAAAACGAAAATTAAGAAAGAAAAAAAGAGTAATGTCATATACGAAATACCTTGTAAAAATTGTAAAGGGACATATATCGGTCAAACATCGCAGCTATTAAAAAATAGACTTAATGGTCATAAGTACGACAAAAAAAATAAAACCGCCTTAACTAATCACATGATGTAAACCAAACACCCTTTTGACTATGAAAAAAATAAAATTTTGCAAAATGAATCAAATCAAATTAAACTGGAAATATATGAAATGATATATATACAGAAACAACCATGTACTGTAAACGCAAAAAGTGATACCAAAAATCTAAGCACAATATACAGCAATCTATTTAAAGAAACAAACTGATAAATAATTATACTGCCCTTGTATATGACCAAACACTTAAAACTGCAAACGAACGAGTGATTTATTTCTTTGCGACCCGAAGAGGCGAACACAACTTGCATATTGACTATCATGAGGCAGACAGATAAATTTGGTTGTAGTGGCGAAATACTTTTCAAATATGTTAATTTTATTTACAGTGGTTAAGTGTGTGTAAAATTATATAAGTAACAGTATTTTATTATTTGACTAGTTTTTTGTTTATTTATACATTTCATAGGTTGTCATTAATTTTACAAAAAAGAAAATTTTTGAAAAACACCAAGAATTGGTCGAAACGTACGTAAAATATAATAATATATAAAATATAAGTGACAAAAGTTATTTAGTTAGTAATAATGAATACAGTAGAAGAGAAATTTTACAATATATAAGTTTAAAGATGCTGAATAGGCATAGTTGACACGGATCAGAAAATTCTGCGAGTTTCTGGAAATTATTACTCAAATTAGACATTTGTTGATCACGTAACTTGCTTATATCTACCAATCCTCTTCCTCCTTCACACCGGGGCAATGTTGTACGTTCGACACAGCTCTTTGGATGATGATTTTGAGCTTTTATTAGTAGTACTCGAACTTTCCGTTGTAATTGTTCAATGTTGGTCTTGCACCAGTTAACTAAACCGAAAGAGTAACAAAGCACTGAACACGCGTAGGTGTTAATAGCCTGATACAAATTTTTACTGTTAAGTTTGGTCTTCAGCAGTCGTCTTACCCTTCTTTAAAACTCTGTTCTTAGGTCCTTTTTCATGGTGGTGTTATCAATTCGTTGAGCCTGCTTTATTCCAAGGTATTTGTAAGTATGTCCTTCTTCCATGGATTCAATTGAGGTGCCATCTCCCATTTCGTAGGGCCCCTGCTGTATTTTGCCTTTAACTATATTAATAATTCGGCATTTGTCTAGGCCAAATTGCATATGGATGTCACTAGAGAACCCTTCCACTATTTTAAGCTTATGATGCAGCTATTGTTTCGTAGCTGCCATCAACTTTAAGTCGTCCATGTATAACAAATGGTTTATCTTCAATGCTTTTACGTTGTTGTGCTTGAGACTGAACCCAAAGTTAGTCAAGTTCAGTTTGTGTGAGAGTGGGTTCATGGGAAGGCAGAACCATAGCGGGCTAAGAGATTCTCCCTGGAAAATACCCCTTCTGATTGGGATAGAGTCGATTTGTATCGAACAGTCGGCTTCATTCAGAAAGTTTTTGGTTTGCCAAGTAGTCATGACATGTTCTAAAAAGTTAACAATACGATTATTACTATTACTTTATAGAGTTTCAGCACCTGAATGAGCCAATCATGTGGAACCCATTTTCTGATTTTCGGAATAGTGCGTTGTCTAGTTTTCGTTGGTTACTGGTTTTGTACCTTCTCAATCAACTTGTGTAGACGGAGAGTTTTGTCGTAGGCGGTCCAGACACTGCTGAGATGTGATGTTTTCTCCATCCCACTGGAAGTGTATTCGGTTATTGTCCATGATAGTCTTGACAAGTGTTTCTATTCTGTTGTTCCTGACCCCTCGTTGGTACTCGGTCAATCTTCCAATGTTTTTTCGAAAAGAATTAATTTTCCCTTCTAACCTTCTTTGCCAAGGTAGTATTCGAGGTGTTTGTCTAAATTGGGGAAGGTCTTTTTTTTTTGTCTTATTGCGACCCCAAGTGTTCTGCAGAAGGAAATTGCAGCACAGTAGATGATTTTGTGTAGCGACTCTAACGTATTAGCACCTAAAACATAGTTTGGCAAGATAAATTTGTTCATGGCCTGCGAGACGATACCCAGTTTCTTAGAAGATCTTAGATTGGGAAGAGTTCGTCTATTCAATCGATCTGTTCCGCTATACTCTATAAGAGTTCTTTCCATTTTCTGCTTCGATTTTCTCAAGCAGGTCATTGTTGGCTGGCTGTTCTTGTTGAAGTTCTTGAGTCTGGTCCGCTCTTTGCGCCAAAAGTTTCAGGCTCTGGATCTGTTATAGTTCGACCAAATAATTCGCGCTCAACTTCGTTCTTTATTGTGTCCAGTTGATCAGGTGAAATAAGGCCATTTCTCAAGATAACACGATATTGATCTGCGACTTTCTGTTCAGTAACTTGAAGCTCTGTGTACTCACGACAGAATTCTTGAAAGAGTATTTGGCGATATCCAGTCTTATCCTGGCCAAGGTTCGTAATTCTGTAAAACGTGCGCTGTCTTTTCAGTCCCGCTTGAGTGAGCGCTGGCTGTTGATCCTGCGCAACACTTTCTGCGGGTGGAGTTCTCGTTTGACTCCGTTGGTGATGGTCACGTTGATTCTGTGAGTGTTGTTGTGGATTCTTGGGGTTTACCTTATTATTATATTGGTTTATTGTCTCTCTTTTTCTATATCACCATTCCAATTTGTTCCATGACTTTTCTCCTTTTTCTCCAGTATCTTAATATTTTAATTTTAAATTTTCCATTTATTTACATTTGTATCCTATTCCATTCATCAATTTAAAAGTTTCTTTCCTTCTTTGGATTTTTTCATACTACTTAAATTTCATCAAAATGTTTTGTGTGATGCTCGCACATTTACTTTAGTTTATTTCACAAACTTGCGGTTTTGAACATTATTTTTCCCCAAAACTAGTTTCTAGTAACTTATCTGTCACCAAAGTTTTCAACTGATAACTATTCAAAAATTTTTAAAAACAAATGTTCAACGGAACGTAACATCTGAGGCACCGATTAAATGACGAATCTCTCGAATTTGGCGTGTTAATTCTATAAATAAAGTAGTAACAATTGCCATCTCTGACGCCATGTTTTGCATCAAGCAGCCACCTTGATGCTGTATTCTTCTAACCACAAATTTAATCAAATTTATATTTTAAACTATATGTTTTACAAAAATACTAAGCACATGAAGTTTTTACTTGCACAAAGTTCATATCACATTTTTGAGAATATCTATTTTATGGCTTGGTTCGTTCACTTTACACTATCTGTACTTGTTTTAGTTCACCAGTTTCACTTCTTATTTAAGTGTTTTTAGTTTGTTTACACTCTTAAATTACCTAATTACCTGACTTATTACCAATTACAACTTATATTTAACTATTTAATAAATTATTTACTTGCTTGAAAGTCTTTGCTACTTACATAAGATATTTTGTTATCATTTGCTAATATTATTTTTCATTTTTAGATGTTCTACAACATTTGTATGAATAATTTTTGACAGTTTACACTGATTGAATTTTGCTGATAGGTTTATCCATTTTGCTTGGAAGATATGTTTTATAATTTGATGAGTCAATGATTTAATGGACTAAATCATAGTAAGTCTTTACCCTATTTTGTATTTTTATACCTACTTTGCATGTAAGTGTTCCTCAGGGAAGCTTGCTTAAGTTGCTAATTTCTACCCAATAAGTACTGATTTCTTTACAAGTTCTATGATTTGATTTGCTGTTTTACTATTTACACTATTTAATTATACATTTGAGTAGCTCTGCCTTTATTTATCTTAGGCTTATTATACTTCTTAATTGTTTACTCCTTATTCTTTCGCTAAGGGCTGTTTTCATTACAATATATAAATATTTACAGTACGTTAATAACGGTGAGTATAAGCAAAATACATACAATTTTGAATTTTGAGTTTATTATTTCCAGATTTCAGCCTTATCCATGGCTTGTTTAGAACATTTAGACGGATGTTAAAGGTCGCTAGATACTAACAACAGCCCATTTAAATACAAAATTGATCAATTTCTTTGCAAGGTGGACAAAGACAACATTAGGATAATCCAATATCTCACTTTATTTTAATGAAGTCAACAAAACTGCAACTGACATAATATAAATTGATATTTGTCCCATTTGAAATTTACTTATGGCATGGTCGTCATTGAGAGAAATTATGAACAATTCAGTGTTTGAAAATTATCATTTTCCTAAATATGCCCGTTCAAAAATCACTATTTAGTGTGTTATAATTTAAATAATTATTAATGAAATTTAAAAAGTTCTATAATATACGCAAAGGGTAATCAGCAAGCCTGAAATATTACCGAGTTTATCGTGTGCAATTACTGCTATTCCGAAAAAATAGAGTTTGTTTTACTTCCTAGAGGATTATTTTTAGAGAGTTAATTAATGGCAGTTAACAATAAAATAGTCCTAAAAATAAATATCAAGGAAACGAATATAATGTACAATGACCTAGCTCACACTCAGAAAATCACAATAAATAATAGAACCCTGGCAGGATCAAAACTTAACGGATGAGGGTTTCTATGTCACCGCTGTGTTGCCCGTAATTCTTGGATTAGAACGCATGATATAATTAGGAGGTTAACGACAGCTGATGAGATATTAATTTTTTTTTCAACGTTTAATTCCATCAGAGGTATACCAGGCAATATATCCAGTGATAGGCTAAATTATGGAATAAATTCATTTAAATTGTAATATTTTTCCTACAAACGCATTTACTGCTTTCATTTTTTTTGCTACGGATACGATTTTCTACAAACTTATTCTAAAAAGCGGCACAATTTTTTTAAAAACTTCCTTATTTCTGAAGATTTGGATAGAATTTTGTCACAGGTATGCAGTGATAATGATAGTGATTGTATCGTTAATAATAAGAAGATATAACCAAGTCATTAGCATGCAAAGACGTTATTTCGTTATATCAACCTTGGCTACAACTGTGAATCTAAACATTCCAGGTATTCTTGCAAACTCATTAAAACGGTCCAACCTTTTATTAGTTACAAAAATTCCTACAACCCTATATCAGCGCCTCCTACTAGGTTAAATTGTAAATCTACCTTACTCACTAATACATAAAAAGTTTCATCAAAAAGTTTCTCCTACTCGATCACAGCGCTACCTACTCGGTGAAATTGTAAATCAAACAAATGCAAGAGTTTTAATCAAAATCGTACCAACTGTTAAAGAGCAGTTAAAAAAAATTACAAAACATTCGCATCGTCACATATCGGGTTAAATTGTAAATTTAGCCCCCTCCAACACATGCAAAAAATTCAGCATAATCATAACCATGTAGGAGAGTTGCAAAAAAAATTCTACAACCCGATCGTACTGTTAAATTATAGAGTAGAGTTAAATTATAAATTTATCCAACTCCAACATACAACAAAAATTTCCTCTAAATTAAGGAGAGGATCAAAAAACTTTTCCTACAACCCAATCGCAGTGCGGTTGTCGAGTGTGTATTTCAGCGACGGGTTGATTGAACAATTATCGTCATATTTAAACAAACTAGCACAAAACAATATCAAAACTATACGTATAAAACTTCCCCTTGAAGCACTCGTAACTATTATTAAAAACTGCATTATAATACGTTGCGAGAAGCGACTTTGATTTATTTGAGTTGATCAGGATTAGTACTTTCTTCGTCTAAATAGCTTTCCATTTACCGTATTGTAGGTGACCATTTTTTTGAAGATATAATGGGTATAGTAAACAGATAAATATGTGCCATCCCGGACTTTTTTGTAGATCCATAATAGAGGTATATCCTACAATGCATTATTTTGCTATATCTCGAGGAAATTAGGCAAAGTTTTCGATGAAAGCTATCAGAAATTATCAGTTTATTTCAACCAATTTACACAAGATCTTAAATATATAGGTCTTCCTCCTGAATCATCTAATATCTATCTAATAAAAACCGCATCAAAAGTCAATTCCTGCAAGTTTTTATAATCGCCCTGTAGAAGCTTGGACGCGCCACAAATGAAAGCAATCTGTGCCGAAAATTGTACAAAACGTAAATTTACACAATACATTGTATTTATTGCATCATTTAGCCGCTCGCTATATAAGGTTTATGGTCAGGAAAATTAGTATGAGATGTAATTTAAGTAACACAAGCACAATCACATTCCGAATCCCCATTCCATATTCTCACTCATACCGTCATTTCAACATTTTAACGTCAATACATACGCCGGTATGTATAAAATCCCAGAATGATTTTTCTAGAGATGAGACTGTTATGGGAACAGCAACAAGATTTGACCAGCCAGATAGAGTATATATGTCGTTTTGAGTAAATAGAAATGAAACTTTTTATTCACGCACGCCGCACATAGTAATTTCAAAATTTTTAAATGAAGTTATTTACTAATTTTATTAATTTGAGATCGAGTTTCTATGTTTTATATACCTGTATATGATTTACACCTCATTAAAAAAGAAAAACACTTAAAGTTAGATATACTACAATCAAGAACTTATAGACCACTAAAAACAACCGGTTCAGGTTATTAAATATTTTTTTAAATATTATGCTATGTTAAGATTGGTACGCAGGAAAGAAACGCTTGGGTCGGGCTTGACGACATTTGGCCCTGTCCGTGAGTGATAACAGTCTATTTGAAAATTAATAATAACATATTTTTAATTAAATTTTGCAGTAATTTAGTCAAGAAATAACATAGGTTTATACAATATTTACAAAAAAAAACAATTGATGTAATATCCGTAGGTTCAAACAACTTTTAAAACCAAAAGTTAATGATCTGTTTGTACTCAGTAAGTCACAATAAATTCTACTACAAAACAGGCTATAAATCTTTACGGTAAAAGATCAACGAATTCTCACTCTTCAACATCAGCTATTCTACTACGGCGCTATCTAGTGTACACCCGAAATATTTGATTGTATGTAATTTGTTTCACCGAATACTGCAATGATCTTCTCGATATTGGGTACCTTGTTCATTAACTGAAGAAGTTCTAACGCAAGATCTCTTAAAGAAGTTACTAAAAATGTAGACTTTTCTTATACCAAACGTTAATTACAGCCACTGCTTCAAATTGTCGTTTGCACATAGGCCAAGATGTACTACCATCAAAAGTGTGTGGTTTTATAGAGGAACATTTGCTAATTACGGTGTTATCATACTGTAATGTTATTTTTACTAAATACTGCATGAATCCTATCGCCAGCTCTTCGTAGGTATATATTTCTTTTTGGAATTCTCTAGAAGGTTTCTTGACCATTAGATGAAATTAGGTGAATTTCCATTAGCGCAAGCCGTCGGCCTCGGGTTTCACGAAATATCGGATGACTGCCGATTCCACGAAATATCGGATGAATCCCCGTTACATTGCCCCCGTCTTAGAACTATTTCGTCCCGGAATGTTCCAGAATCCTTCATAGTGTGACGGTATTGGCAGAACTCTCCATTTCGACAATGGGACGTTTGCTGGAGTATAATATATAATATGGGCTGCGAATATTGAGACAGTATACAACGATGTCGATGCCACTGGATCTAAAGATAGATTCCATCATGTTTCTCACCACCCACCAATTCAGTCCATCCAACCTACAGGCTATCTGTGGGGCCGCAAATTTCATCAGGTATCTCCATCTGCACCGTGCTCAATTCTGACAAAGTCGTTGGCTTGTTCTGCGAAATCATTACCAAATAGAAGAGGTCTCGGGTACCCACTGATTGTTTATCTTCGAGATGAAGGACCTTCCCCACCACTAGACCTTGCTTCCTTAGCTTCTGGAACTGGCCGTACTTCTTTGCAAAGACCTTGACTATCTCCTAGACACCCGAAAATCTCACACCACACAATGAGCCAAGGAATATTCTATGGGGACCTTAAACAGGTCTCGGGGTTCTTTTCTGGTTACGTCGTGCTTTACTTTCTGCCCATTCGAGTACAATTTTCGAAGGTCTTCATCAGGTGGTTGGATGCTGCGGACTGGGGCTTGCTCAACTTTGCCGTCACGACTTCCAGCATAAGAGGCTAATCTGTTGAAATGTACCACTTTTGGTGTCCTCTAGGTACATTCCGTATTCTGTAGAGAACATCGTTGTTCCTCTTTACAATTTGGTAAGGCCCCTTCTAAGATCTTTGTAGCTTAGTCGAGTATCCACGACGAAGTTGTGGTTATACAACCAAACAAGATCATCAATATGGAATTCCCTGCCCTCGGCTTTGATGGCACATCCTTCCTTCTTCAGGGCAATTGCATCCTTTAACATAAACGGCTAACACAGCCTTCAACGGCGGTCTTTTCACCCGGGGGACATCCAAACTTCAAATCGCTAGTAATTCTGACCCGTGGACTCGAGCACAGACGAACGGTATGCCCTTCGAAACAAGAGAAGGTACTGCCTCTCCAGTCTCTTCGGTGGTCAGAAAAGATCTTTGACAAATGGATGAATAGGATCATTATCCTATTCATCCGTTTTACCATTCCATCGGATTGTAGGTGCCCATGATTTATTGATTTTCAAGAGTTTGCAGACGTCTTGGTAAAGAGTAGACTCGAAATTCCTATCTTGGTCTGAATGCATCTCTAAGGGAACACCAAAACGGCTTATCAATTCCTTGACAAGGACATTAGCAATGGTCAAGGCTTCTTGTTTCGATAAGCATTAGCTTCTGCCCATTTACTGAAATAGTCCATCACAATCAAACTGTATTATTGAGTCAGATTCAGGAAATAGAACGGCCACATTAATGGCTACTCTTTCAAATGGATTGCACACGTTATATTGCTTCATGGTGGCTTTCGCTTGCTTCTGTGGGCCCATTACTTGCTGCACAAACCGTACATTTCCGGCACCAATCCTTGAGATCTGCTTGGTAGTTTAGACAATAGTAACGGTCTCTTAACTTTCCCAGGGTTTTCGTCACTCACACATGTCCTCAAGTTGTACCATCTATACTTCTCACAAAACCTCCAGTCTCCTATTTCTGGGGTTTACAATCTGTTTTCTGTTCTGGCCACCCTCTGGAGTTCTCCAGGACGAGGGCGTTCGACTGAGCCTAGTAAGACTTTATGGTGGGTGAGCATCGGGAAATCTCCTACCATATAGCTTTGCGGTCTTCTTCCTTCCACCGGATAACCTCTTGTAGCTCTGGATCTAATTTCTGGTCTTTCTGGATCTCCTCAGATTGCCAATGGTCATCGATGGTGGTAGTTCTACATAGAATAGCCCCATTTTCTTCAACTTGCTCACAATGTTCTAGAGCAATATTCCACCGCGAAGTCGAATTCTTGCAACCTCGCAGTTCACCTTGCCACTTGTCAAACAATTCTCCAACGACGATAATGTCGTCCAGATACACCAGGCAGGTTTTTGATGAAAGCCCTTTTAACAATGATAGTAAAAGAATTATTTTCTCGGTCTTTCTAAGCTAGTTCCACCTGCCAATAACCGCTCTTCAGGTCTGGGGTGGAAAACATCTTGGATCCATACTACGTATCTAGGGTATCGTCTATTCTTGGGAGAGGGTAGCTATCTTTCTTTGTATTCTTGGTTCGAACCATCTTTCTGTTTAACCAACACAACTGGAGAAGCCCAAGGGCCATTGGATTGTTCAATAACACATTGTTTCTCCATTTCCTGTCATTTCTTGTTTTTTTGAGCTAGGGGTAATCTTTTCGCCGACTGAAGAATACGTTGAGCATTCTCGGTATTAAATTTATGTTTTACCAGATCACTTAGTCCTCTTTTTTCTTTCATTACGTCGAAAAATCCTGATATTTCAGCTCTTTACGTAACACTGACATTTGCTAAGATTGCTCGAAGCATTATGTCATGTTTCCCATGAAGCACCATTTCTTCGTCATTCACCCACAGAATTCTATCTTTAAAGTTTAACTCGAATCACTTGGAGCTCAGGACATTTCTTCCAATTGTAACTGCGTCTTCAATATCCGCCACTAGTTCCCGATGTCGGAAGGTTGCGTTTTCCAAGACCATTTCAACCTCTATTTCACCTTAACTGCTTCCCCTGTCGCTGTTCGCAGTGACCATTCTGTTGATTTTATCATTGTTCTGAAATGATGTTGGACCTTATACATAACATTTTTTGTCTCACCTGTACTAAGCAGCATTGCACAATGCTTCTTATTAATAAAGACATCTACAAAGACACTGTTAACGTGGTTGCGTAGCGCAGCGACATATCGGTTGATAGTTGGGGCTTGTTGGCTACAAGTCTACGATGGTCCCTTCACATCGACTTTCTTGAGTTTCCCGACGAGGAATTCAAAGTCTATGGTACTCATGGAAATGTATTTCTTTTGGGAATTCTGTTCCTCTTGCATTTCTTCATACACGACCGGCGGATATTGCTTCTTGATCAAACGTAAAAAAGCAGTTTTTTGTTCTTGTATTCACCCTTGTAACTTCACCAATCCAGGACATTCTCATCTATGACCACCGTATCCATCATTATAACGTTCAAAAGAAGGCGTTGCGTTGATCGTTTTCAATGTCGAGACCAAATTTGTTGCACACTTCTGTATACGTCAATTTACTAATCGGAGTAATCCATAACCTTATATCTTGATCAGCAATTCTTCTAAATTGAGCGGATATCATCATCATCTTGGATGCACAACCCCAAATGAACAACTAATGCAAACTCAATGAGTTAATGTTCCCGTAGCTTCCGGCCGAGAAAAGTGGAAGGGCGGCATTAGTCCATTTTTAATTTCCTGATTCTGATTGGGATGCAGAGAAACCTGTTTGTGAAAGAAAGAATTTAATCAAAGTCCTTACTTGACAATGGTTTGAAACATCCAATGACAGTGTTGGCTGGTGACGTCACAAACATTTCAAACCATTGTCAAGTAAGGACTTTGATTAAATTCTTTCTTTCACAAACAGGTTTATCTGCATTCGAATCAGAATCAGGAAATTAAAAATGTACTACCCTTCTACTTTTCTCGGCAGGAAGCTACGGGAACATTAACTCATTCAGTTTGGATTAGTTGTTCATTTGGGGTTGTGCATCCAAGATGATGATGGTGTTCGCTCAATTTGGAAGAATTGCTGATCAAGATATAAGGTTATGAATTACTCCGATTAGTAAATTGACATATACAGGGTGCAACAAATTTGGTCTCGACCTTGAAAACGATCAACGCAACGCCTTCTTTTGGAACGATATTATGATGGATGCAGTGGTCATCGATGAGAATGTCCTGGGTTGGTGAAGTTATAAGGGTGAATACAAGAAAAAAAACTGTTTTTGTACGTTTGAACAGAATTCCCAAAAGAAATACATTTCCATGAGTATCATAGACCTTGAATTTCTACTTATGCAAATGCGAAGTGATAAAGTAACCGAAATTCGCTTGCTCTACAATATGATAAAATACATTTCGATACAGTACATCAAATATGAAAAATGCTTTGAAGATAGTTGTTTGGAATTGGTCACTACACAATACAAGCATTTAACCCAAGAGATTAACGGACTTAAAAACGCCTCATATTCGAAATTAAGAACTCTGCCAAGGCCGGATGTATTCGACTGGAACAAGATCGTTGTCGAGCGGAAAAAGAACGAATCCGAGCAGATTAGGAACGTATACGAGCTGAAATGTGTCGTACTAGAATTGAAGAGGAGTTTGTCACAGAAGCCAAACGACATGAAGTTGCACTGAATACCGTATAAAAGTAGCTCGAGTAGCTCCACAGCCGATCAACCGCAGCAAACAGAGTTGTCTGGCTCTGTTAACTTTACGAGAGAATGAGTTATATGTGATTCGTAGGCAGAGAACCTCGTCCCAGTCAACCATAAATGCCTTTCTGAAGAAGCATCCTAATGCTAAAGTTGTTAAAAAAATGGTACCATGTGTCACACCCCATGGATGTGAGTAACCTGCTCAAGTCTCGGCTAAGAAATTTAAAATGGTTCGCTCGAGGAAACACATTACGAAACCTCGATCATCCTTTGACGCCCCTGTGTGATGGTGATCTTGTGGACAATATTGAATCTATCATGGTGAAAAACATTGCCAGGGAGATTTCTCGAGATGCTCAAACCTTTATGGTGCACAATAATTCTGTAAATTATGTTGGAAAATAAAACAAAATATGTCCTAATATGTATTTTATTTTAGTAATTAAGATACAAAGGTTTTTAAATAGCCAGCTATACGTTTTCTGCATATGCAACAGTGATCTATTTTCAATGACCAATCAAAACAACCAGCCAGGTGTCTACATGGCAGAAAAACAATTGACATTTCATTACTGAGACAAATTTTACAAGTGTTGGAGTTGGTGGGTAATTTTTGAGCAGTAAAGAGTTGTCGAATGCTTTTGCGTGCATTCTCTTTAATGTTGTGGGTAAGTAAGAGTTTCTTCAGTTCTATGCCGCAATAGTAGCATTTTATCCTGTCACCATATCCCGTATAGAAAAAGCCTGCATTCGGAAGCATCTCGGGTGTTTGTCGTAGAGAAATGGGCCAGTCGGTGTACATTGCAAGCCGACTGTCAAGTGTTGCTTTGCTCTGGTAAATGGCTGGTCTGTTTATTCGAAACGTGTCATCCAGATCGAAAAAACTGCAATACGGAGACCACTGCAAATGGTCGGGCAGTGAGTCGTCACCAGGTTGCCAATTGTATCCCTCAGTTTGACAAAAGGGACATACAACGACATCATCAAATTTCACTTCGCGTTTGTAAATGAAGCCTGCTTGGGCTAGCATTTTAGCTGGAAAGTTAGATAGCCAACTATCAAAGGTACGATATCGACTTTCATACGATTGATAGGACTCATGACTCTCCATCTTCTCAACTGTTGAAATAAAACCAAACACCAAATTTATACATTTATTTGAGTTTCTAAATCGTACGTACTGATTGATCTATAGCTTATTGCTAGCATTAATCCAACAATCATGGGACTGATCAAATCCAAGCCAGCGAACTTTAACCCTGTTGCCTTTTCGTTGTTGTACTTTTTCGATAAGATAAACATCTAGCTAGACTGATTTTTGTAGCTCTTCCTCGTAAAAGCCTCCTTGAATCGGATTGCTAGACATATCTTCCAAGAGATACGTAACGGGGTTAGTTATATTTTTGCGGGTTATTTTAAACAATTCCGTGGTCCAGATCGGTAGATATCCCTTATCAAAGACCTGTTTAGTTTTGCTTATGCAAACATCATCAATAATTTTGAATTTTCTAACATCGGCAATTTTTAGAGTATTGTATACTTTAATGTTACGAGCTTTACTCTAATTAATGTCAACGGGTCGCATCCTTGTCTTGGAGTGTTTTCGATGGTTGTAGTGCTTAACGACGTCCGGTTAAACATCAATCCATTTGTGTGTACCATTCAAACTAAAGTAGTTGTACAGACGCTTTTTCAACGTTCTAATGGTTCGTTCAGCGATGGAGGCTTTCATCGCATGAAAGGTGCTATAATGATTGATCCCGTGGGATTTCATAGCCGCTGGAAGTGGGAGTTGTAGTATTCTTTGCCCATGTCGGTTTGAAGGTTTTTCAGTTGGCGTTCCCGGAGGGTACTCTCAAAGGCTCGCGTCACCTCTTCACCAGACTTAGTTTTCAGTGGTCTCGTCCACACGTACTTTGAAAAACAGTCGATTACGACGAGGAAAGACTTGAAATTTCTATTGGATTTCCCATACTGATCCATTTGTCCGAGATCAGACTGCCACAAGTCATCGAAACCTTTGATTTTCACATGACGGCGCGAAAATTTCTGCGTATTGAATGATGAAGCTCCTAAACTACCTGCACGATTTCCTTAGAATGTTACGCTATAGAAGTCATCTTGGGTACTAGCCAAAAGTTGGCAAAATCATGTTTTTATTGTTGGCCAAATTTTTAATGATAATTTTATTCATCGATCAAAGGAGGTAAGCAAAGTATTATTAGTGATGTAACTTAATCTTGGCAATATCATCAGCGAGTGCTTCAAGTTTGCTATTTGTTCCAACATTTGACTTGTAATAGTATCATGTAGTTTTTGCCTATCTTGGTATAGCTCGGGCACTACCACTTTAGTGATCTTGTCTTTAACTTCAGTTAGTTCAGCAAATTCGGCAAGCTTCTCTTCACGTATGGATTTCAATACGTCTTCGGTATCAACAAGTTTATGGTTCACAACAAGTTCCACTTCGTCTATGCCCCTACGCTGGTCACATGCTCGGGTGTTGACGGTAGCTAGTGCAGATTCAAACTTTCCGATCGTTTCCTTGAGTTGAGCATCCAGTGAGTTGGATTTTTCACGTAGATTCGACAGCTGGATGTCGCTCGTCTTTTGACTTTTTTAAACGTATTTAATGTTTGCTGAACCTGATCACTGTAGTTGTTGAATGCCATTTGGAAATCGTCTAGTATTTGTCTCAATCCATTGTCTATTTTCCTATCGTATTTTCATGAATGCAATATTATGTGAAAACACAAATTGTTGGGCTGTGTTGCTGTGCCCGAACTTACTCAACGGCATAGTAGAACTGATACTCTAACTGTGAATGCAGGGGTAGATATATGAAAATAAAACTGTAGAAATTTATCTTTCACGAATAATGCGTGCTTCCATATGTACATTTATAATGGCAATTATTTCGTTGTTATGCGATGTGTTACCAGCTTCTTTGGATGCAATGAGAAGTTTCAACAGTTCAACCAATTCATTAGGGTCGTCCCAGTAGCCGTACTCCATAGGCTTTGTATTGACTTTAACTTCATGCTAAAGCCGAAACGTGGCTTTTTGCCTGGAGGTGGAAACATGGGCCTTATGATTTCTGTATATTTATAGAGACTGGAGGCTTTTAGTCGACCTGCAGAATTCTTGTGTGCCGATGTCATTGTCAAAATTCGACGGTATGCCTCTTAATCATCGGGGGCGAAATTCGGGTCTTTGTAGAAAATCAACTGATAAAGTCCGGGGGTGCCTTGAAACTACAACCCGTCAACGATTATATGGTCTGTACGTTTAAAGTTGATTTCCTTTTGTCCGAGATACCACTTGGAACTCGGCTCGTCATATATGGGACCGTATATGTTGTTTTACTGAAAAAGTTCACTAGGTACTTGTGTGAAATTACTGGGTATTGCTCGAGGTAGGATTCCACTACGTTGGCTGATATGGGCTCCGACTCATTGAACATTGATTTTTCGCCGCCATCAACATCACCACCACCATCATCATCTTCATCTGTTGGGATACTAGTCTCTGCTATTGGAACTTCATCGAGGAATTGTCAATCTTCAAAGGCTTTTTTTTCTTACTATTTAATTGTTTCCTGTTTAACTGCAGTCTTGGGTATTTTGCTAAGAACTTTGGTCGTTGTCGAAGCTATCTGCTGCAGGGGCGTAACCACAGGTTCAAATAACTTATTGAGCGTGTCATCGTGCTCCGACTTCCTCAATTTAAGACTGAGAAATTTTTTGCGGATGGAACGAGCCAATTGTTTGATTTTTTTCTTTCGTGCAGTAGCGACAATGTTGCGATTCAATGAAGACATTTTGACAACTAATGTCAATCCATATATCTGTACCTTTATATATTTGTCGAAGCCTTTTCGATACCGGCCATCGTTCAAGTTGGCTTGGTTCGTTCACTATAAGTTCACTTTACACGTTCTGTACTTTTCTTAGTTCACCAGTTGCACTTCTTATTTAAGTGTCTTTAGTTTGTTTACACTCTTAACTTACCTAATTACCTAACATATTACCTATTACAACTTATCTTTAACTATTTAAGTGAATTTTCTTTAGTAGTTGTCTCCTACATCATACTTTTGCATAATTTACTTGCTTGAAAGTCTTTGCTACTTACATAAGATATTTTGTTATCATTTGCTAATATTATTTTTCATTTTTAGATGATCTACAACATTTGCATGAATAATTTTTGACAGTTTACACTGATTGAATTTTGCTGATAGGTTTGTCCATTTTGCTTGGAAGATATATTTTATAATTTGATGAGTCAATGATTTAATGGACTAAATCATAGTAAGTCTTTACCCTATTTTATATTTTTATACCTACTTTGCATGTAAGTGTTAATCAAGGAAGCTTACTTAAGTTGCCAATTTCTACCCAATAAGTACTGATTTCTTTACAAGTTCTATGATATGATTTGCTGTTTTACTATTTACCCTATTTAATTATACATTTGAGTAGTTCTGCCTTTGTTTATCTTAGGCTTATTATACTTCTTAATTGTTTACTCCTTATTCTTTCGCTAAGGGCTGTTTTCATTACAATATATAAATATTTACAGTACGTTAATAAGGGTGAGTATAAGCAAAATACATACAATTTTGAATTATGAGTTTATTATTTCCAGATTTCAGCCTTATCCATGGCTTGTTTAGAACATTTAGACGAATGTTAAAGGTCGCTAGATACTAACAACAGCCCATTTAAATACAAAATTGATCAATTTCTTTTCAAGGTGGACAAAGACAACATTAGGATAATCCAATATCTCACTTTATTTTAATGAAGTCAACAAAACTGCAACTGACATAATATAAATTGATATTTGTCCCATTTCAAATTTACTTATGGCATGGTAGTCATTGAGAGAAATTAAGAACAATTCAGTGTTTGAAAATTATCATTTTCCTAAATATGCCCGTTCAAAAATCACTATTTAGTGTTTATAATTTAAATAATTATTAATGAAATTTAAAAAGTTCTATAATATACGCAAAGGGTAATCAGCAAGCCTCAAATATTACCGAGTTTATCGTGTGCAATTACTGCTATTCCTCAAAAATAGAGTTTGTTTATTTACTACCTAGATGATTATTTTTAGAGAGTTAATTAATGGCAGTTAACAATAAAATAGTCCTAAAAATAAATATCAAGGAAACGAATATAATGTACAATGACCTAGCTCACACTCAGAAAATCACAATAAATAATAGAACCCTGGCAAGTTCAAAACTTAACGGATGAGGGTTTCTATGTCACTGCTGTGCTCCCCGTAATTCTTGGATTAGAACGCATGTTATAATTAGGAGGTTAACGACAGCTGATGAGATATTAATTTTTTTTCACCATTTAATTCCATCAGAGGTATACCAAGCAATATATCCAGTGATAGGCTAAATTATGTAATAAATTCATTTAAATTGTAATATTTTTCCTACAAACGCATTTACTGCTTTCATTTTTTTGCTACGGATATGATTTTCTACAAACTTATTCTAAAAAACGGCACAATTTTTTTAAAAACTCCCTTATTTCTGAAGATTTGGATAGAATTTTGTCACAGGTATGCAGTGATAATGATAGTGATTGTATCGTTAATAATAAGAAGATATAACCAAGTCATTAGCATGCAAAGACGTTATTTCGTTATATCAACCTTGGCTGCAACTGTGAATCTAAACTTTCCAGGTATTCATGCAAACTCATCAAAACGGTCCAACCTTTTAGGAGTTACAAAAATTCCTACAACCCTATATCAGCGCCTCCTACTAGGTTAAATTATAAATCTACCTTACTCACTAATACACAAAAAGTTTCATCAAAAAGTTTCTCCTACTCGATCACAGCGCTACCTACTCGATGAAATTGTAAATCAAACAAATACAAGAGATTTAATTAAAATCGTCCCAACTGTTAAAGAGCAATTAAAAAAATTACAAAACATTCGCATCGTCACATATCGGGTTAAATTGTAAATTTAGCCCCCTCAAACACATGCAAAAAATTCAGCATAATCATAACCATGTAGGAGAGTTGCAAAAAAAATTCTACAACCCAATCGTACTGTTAAATTATAGAGTAGAGTTAAATTATAAATTTATCCAACTCCAACATACAACAAAAATGTCCTCTAAATTAAGGAGAGGTTCAAAAAACTTTTCCTACAACCCAATCGCAGTGCGGTTGTCGAGTATGTATTTCAGCGACGGGTTGATTGAACAATTATCGTCATATTTAAACAAACCAGCACAAAACAATATTAAACTATACGTGTAAAACTTTCCCTTGAAGCACTCTAACTGTTATTGAAAACTGCATTATAATACGTTGCGGGAAACGACTTCATTTATTTGAGTTGATAAGGATTAGTACTTTCTTCGTCTAAATAGCTTTCCATTTACCGTATTGTAGGTGACCATTTTTTAGAAGATATAATGGGTATAGTAAGTTATCCATAACAGATAAATATGTGCCATCCCGGGCTTTTTTGTAGATCCATAATAGAGGTATATCCCACAATGCATTGTTTTGCTATATCTCGAGGGGATTAGGCAAAGTTTTCGATGAAAGCTATCAACAATTATCATTTTATTTCAACCAATTTACACAAGATCTTAAATATATAAGTCTTCCTCCTGAATCATCTAATATCTATCTAATAAAAACCGCATCAAAAGTCAATTCCTGCAAGTTTTTATAATCGCCCTGTAGAAGCTTGGACGCGCCACAAATGAAAGCAATCTGTGCCGAAAATTGTACAAAACGTAAATTTATACAATATATTGTATTTATTGCACCATTTAGCCGCTCGTCATATAAGGTTTATGGTCAGGAACATTCGTATGAGATGTAATTTCAGTAACACAACACAATCATTTTCCGAATCGCCGTTCCATATTATCACTCATACCGTAATTTCAACATCTTAACGTCAATACATACGCCGGTATGTATAAAACATGACAACAGCAACAAGATTTGACCAGCCAGATAGAGTAAATATGTCGTTTTGAGTAAATAGAAATGAAACTTTTTATTCACGCACGCCGCACATAGTAATTTCAAAACTTTTAAATGAAGTTATTTACTAATTTTATTAATTTGAGATCGAGTTTCTATGTTTTATATACCTGTATATGATTTTGTGTTTTTCATTAAAAAAGAAAAACACTTAAAGTTAGAAATACTACAATCAAGAACTTATATACTACTAAAAATAACCGGTTCAGGTTATTAAATATTTTTTTAATATTATGCTATGTTAAGATTGGTACGCAGGAAAGAAACGCTTGGGTCGGGCTTGACGACATTTGGCCCTGTCCGTGAGTGATAACAGTCTATTTGAAAATTAATGATAACATATTTTTAATTAAATTTTGCAGTAATTTAGTCAAGAAATAACATAGGTTTATACAATATTTACAAAACAAACAATTGATGAAATATCCGTAGGTTCAAACAACTTTTGAAACCAAAAGTTAATGATCTGTTTGTACTCAGTAAGTCACAATAAATTCTACTACAAAACAGGCTATAAATCTTTACGGTAAAAGATCAACGAATTCTCACTCTTCAACATCAGCTATTCTACTACGACGCTATCTAGTGTACACCCGAAATATTTGATTGTATGTAATTTGTTTCACCGAATACTGCAATGATCTTCTCGATATTGGGTACCTTGTTCATTAACTGAAGAAGTTCTAACGCAAGATCTCTTAAAGAAATTACTAAAAATGTAGACTTTTCTTATACCAACGTTAATTACAGTCACTGCTTCAAATTGTCGTTTGTACATAGGCCAAGATGTACTACTATCAAAAGTGTGTGGTTTTATAGAGGAACATTTGCTAATTACGGTGTTATCATACTGTAATGTTATTTTTACTAAATACTGCATGAATCCTATCGCCAGCTCTCCGTAGGTATATATTTCTTTTTGGAATTCTCTACAAGGTTTCTTGACCATTTGATGAAATTCGGTGAATTTCTATTGCGCAAGCCGTCGGCCTCGGGTTTCACGAAATATCGGATGAATCCCCGTTACATTGCCCCCTTCTTAGAACTATTTCGTCCCGGAATGTTCCAGAATTCTTCATAGTGTGACGGTATTGGCAGAACTCTCCATTTCGACAACGGGACGTTTGCTGAAATATAATATATAATATGGGCTGCGAATATTGAGACAGTATACAACGATGTCGATGCCACTGGATCGAAAGATAGATTCCATCATGTTTCTACCCACCCTCCAATTCAGTCCATCCAACCCACAGGCTATCTTTGGGGCCGCAAATTTCATCAGGTTCTTCTCCATCTGCACCGTGCTCAATTCTGACAAAGTCGTTGACTTGTCCTGCGAGAATCATTACCAAAAAGAAGAGGTCTCTGGTACCCACTGATTGTTTATCTTCGAGATGAAGGACCTTCCCCACCACTAGACCTTGCTTCCTTAGTTTCTGGAACTGGCCGTACTTCTTTGCAAAGACCTTGACTATCTCCTAGACACCCGAAAATCTCACACCACACAATGGGCTAAGGAATATTCTATGGGGACCTTAAACAGGTCTCGGGGTTCTTTTCTGGTTACGTCGTGCTATACTTTCTACCCATTCGAGTACAATTTTCGAAGGTCTTCATCAGGTGGTTGGATGCTGCGAACTGAGGCTTGCTCAACTTTGCCGTCATGACTTCCAGCATAAGAGGCTAATCTGTTGAAATGTACCACCTTTGGTGTCCTCGAGGTACATTCCTTATTCTGTAGAGAACATCGTTGTTCCTCTTTAGAATTTGGTAAGGCATAACTGGCTAACACAGCCTTCAAAGGCGGTCTTTTCACCTGGGGAACATCCAAACTTCAAATCGCGTTGTAGTAGTAATTCTGACCCGTGGACTCGAGCACAGACGAACGATATGCTCTTCGAAACAAGAGAAGGTTGTCTGCACAAACCGTACATTTCCGGTACCAATCCTTGAGATCTGCTTGGTAATTTACCCAATAGTAACGTTCTCTTAACTTTCCCAGGGTTTTCGTCACTCACACATGTCCTCAAGTTGTACCATCTATACTTCTCGCAAAACATCCAGTCTCCTATTTCTGGGGTTTACAATCTGTTTTCTGTTCTAGCCACCCTCTGGAGTTCTCCAGGACGAGGGCGATCGACTGAGCCTAGTAAGACGTCTTCGATATCCGCCACTAGTTCCCGATGTCGGAAGGTTGTATCTCCCAAGACCATTTCAACCTCTATTTCACCTTAACTGCTTCCCCTGTCGCTGTTCGCAGTGACCATTCTGTTGATTTTATCTTTGTTCTGAAATGATGTTGGACTTTATACATAACATTTTTTGTCTCACCTGTACTAAGCAGCATTACACAATGCTTCTTATTAATAAGGACATCTACAAAGACACTGTTAACGTGGTTGCGTAGCGCAACGACATATCGGTTGATAGTTGGAGCTTGTTGGCTACAAGTCTACGATGGTCCCTTCACATCGACTTTCTTGAGTTTCCCGACGAGGAATTCAAAGTCTATGGTACTCATGGAAATGTATTTCTTTTAGGAATTCTGTTCCTCTTGCATTTCTTCATACACGACCGGCGGATATTGCTTCTTGATCAAACGTAAAAAAGCAGTTTTTTGTTCTTGTATTCACCCTTGTAACTTCACCAATCCAGGACATTCTCATCGATGACCACCGTATCCATCATTATAACGTTCCAAAAGAAGGCGTTGCGTTGATCGTTTTCAATGTCGAGACCAAATTTGTTGCACACTTCTGTATACGTCAATTTACTAATCGGAGTAATCCATAACCTTATATCTTGATCAGCAATTCTTCTAAATTGAGCGGATATCATCATCATCTTGGATGCACAACCCCAAATGAACAACTAATGCAAACTCAATGAGTTAATGTTCCAGTAGCTTCCTGCCGAGAAAAGTGGAAGGGCGGCATTAGTCCATTTTTAATTTTCTGATTCTGATTGGGATGCAGATAAACCTGTTTGTGAAAGAAAGAATTTAATCAAAGTCCCTTACTTGACAATGGTTTGAAACGTCCAATGACAGTGTTGGCTGGTGACGTCACAAACATTTCAAACCATTGTCAAGTAAGGACTTTGATTAAATTCTTTCATTCACAAACAGGTTTATCTGCATTCCAATCAGAATCAGGAAATTAAAAATGTACTACCCTTCCACTTTTCTCAGCAGGAAGCTACGGGAACATTAACTCATTCAGTTTGCATTAGTTGTTCATTTGGGGTTGTGCATCCAAGTTGATGATGATGTTCGCTCAATTTGGAAGAATTTCTGATCAAGATATAAGGTTATGAATTACTTCGATTAGTAAATTGACGTATACAGAAGTGTGCAACAAATTTGGTCTCGACATTGAAAACGATCAACGCAACGCCTTCTTTTGGAACGATATAATGATGGATGCAGTGTGAATACAAGAACAAAAAAACTGTTTTTGTACCTTTGATCAAGAAGCAATATCCGCCGGTCGTGTATGAAGAAATGCACGAGGAACAGAATTCCCAAAAGAAATACATTTCCACGAGTATCATAGACTTTGAATTTCTACATATGCAAATGCGAAGTGATAAAGTAACCGAAATTCGCTTGCTCTACAATATGATAAAATACATTTCGATACAGTACATCAAATATGAAAAATGCTTTGAAGGTAGTTGTTTGGAATTGGTCACTACACAATACAAGCATTTAACCCAAGAGATTAACGGACTTAAAAACGCCTCATATTCGAAATTAAGAACTCTGCCAAGGCCGGATGTATTCGACTGGAACAAGATCGTTGTCGAGCGGAAAAAGAACGAATCCGAGCAGATTAGGAACGTATACGAGCTGAAATGTGTCGTACTAGAATTGAAGAGGAGTTTGTCACAGAAGCCAAACGACATGAAGTTGCACTGAATACCGTATCAAAGAAAATCCATACTAATGTTGTGTCACATTTGAGGGGTGAAGTAAGCCCTCGAGTAGCTCCACAGCCGATCAACCGCAGCAAACAGAGTTGTCTGGCTCTGTTAACTTTACGAGAGAATGAGTAGTATGTGATTCGTAGGCAGAGAACCTCGTCTCAGTCAACCATAAATGCCTTTCTGAAGAAGCATCCTAATGCTAAAGTTGTTAAAAAAATGGTACCATGTGTCACACCCCGTGGATGTGAGTAACCTGCTCAAGTCTCGGCTAAGAAATTCAAAATGGTTCGCTCGAGGAAACACATTACGAAACCTCGATCATTCTTTGACGCCCCTGTGTGATGGTGATCTTGTGGACAATATTGAATCTATCATGGTGAAAAACATTGCCACGGAGATTTCTCGAGATGCTCAAACCTTTATGGTGCACAATAATTCTGTAAATTATGTTGGAAAATAAAACAAAATATGTCCTAATATGTATTTTAGTAATTAAGATACAAAGGTTTTTAAATAGCCAGCTATATTGGGATTTCATAGCCGCTGGAAGTGGGAGTTGTAGTACTCTTTGCCCATGTCAGTTTGAAGGTTTTTCAGTTGGCGTTCCCGGAGGGTACTCTCAAAGGCTCGCGTCACCTCTTCACCAGACTTAGTTTTCAGTGGTCTCGTCCACACGTACTTTGAAAAACAGTCGATTACGACGAGAAAAGTCTTGAAATTTCTATTGGATTTCCCATACTGATCCATTTGTCCGAGATCAGACTGCCACAAGTCATCGAAACCTTTGATTTTCACATGACGGCGCGAAAATTTCTGCGTATTGAATGATGAAGCTCCTAAACTACCTGCACGATTTCCTTAGAATGTTTCGCTATAGAAGTCATCTTGGGTACTAGCCAAAAGTTGGCAAAGTCATTCATGTTTTTATTGTTGGCCAAACTTTTCATGATAATTTTATTCATCGATCAAAGGAGGTAAGCAAAGTATTATTAGTGATGTAACTTAATCTTGGCAATATCATCAGCGAGTGCTTCAAGTTTGCTATTTGTTCCAAAATTTGACTTGTAATAGTATCATGTAGTTTTTGCATATCTTGGTATAGCTCGGGCACTACTACTTTAGTGATCTTGTCTTTAAACTAGCAAATTCGGCAAGCTTCTCTTCACGTATGGATTTCAATACGTCTTCGGTATCAACAAGTTTATGGTTCACAACAAGTTCCACTTCGTCTATGCCCTTACGCTGGTCCCATGCTCGGGTGTTGACGGTAGCTAGTGCAGATTCAAACTTTCCGATCGTTTCCTTGAGTTGAGCATCCAGTGAGTTGGATTTTTCACGTAGATTCGACAGCTGGATGTCGCTCGTCTTTTGACTTTTTTTAAACGTATTTAATGTTTGCTGAACCTGATCACTGTAGTTGTTGAATGTCATTTGGAAATCGTCTAGTATTTGTCTCAATCCATTGTCTATTTTCCTATCGTATTTTCATGAATGTAATATTATGTGAAAACACAAATTGTTGGGCTGTGTTGCTGTGCCCGAACTTACTCAACGGCATAGTTGAACTGATACTCTAACTGTGAATGCAGGGGTAGATATATGAAAATAAAACTGTAGAAATTTATCTTTCACGAATAATGCGTGCTTCCATATGTACATTTATAATGGCAATTATTTCGTTGTTATGCGATGTGTTACCAGCCTCTTTGGATGCAATGAGAAGTTTCAACAGTTCAACAAATTCATTAGGGTCGTCCCAGTAGCCGTACTCCATAGGCTTTGTATTGACTTTAACTTCATGCTAAAACCGAAACGTGGCGTTTTGCCTGGAGGTGGAAACACGGGCCTTATGATTTCCGTATATTTATACAGACTGGAGGCTTTTAGTCGACCTGCAGAATTATTGTGTGCGATGTCATTGTCAAAATTCGACGGTATGCCTCTTAATCATCGGGGGCGAAATTCGGGTCTTTATAGAAAATCAACTGATAAAGTCCGGGGTGCTTTGAAACTACAACCCGTCAACGATTATATGGTCTGTACGTTTAAAGTTGATTTCCTTTTGTCCGAGATACCACTTGGAACTCGGCTCGTCATATATGGGACCGTATATGTTGTTTTACTGAAAAAGTTCACTAGGTACTTGTGTGAAATTACTGGGTGTTGCTCGAGGTAGGATTCCACTACGTTGGCTGATATGGGCTCCGACTCATTGAGCATTGATTTTTCGCCGCTATCAACATCACCACCACCATCATCATCTTCATCTGTTGGGATACTAGTCTCTGCTATTGGAACTTCATCGAGGAATTGTCAATCTTCAAAGGCTTTTTTTTCTATCTTTTTAATTGTTTCCTGTTTAACTGCAGTCTTGGGTATTTTGCTAAGAACTTTGGTCGTTGTCGAAGCTATCTGCTGCAGGGGCGTAACCACAGGTCCAAATAACTTATTGAGCGTGTCATCGTGCTCCGACTTCCTCAATTTAAGACTGAGAAATTTTTTGCGGATGGAACGAGCCAATTGTTTGATTTTTTTCTTTCGTGCAGTAGCGACAATGTTGCGATTCAATGAAGACATTTTGACAACTAATGTCAATCCATATATCTGTACCTTTATATATTTGTCGAAGCCTTTTCGATACCGGCCATCGTTCAAGTTGGCTTGGTTCGTTCACTATAAGTTCACTTTACACGTTCTGTACTTTTCTTAGTTCACCAGTTGCACTTCTTATTTAAGTGTCTTTAGTTTGTTTACACTCTTAACTTACCTAATTACCTAACATATTACCTTACAACTTATCTTTAACTATTTAAGTGAATTTTCTTTAGTAGTTGTCTCCTACATCATACTTTTGCATAATTTACTTGCTTGAAAGTCTTTGCTACTTACATAAGATATTTTGTTATCATTTGCTAATATTATTTTTCATTTTTAGATGATCTACAACATTTGCATGAATAATTTTTGACAGTTTACACTGATTGAATTTTGCTGATAGGTTTGTCCATTTTGCTTGGAAGATATATTTTATAATTTGATGAGTCAATGATTTAATGGACTAAATCATAGTAAGTCTTTACCCTATTTTATATTTTTATACCTACTTTGCATGTAAGTGTTCCTCAAGGAAGCTTGCTTAAGTTGCCAATTTCTACCCAATAAGTACTGATTTCTTTACAAGTTCTATGATATGATTTGCTGTTTTATTATTTACCCTATTTAATTATACATTTGAGTAGTTCTGCCTTTGTTTATCTTAGGCTTATTATACTTCTTAATTGTTTACTCCTTATTCTTTCGCTAAGGGCTGTTTTCATTACAATATATAAATATTTACAGTACGTTAATAACGGTAAGTATAAGCAAAATACATACAATTTTGAATTTTGAGTTTATTATTTCCAGATTTCAGCCTTATCCATGGCTTGTTTAGAACATTTAGACGAATGTTAAAGGTCGCTAGATACTAACAACAGCCCATTTAAATACAAAATTGATCAATTTCTTTTCAAGGTGGAAAAGACAACATTAGGATAATCCAATATCTCACTTTATTTTTATGAAGTCAACAAAACTGCAACTGATATAATATAAATTGATATTTGTCCCATTTGAAATTTACTTATGGCATGGTCGTCATTGAGAGAAATTAAAAACAATTCAGTGTTTGAAAATTATCATTTTCCTAAATATGCCCGTTCAAAAATCACTATTTAGTGTTTATAATTTAAATAATTATTAATAAAATTTAAAAAGTTCTATAATATACGCAAAGGGTACTCAGCAAGCCTCAAATATTACCGAGTTTATCGTGTGCAATTACTGCTATTCCTCAAAAATAGAGTTTGTTTATTTACTACCTAGAGGATTATTTTTAGAAAGTTAATTAATGGCAGTTAACAATAAAATAGTTTTAAAAATAAATATCAAGGAAACGAATATAATGTACAATGACCTAGCTCACACTCAGAAAATCACAATAAATAATAGAACCCTGGCAAGTTCAAAACTTAACGGATGAGGGTTTCTATGTCACTGCTGTGCTCCCCGTAATTCTTGGATTAGAACGCATGTTATAATTAGGAGGTTAACGACAGCTGATGAGATATTAATTTTTTTTCACCATTTAATTCCATCAGAGGTATACCAAGCAATATATCCAGTGATAAGCTAAATTATGTAATAAATTCATTTATATTGTAATATTTTTCCTACAAACGCATTTACTGCTTTCATTTTTTTGCTACGGATACGATTTTCTACAAACTTATTCTAAAAAGCGGCACAATTTTTTTAAAAACTTCCTTATTTCTGAAGATTTGGATAGAATTTTGTCACAGGTATGCTGTGATAATGATAGTGATTGTATCGTTAATAATAAGAAGATATAACCAAGTCATTAGCATGCAAAGACGTTATTTCGTTATATCAACCTTGGCTACAACTGTGAATCTAAACGGTCCAGCTAGGAGTTACAAAAATTCCTACAACCCTATATCTGCGCCTCCTACTAGGTTAAATTCTAAATCTACCTTACTCACTAATACACAAAAAGTTTCATCAAAAAGTTTCTCCTACTCGATCACAGCGCTACCTACTCGGTGAAATTGTAAATCAAACAAATACAAGAGATTTAATCAAAATCGTCCCAACTGTTAAAGAGCAATTAAAAAAAAATTACAAAACATTCGCATCGTCACATATCGGGTTAAATTGTAAATTTAGCCCCCTCAAACACATGCAAAAAATTCAGCATAATCATAACCATGTAGGAGAGTTAAATTATAAATTTATCCAACTCCAACATACAACAAAAATGTCCTCTAAATTAAGGAGAGGTTCAAAAAACTTTTCCTACAACCCAATCGCAGTGCGGTTGTCGAGTGTGTATTTCAGCGACGGGTTGATTGGACAATTATCGTCATATTTAAACAAACTAGCACAAAACAATATTAAACTATACGTATAAAACTTTCCCTTGAAGCACTCTAACTATTATTGAAAACTGCATTATAATACGTTGCGGGAAACGACTTGATTTATTTGAGTTGATAAGGATTAGTACTTTCTATGTCTAAATAGCTTTCCATTTACCGTATTGTAGGTGACCATTTTTTTAGAAGATATAATGGGTATAGTAAGTTATCCATAACAGATAAATATGTGCCATCCCGGACTTTTTTGTAGATCCATAATAGAGGTATATCCTACAATGCATTGTTTTGCTATATCTCGAGGGGACTAGGCAAAGTTTTCGATGAAAGCTATCAACAATTATCATTTTATTTCAACCAATTTACACCAGATCTTAAATATCTAAGTCTTCCTCCTGAATCATCTAATATCTATCTAATAAAAACCGCATCAAAAGTCAATTCCTGCAAGTTTTTATAATCGCCCTGTAGAAGCTTGGACGCGCCACAGATGAAAGCAATCTGTGCCGAAAATTGTACAAAACGTAAATTTACACAATATATTGGATTTATTGCATCATTTAGCCGCTCGCCATATAAGGTTTATGGTCAGGAAAATTCGTATGAGATGTAATTTCAGTAACACAAGCACAATCACATTCCGAATCGCCGTTCCATATTATCACTCGTACCGTAATTTCAACATCTTAACGTCAATACATACGCCGGTATGTATAAAATCCCTGAATGATTTTTTTAGAGATCAGACTGTTATGGGAACAGCAACAAGATTTGACCAGCCAGATAGAGTATATATGTCGTTTTGAGTAAATAGAAATGAGAACTTTTTATTCACGCACGCCGCACGTAGTAATTCCAAAATTTTTAAATGAAGTTATTTACTAATTTTATTAATTTGAGATCGAGTTTCTATGTTTTATATACCTGTATATGATTTACACCTCATTAAAAAAAAACACTTAAAGTTAGACATACTACAATCAAGAACTTATATACCACTAAAAATAACCGGTTCAGGTTATTAAATATTCTTTTAAATATTATACTATGTTAAGATTGGTACGCAGGAAAGAAACGCTTGGGTTGGGCTTGACGACATTTGGCCCTGTTCGTGAGTGATAACAGTCTATTTGAAAATTAATAATAACATATTTTTAATTAAATTTTGCAGTAAGTTAGTCAAGAAATAACATAGCTTTATACAATATTTACAAAACAAACAATTGATGTAATATCCGTAGGTTCAAAGAACTTTTAATACCAAAAGTTAATGATCTGTTTGTACTCAGTAAGTCACAATAAATTCTACTACAAAACAGTCTATAGGCTATAAATCTTTACGGTAGATGATCAACGAATTCTCACTCTTCAAGATCAGCTAGTCTACTACGGCGCTATCTAGTGTACACCCGAAATATTTGATTGTAT
The DNA here is from genome assembly GCA_034190945.1 of Octodonta nipae. Classification (NCBI taxonomy): domain Eukaryota; kingdom Metazoa; phylum Arthropoda; class Insecta; order Coleoptera; family Chrysomelidae; genus Octodonta; species Octodonta nipae. Next base: position 102,774,939 of record CM067217.1, read on the forward strand.
GTAATTAGTTTCACCCAATACTGCAATGATCTTCTTGATATTACTGAATTAGTTCTAACGCTAGACCTCTTTAAGAAATTACTAAAAATGTAGACTTTTCTTATACCAAATGTTAATTACAGTCACTGCTTCAAATTGTCGTTTGTACATAGGCGAAGATGTACTACCATCAAAAGTGTGTGGTTTTATAGAGGAACATTTGCTAATTACGGTGTTATCATACTGTAATGTTATTTTTACTAAATACTGCATGAATCCTATCGCCAGCTCTCCGTAGATATATATTTCTTTTTGGAATTCTCTAGAAGGTTTCTTGACCATTTGATGAAATTCGGTGAATTTCCATTAGCGCAAGCCGACGGCCTCGGGTTTCACGAAATATCGGATGACTGCCGATTCCACGAAATATCGGATGAATCCCCGTTACATTGCCCCCGTCTTAGAACTATTTCGTCCCGGAATGTTCCAGAATCCTTCATAGTGTGGCGGTATGGGCAGAACTCTCCATTTCGACAACGGGACGTTTGCTGGAATATAATATATAATATGGGCTGCGAAGACAGTATACAACGATGTCGATGCCACTGGATCGAAAGATAGATTCCATCATGTTTCTCACCACCCTCCAATTCAGTCCATCCAACCCACAGGCTATCTTTGGGGCCGCAAATTTCATCAGGTTCTTCTCCATCTGCACCGTGCTCAATTCTGATAAAGTCGTTGACTTGTCCTGCGAGAATCATTACCAAATAGAAGAGGTCTCTGGTACCCACTGATTGTCTATCTTCGAGATGAAGGACCTTCCCCACCACTAGACCTTGCTTCCTTAGCTTCTGGAACTGGCTGTACTTCTTTGCAAAGACCTTGACTATCTCCTAGACACCCCGAAATCTCACACCAATGAGCCAAGGAATATTCTATGGGGACCTTAAACAGGTCTCGGGGTTCTTTTCTGGTTACGTCGGGCTGTACTTTCTGCCCATTCGAGTACAATTTTCGAAGGTCTTCATCAGGTGGTTGGATGCTGCGAACTGGGGCTTGCTCAACTTTGCCGTCATGACTTCCAGCATAAGAGGCTAATCTGTTGAAATGTACCACCGTTGGTGTCCTCGAGGTACATTCCTTATTCTGCAGAGAACATCGTTGTTCCTCTTTACCATTTGGTAAGGCCCCTTCCAAGATCTTTGTAGCTTGGTCAAGTCTCCACGACGAAGTTGTGGTTATACAACCAAACAAGATCATCAATATGGAATTCCCTGCCCTCGGCTTTGATGGCACATGCTTCCTTCATCAGGGCAATTGCATCCTTTAACTGGCTAACACCTGGGGGACATCCAAACTTCAAAGCGCATTGTAGTAGTAATTCTGACCCGTGGACTCGAGCACAGACGAACGATATGCCCTTCGAAACAAGAGAAGGTACTGCCCCTCCAGTCTCTTCGGTGGTCAGAAAAGATCTTTAACAAATGGATGAATATGATCATTATCCTATTCATCCATTTTACATTCCATCAGATTGTAGGTGTCCATGATTTATTGATTTTCAAGAGTTTGCATTCCTTGACAAGGACATTAGCAATGGTCAAGGATTCTTGTTTCGATAAGCATTAACTTCTGCCCATTTACTGAAATAGTCCATCACGACTACAATGAACTTATTTCCTGAGTCAGATTCAGGAAATAGAACGGAAACATTAATGGCTACTCTTTCAAATGGATTGCACACGTTATATTGCTTCATGGGGGCTTTCGCTTGCTTCTGTGGGCCCATTACTTGCTGCACACACCGTACATTTCCGGCACCAATCCTTGAGATCTGCTTGGTAGTTTACCCAATAGTAACGTTCTCTTAACTTTCCCAGGGTTTTCGTCACTCAAACTTGTCCTCAAGTTGTACCATCTATACTTCTCACAAAACCTCCAGTCTCCTATTTCTGGGGTTTACAATCTGTTTTCTGTTCTGGCCACCCTCTGGAGTTCTCCAGGACGAGGGCGTTCGACTGAGCCTAGTAAGACTTTATGGTGGATGAGCATCGGGAAATCTCCTGCCATATAGATTTGCGGTCTTCTTCCTTCCACCGGATAACCTCTTGTAGCTATGGATCTAATTTCTGGTCTTTCTGGATCTCCTCAGATTGCCAATGGTCATCGATGGCGGTAGTTCTACATAGAATAGCCCCATTGTCTTCAACTTGCTCACAATGTTCTAGAGCAATATTCCGCCGCGAAGTCGAATTCTTGCAACCTCGCAGTTCACCTTGCCACTTGTCAAACAATTCTCCAACGACGATAATGTCGTCCAGATACACCAGGCAGGTTTTTGATGAAAGCCCTTTTAACAATGATAGTAAAATAATTATTTTCTCGGTCTTTCTTAGCTAGTTCCACCTGCCAATAACCGCTCTTCAAGTCTGGGGTGGAAAACATCTTGGATCCATACGACGTATCTAGGCTATCGTCTATTCTTGGGAGAGGGTAGCTATCTTTCTTTGTATTCTTGGTTCGAACCATCTTTCTGTTTAACCAAGACAACTGGAGAAGCCCAAGGGGCATTGAATTGTTCAATAACACATTGTTTCTCCATTTCCTGTCATTTCTTGTTTTTTTTGAGCTAGGGGTAATCTTTTCGCCGACTGAAGAATACGTTGAGCATTCTCGGTATTAAATTTATGTTTTACCAGATCAGTTCGCCCTCTTTTTTCTTTCATTGCATCGAAAAATCCTGATATTTTCTAACGATGTCCCTCAATTTTGCGTTCTGTATTGGTTTTTCTAGGCAGCATCTACATCGATTTCAGCTCTTTACGTAACATTGAGATTTGCTAAGATTGCTCGAAGCATTATGTCATGTTTCCCATGAAGCACCATTTCTTCGTCATTCACCCACAGAATTCTATCTTTAAAGTTTAACTAGAATCACTTGGACATTTCTTCCAATTGTAACTGCGTCTTCGATATCCGCCACTAGTTCCCGATGTCGGAAGGTTGTATCTCCCAAGACCATTTCAACCTCTATTTCACCTTAACTGCTTCCCCTGTCGCTGTTCGCAGTGACCATTCTGTTGATTTTATCATTGTTCTGAAATGATGTTGGACCTTATACATACCATTTTTTGTCTCACTTGTACTAAGCAGCATTGCACAATGCTTCTTATTAATAAGGACATCTACAAAGACACTGTTAACGTGGTTGCGTAGCGCAGCGACATATCGGTTGATAGTTGGGGCTTGTTGGCTACAAGTCTACGATGGTCCCTTCACATCGACTTTCTTGAGTTTCCCGACGAGGAATTCAAAGTCTATGGTACTCGTGGAAAAGTATTTCTTTTGGGAATTCTGTTCCTCTTGCATTTCTTCATACACGACCGGCGGATATTGCTTCTTGATCAAACGTAAAAAAGCAGTTTTTTGTTCTTGTATTCACCCTTGTAACTTCACCAATCCAGGACATTCTCTTCGATGACCACCGTATCCATCATTATAACGTTCCAAAAGAAGGCGTTGCGTTGATCGTTTTCAATGTCGAGACCAAATTTGTTGCACACTTCTGTATACGTCAATTTACTAATCGGAGTAATCCATAACCTTATATCTTGACAGCAATTCTTCTAAATTGAGCGGATATCATCATCCTCTTGGATGCACAACCCCAAATGAACAACTAATGCAAACTCAATGAGTTAATGTTCCCGTAGCTTCCTGGCATTAGTCCATTTTTAATTTTATCATTCTGATTTGGGATGCAGAGAAACCTGTTTGTGAAAGAAAGAATTTAATCAAAGTCTTTGTTCCACAAACAGGTTTATCTGCATTCCAATCAGAATCAGGAAATTAAAAATGTACTGCCCTTCCACTTTTCTCGGCAGGAAGCTACGGGAACATTAATTCATTCAGTTTGGATTAGTTGTTCATTTGGGGTTGTGCATCCAAGATGATGATGATGTTCGCTCAATTTGGAAGAATTGCTGATCAAGATATAAGGTTATGAATTACTCAGATTAGTAAATTGACATATACAGTGTGCAACAAATTTGGTCTCGACCTTGAAAACGATCAACGCAACGCCTTCTTTTGGAACGATATAATGATGGATGCAGTGGTCATCGATGAGAATCTCCTGGGTTGGTGAAGTTACAAGGGTGAATACAAGAACAAAAAGATGTTTTTGTACGTTTGATCAAGAAGCAATATCCGCCGGTCGTGTATGAAGAAATGCAAGAGGAACAGAATTCCCAAAAGAAATACATTTCCATGAGTATCATAGACTTTGAATTTCTACTTATGCAAATGCGAAGTAATAAAGCAACCGAAATTCGCTTGCTCTACAATATGATAAAATACGTTTCGATACTGTACATCAAATATGAAAAATGCTTTGAAGAAAGTTGTTTGGAGTTGGTCACTACACAATACAAGCATTTAACCCAAGAGATTAACGGACTTAAACGCCTCATATGCGAAATTAAGAACTCTGCAAAGGCCGGGTGTATTCGACTGCAACAAGATCGTTGTCGAGCGGAAAAAGAACGAATCCGAGCAGATTAGGAACGTATACGAGCTGAAATGTGACGTACTAGAATTGAAGAGGAGTTTGTCACAGCAGCCAAACGACATGAAGTTGTACTGAATACCGTATCAAAGAAAATCCATACTAATGTTGTGTCCCATTTGAGGGGTGAAGTAAGCCCTCGAGTAGCTCCACAGCCGATCAACCGCAGCAAACAGAGTTGTCTGGCTCTGTTAACTTTACGAGAGAATGAGTGGTATGTGATTCGTAGGCAGAGAACCTCGTCCCAGTCAACCATAAATGCCTTTCTGAAGAAGCATCCTAATGCTAAAGTTGTTAAAAAATGGTACCATGTGTCACACCCCGTGGATGTGAGTAACCTGCTCAAGTCTCGGCTAAGAAATTTAAAATGGTTCGCTCGAGGAAACACATTACGAAACCTCGATCATTCATTGACGCCCCTGTGTGATGGTGATCTTGTTGACAATATTGAATCTATCATGGTGAAAAACATTGCCACGGAGATTTCTCGAGATGCTCAAACCTTTATGGTGCACAATAATTCTGTAAATTATGTTGGAAAATAAAACAAAATAAGTCCTAATATGTATTTTATTTTAGTAATTAAGATACAAAGGTTTTTAAATAGCCAGCTATACGTTTTCTGCATATGCAACAGTGATCTATTTTCAGTGAGCAATCAAAACAACCAGCCAGGTGTCTACATGGCAGAAAAACAATTAACATTTCATTACTGAGACAAATTTTACAAGTGTTGGAGTTGGTGGGTAATTTTTGAGCAGTAAACAGTTGTCGAATGCTTTTGCGTGCATTCTCTTTAGTGTTGTGGGTAGGTAAGAGTTTCTTCAGTTCTATGCCGCAATAGTAGCATTTTATCCTGTCACCATATCCCGTATAGAAAAAGCCTGCATTCGCAAGCATCTCGGGTGTTTGTCTTAGAGAAATGGGCCAGTCGGTGTACATTGCAAGCCGACTGTCAAGTGTTGCTTTGCTCTGGTAAATGGCTGGTCTGTTTATGCGAAACGTGTCATCCAGATCGAAAAAACTGCAATACGGAGACCACTGCAAATGGTCGGCCAGTGAGTCGTCACCAGTTTGCCAATTGTATCCCTCAGTTTGACAAAAGGGACATATAACGACATCATCAAATATAACTTCGCGTTTGTAAATGAAGCCTGCTTGGGCTAGCTTTTTAGCTGGAAAGTTAGATAGCCAACTATCAAAGGTACGGTATCGACTTTCATACGATTGATAGGACTCATGACTCTCCATCTTCTCAACTGTTGAAATAAAACCAAACACCAAATTTATACATGTATTTAAGTTTCTAAATCGTACGTACTGATTGATCTATAGCTTATTGCTAGCATTAATCCAACTATCATGGGACTGATCAAATCCAAGCCAGCGAACTTTAACCCTGTTGCCTTTTCGTTGTTGTACTTTTTCGACAAGATAAACATCTGACTAGACTGATTTTTGTAGCTCTTCCTCGTAAAAGCCTCCTTGAATCGGATTGCCAGACATATCTTCCAAGAGATACGTAACGGGGTTAGTTATATTTTTGCGGGTTATTTTAAACAATTCCGTGGTCCTGTTCGGTAGATATCCCTTATCAAAGACGTGCTTAGATTTGCTGATGCGAACAACATCAATAATTTTGAATTTTCCAACATCGGCAATTTTTAGAGTATTGTATACTTTAATGTTACGAGCTTTACTCTTATTAATGTCAACGGGTCGCATCCTTGTCTTGGAGTGTTTTCGATGGTTGTAGTCCTTAACGATGTCGGGTTAAACATCAATCCATTTGTGTGTACTATTCAAACTAAAGTAGTTGTCCAGACGCTTTTTCAACGTTCTAATGGTTCGTTCAGCGATTGAGGCTTTCATCGCATTAAAGGTGCTATAATGATTCCGTGGGATTTCATAGCCGCTGGAAGTGGGAGTTGTAGTATTCTTTGCCCATGTCGGTTATGCGATGTGTTACCAGCCTCTTTGGATGCAATGAGAAGTTTCAACAGTTCAACCAATTCATTAGGGTCGTCCCAGTAGACGTACTCCATAGGCTTTGTATTGACTTTAACTTCATGCTAGAGCCGAAACGTGGCTTTTTGCCTGGAGGTGGAAACATGGGCCTTATGATTTCCGTATATTTATAGAGACTGGAGGCTTTAAGTCGATCTGCAGAATTCTTGTGTGCCGATGTCATTGTCAAAATTCGACGGTATGCCTCTAAATCATCGGAGGCGAAATTCGGGTCTTTGTAGAAAATCAACTGATAAAGTCCGGGGGTGCCTTGAAACTACAACCCGTCAACGATTATATGGCCTGTACGATTAAAGTTGATTTCATTTTGTCCGACATACCACTTGGAACTCGTCTCGTCATATATGGGACCGTATATGTTGTTGACATTATCGCTTTTACTGAAAAGTTCACTAGGTACTTGTGTGAAATTACTGGGTATTGCTCGAGGTAGGATTCCACTACGTTGGCTGATATGGGCTCCGACTCATTGAACATTGATTTTTCGCCGCCATCAACGTCATCATCACCCTCATCATCATCATCTGTTGGGATACTAGTCCCTGCTATTGGAACTTCTTCGAGGAATTGTGAATCTTCAAAGGCTTTTTTTTTCTTACTTTTTAATTATTTCTTGTTTAACTGCAGTCTTGTCTATTTTGCTAAGAACTTTGGTCGTTGTCGAAGCTATCTGCTGCAGGGGCGTAACCACAGGTCCAAATAACTTATTGAGCGTGTCATCGTGCTCCGACTTCCTCAATTTGAGACTGAGAAATTTTTTGCGGATGGAACGAGCCAATTGTTTGATTTTTTTCTTTCGTGCAGTAGCGACAATGTTGCTACTCAATGAAGACATTTTGACAACTAATGTCAATCCATATATCTGTACCTTTATATATTTGTCGAAACCTCGATACCGGCCATCGTTCAAGTTGTATCCCTTCACAATCGTAAGAAACCCGAAACGATCTCGCCAGCAATCAGAACACAATACTTTAAATGTCTCAAAGTCCATGTCGGGGGAGACGTGTTCGTCGTAAACGTTCTTCAAATTGACATCGTCTTGTTTGAATATGACAATTACATTGCATTTGTCGCGAATCAATTGTTTCGGATTTATGCTGTACGTCTGGCACACATAAACTTCATCGATATTTCTGTGTCTACCCATGGAGAAAAAGCTTTGAATCTTTTTCTGTTTATCGCCATCGATAACATCGAAGATGAATAGTGAACATTCACGTGCCTTAATCTGCTTGAGTACCTCTTGTAGGAACTGGTACTTTGGTTGGTAGAGTGACTTGGAATAGACGTAGACGTTTTCGAATTGTAGTCCGTTTTCATTGAACAGGAGCGAAAGACAGCGTTGGTTTTCCCAGATCCGCTTTGTCCGCAGATAGTCGCACGAACGGAATTTGGCAGTAGTGGTCCGTGTCGTCTTGTCGTTGATGTGTAGCCATCAACAAAGTCCAAATTTTCAACAGACAACTGGACATCCTGAGGATGAGGTCGTTTGTCATTTTTTAACAAATACATCACTCCCGGGTGCTTACAATCAGTATCGTGCTAACTTTCCAAAGAGGTGGAAGTATGCTGTATAGCGCAATCAACACATTACCCTTTGAGCTACATCTATCCGGTTATCAGTTTTGTGGACCCGGTATGAAACTTGAAGACCGTCTCTTCAAAGGTCAGCAAGGAATCAACAAGACAGACGCTGCTTGCCGTTCACACGGCATCGCCTAAAAAAATACAAGTCGTTGGCAGATCGACACAAGCTGATTACGAGTTGAAAAAGCCGCCTCTTGGCTTATAACTACGGGAATGAAGGTTACACGTAAGATGGGACTTGGCGTGAAGCAACGACTTGGGAAAAAATCTTTTCGACAACATGTGCTTCTACCTACCATAAGAGTAAATCATCGTTAATGGCATTGAGGGCAGCCCGAGCAACCATTAAGAAGGCGGGTGGACGCGACAAAATTCGCGTTCCTCGGATGATTGCCTTTGAGTCTAGGGTTGGTTTCCTCCCTCTCATCCCCTTGTTTGCAGGCCTTAGCGCTTTGGGGGCCTTAGCTGGTAGAGACAGTAGCGTAGCCAATGCTGTGATCGATGCAAAGAACGCCAGGCAGAAACTGGAAGAGGATCAACGTCACAACCAAGCCATGGAGGAGCTTGCCAAGAAAGGAAGCGGTTTTTTCTGAATAAGTCCTGCAAAGGTGGCTTCGGACTCTATTTACAAAAGTCAAAAAACTCCCAATAAAGCTACCCGATTGAGCATTGTACAATCATGAGCTCGAGCGCTGTGCCAAACAATTGAAAATACCCCACTTTAGGGGTGTATTTATGCCAGCAACAACCAGGGTACACATTGGGTAGCTTATGTGCGAAATGGAAACTCTGTTCACTACTTTGACAGCTTTGGCGGCTTGGAACCTCGCCGGGAATTAGCTGAATACTTTGGCAACGGAGTCAGGATCCTCTACAATAACAACGCTTATCAAAACTATAATCAATGGAATTGTGGACATTTATGCTTGAAATTTCTCTATAATAAAAAATAGTAATATTATGTGTACATTATTTTTAATTTCACCCTAGGTATGTTCAGCCCACCGGTATATTAATAGACTGCAACAGGAACATTTCCAATATACACCTAAATTTGAATAGCGAATATTGGCCTATGGAGAGATTTGAGCTAGATTTTTCAAAGAGCGCGTACGGCGAGGCGTACGAAATGTATAAGGACTTTTATCCCAGCTTTGGTGGCGACAAACACCCCCTTCTGGATTATGTGGCATTCAAGACACACACCCTATTCGTCATCGATTACTCCCGACGCGAGTACACAATGAAATCGTCGACTGTAGATGTTCGGCTGGATATTGAAAGCCAGACGGGATTTCCCGGTAAGACTCGAGCCTTCTGCATAATTATCCACGACTGCGTAATGGAATTTCTCCCTCAGCGAAATTGTTCGAAGCCTGCCCTAGTTCACCCTGCTGCTGCTGCCTCCCAAATCAGTTTCGGTTCAGCTTTCCGACGAGTCACCATGGAAATAGCGGTTGTCGACATCCAAGGTTTCGATATCGAGGGAAGATTCGTTCCAAAGGAACTGGTAATAAAGACAAGTAAACGTACAGGCGTGTTCTTGTTTAAACCACCCAAATTGTTCAACTCTCTATCACCAGCCGACAAGAGACAAGTACGATATTTGGAAAGCCGTTTGCATGGACTCTACTATTCTGATGCTCACTACAATCTGGATACATTGAACGATATTTTGAGAATTTTCCTCAGCACATGCACACAGATATATGTCCGAAGTGGGCAGAATTATGACTGCGCAAACTACTCAACGAAGATGGAGAACCACACTATCATCTAATAAATTTGGAAAACTACAAGAAATCTGTTACCTTGGAATCTTCTGAATTTCCATGCATTTTTCACTGCATGTGCAAGGACCCAGTACGCTGCGCACGAGAAAATATTTTTACAATTTATAATTGGTTAATAAAATAAAGAGAGAGAGAGAGAGAGAATTGTCTAGAACTATGTGTTTTTATTCATTTAGCAGAAAATACTGTGGAAATTAAAACTAGCAACTTGTGTAGCTCCTGTTGAATGTGAAACTGTAGGTCATCCTCATCCTGACTAGTAATCAAGCTGTTCGATGAGGATGTTGTTGTTGATGCCGCTTAAATCCACTCAGTATCACCTTCAGTTCCATTTGAAAATAACAGTTTCAGCTTGAACTTTTCCGTGCTGCTTGGCAGATGAGTCGGAGGGGTCTGCGCATTCACCGACCACGGAACAAACACCCATACCCTTGGCTCCATTAGGTATATTAACATACAAGACATTTTCCAAAATTAATGTAAATAGTACAAACTATGATCGTCTTCTCCCCGATCCTTCCTTTATTCTATAATTATTAAATTTCCACTACAGATATAAATATATATATATATATACACCAAATACTTTATTCCCGTATCCAGCATATCAATTCCTCGAATTCCTGTATCTAATTCCCGCATTCCCATTTCTATTATCCCGAGTTTCCACATTTAATTCCTGAATCAATTATCCTGCATGTATTTTCAAACATTTCATAAACAACTTTGCCATTATGAACACACCTGTATTTTTTTTTTATTCTGTTTATGGGACATATTTTTCTCGAGACACCCTGTATTTTTTTATCACTATATATATATATATATATATACATATAATGTTTTAACACCATCTATCAACACGTACATTGTTTAATACGCGTCTCTGTCAACCATGGCTGTGTAACGACAGTCTTTATACACTCACGCTGTTTTGACCTTAGTCCGCTCGCGTCCGCTCGCCAACAGAGGTAGCGTCTCGCTACCAACCACAGCTGTGCACTCTTCCACACACACACACACACACACACACACACACGATGTTTTCAACTTTGCTCGCCAACAGAGAAATCGAACTTGCACGTTTAGCCGGCTGCGAATTTTTTTTGACAAGGTCGTCGTGTCTCCACCCAACAGCTATCTCTACGTTGCCTGTGACTGATATTATTACTACGCGTCTTAAACGGGTTTTATTTCAACATACTATCAACTTTTAGAATATTCATATACAGTGGTCTTGTTGGCACATATGCTAAGTGCTTACGTAGGAAACCGATGAACTGAGGTTCGATTCCCCACCACTGCGACGGTTTTTTGTAATATAAATATATAAATTATTTTGTACATCATTGAAATTTGGCGCGATTGAACAGATCACGTGGTGACCAATGAGAGCTTGGTATGGCTGAGCACGTGGTAATTAACCAATGAGGGTAACTGCTTATCTATTACGTCATAACCTGTCTGTAGTACAATACGTCAGCTGTCAACCGTGTTCTGTACCTCTAACTCTACTGCCTACCTGTCAGCCGTCAATATTCCGTGCCATACGTCAACGCCCCAAACCAACGTTTCCTGCCATCGTTCTATGCCATACGTCAACGCCCCAACCCTATGGCCTACCTGTCAGCTGTCATTGTTCCGTCGTTCTATTCCAAACGCCCCATACCAACGTTCCATCGTTCTATGCCAACGCCCCATACCGTCGCTCAGTGTCAACGCCTTTGTCATCCAAGTTCATTGACCCCCAGGCGATGGCACGTGCGAATGAGCCCGGGCGGTGTCATCTTGTAATCAAGTGGGGGACGTGACCTTGAGAAATTTCCCAGGCTGAAGTGCGGCGATTCCTTCTTCCCTTTCCTGCAGTTTTTTTTTAAATCGGTCGCTTTCAGCATCTCAAACTCACAGCTTTAAACATTGTTAGTTTATTTATTTTTCACTTCTAAAATTCCACAAGTAAACCTACACCTAACGCCACTGTAATGTTCTCATTTACTGTTCGGGTTCTTGGAATTAGTTAAAAACGCACTCACTCACTATAATTTATTTCCACTAATTTTATGTACTTATTAACTTATGACGATTTGTTTTGAATTCCTTATGTTTACTAAACTGCGACTAAATTCTGAATGAATTCCATGGCCAGCTCTTAATATTTATATATTTACTCTCGGAATTCTCTAGAAGGGTTCTCGACCATTCAATGAATGCCGATTCCAGGAAATTTCAGATTAATTCCCACCATTATCTTCAAGACTATTCATCGAACTTTTTAGAATTGCAATTTCACCATTTATTCCCTTTGTTTGATGCCATAACCTGTATTTTTGATTAACCATTTCGTTAACTCATCGAATTGCATCGGTTGATCAAACAATTTCTTTTGATTTTTAAGTCATCTTGCCTTTTTAATTCAGATGTTTCTTATTAAATTTTGACATTTTTATGTCATTTCTCCAAAATCTCTTCAAGTTTCTACGTGACCCTAATCAAAATTTCATTGAAGCTGTCGTCCATACTTCACATTGTGGCCATACATAAATTTGATTTTAAAATTCAAGCAAGTTAATCTTCTAACAACACTTGATGCGAACTCCATAGAAAGTTGCTATCTACTGTATTGCTGTACAACGGCGTTTATATACTAACACCGGAGTGATCCCGTCTTGTTAACGCATATAATAACTTTTTCCCGAGCAGGATAGAATTTTGGATGTATTTTTAACTTTTAATCGTGCGTTAAAGGGAATTGATTTTTGCTACCTTTTTGTTTATTTCGCGAATTAGTTTTTATTTCAGATAATAATATAATTAATATGCAGCATCAATTAAGTGTTATAACAATATTTACAATGAACCAATATTTTAATAATGAATAATGGAATTTATTGACAGACGGATACTCGTTTTCAATTATCAGAAAATGTTATGTAAATTGTGAACTGCTTTAATTATACTGGAAAAACTGTGGAACCTTTGGTGTGTCACAGATATATAAACACAAAGTTTTGTACCCTAACACCAAACTTCTATTCTTTCAATCTACGCACGTTCCAACATCTAAAATGTCATCATCTGGAGTAAACAAAAACCCAAAACAGTTTTTTTAATTATGACTGAAATGTCCTCCTATATAGTAAGTAAGTAAGTCTAATATCCAATGTACAATGTATCAAAAGTCGAATTGTCATTTCACAGTGCATATGAAAATTGTACTGATAAATATACAGTACATGACGTTATTTTACATGAATATTTCACTAGTTTAGTGCGTAATATAATTTCTATGTGTTAAGCCATGTTCGGAGTTAGGCAGCAACTTATAGACTTTGAAACAACGACTACTTGGGACAGATTCACTGGGGGCCCTCTTTCTAGGAAATAGTGAAGGCGATACTTGGAAAAAGACAAATTACGGAAATATTATACTAATTAAAATATGGTTAGAAAAAGCACGAACGAACACATGCGCTTGCAGAAGAACGAGATAATTTTTAAGGGATATACTAAAGATGCGAAAAGAATGAAAAATATTAGTGCATTCGATGAAACATGGCTCCAAAAAGGACATTTTGTAACAAGATTACAAAGTCTGATAAGGCGCTTACAGCAGGTTTGTCTAAAGTAAATCTTTCAAATGATAAACTATAAAATCTACTAAAGATTATCATAAAGGAATTGCTTCTGATGTTCTTTAAGAATACAGATTGAACGTAGGTTGCAACAAACGTAGAAGCAAGCAGTCGATTTTGAATAATATGCTAAGAGAGAGGGCTAAAGAAGGAAAATAGTTTTCCCAGTAGCGCAAATTACTTTAATAAACCTGAAAGAATTATTAGCAAAAGGACTTGTTATAGTATCAGTGTGATTTTAACCTGATAAGGGCTATGTCAAGAAAAACAGTACATTTAAACTTCAAGATGTTTGTCAGCTAATAATAGAGACTTAGGACAACCACTATGGATTATGTATCCGTAACCGTAACCGTAAGGCGATACATTTGGCTCCTCCCACATTACGTGTCTTTCTACAGTTACTTTTATAAACCGACGTAGGAAAAGCAGTGATACGTTTTACGTACCCCGTATTGTTTTATGAAAATAAGAAGCATACAAGAAGAAAATTAGTTTTTCTTTTTTCAATAGAGCGTTGTTCTTTGGCGATAGGCACAAAACAATCATAGGGTGATATGTGTGTATGTCCTAACTAAAACTGAGACAAATCGTATACGTAAACGGGTATCGTCTTACGGTTACGGATCCAGATTCCGTAGTACTTGCCCTCTATTGTCTCAATATAAAAAAATACAGCTGACACAAATGTAATTCTGGACACTTGAGATGTTAGTAGAAAAGAAATACTATAGCAAATTATATGTGTGGAAAAAGAACTAATGATGACGGTTATATTTCCTTTAGTATTAAGTTTGTAGTTTTAGTACCCCAAAATATAACTACTCAATATTTGAGGAAAATCACGAAACCTATTTTTTTAAATATTTAACAATATTTTTATTGAAATATGAGGAGGTTATCAGTTCGTTGGAATGTTTTTCTTTTTATCATCGATTACTCTTAAATGGCTTAATAAATTTATATTATCTAAACGGCACTGTGCAAAAGAAGGAAGAGTACCGTATGATTTTATATAACGTGAGGTTCCTAGTTGTCCAGATAACCGTAACACACTGCTGTTAAGAGACAACCGTTATTCTCTACTGATTTTTATATTAATGTGTTATCAAAGGAGATTCCACACATGTAATAAAAGCAATTCCTGGTTCTATCGCTGATGCCTTGATTTTGTTTTTCGTTTTTTTTGTAACTTCAAAACGAATTTCAAGCAAAGGCGGATGAAATTCGTTTTGAAGTTACAAAAATCTTAAAAAACGCCAAACCACCGAAGGCCAATTTGACAAAATCCGAACACATAGCAATAACAAACCTTAAAAAGAACAAAGAACTAACAATATTACCAGCCGACAAAGGAAACGCTACCGTTGTGATGGACACAAAAGAATACAAGAAAAAGATGGAGGAAATATTGAAAGGGGCAGACTACAAACAGGTCTCACGGGACCCCACTACTTACCTCGAGAAAACAACGAAAAACAAAATCAAGGCATCAGCGATAGAACCAGGAATTCAACAACACATCATCCCACGGCAAAAATCAAGTAGATGTCCTAAACTTTACGGATTACTAAAAATCCACAAAGAAGGAGTGCCCATCAGACCCACAGTAAGCGCGATAAACTCACCAACGCAAAAACCATAGAAATACCTGGCCCGATTCATGCAACCAATAGAGGAAACAGCAAAATCTTACATCAAAAACTCAAATCACTTCATAGAAATAATTAAAGACATAAACTTAATAGCGACTTAATAGCAAGCCTCGACGTCATATCTCTCTATCCCAGCATACCAACCGACGAAGCACTGGACAGTATAGCTATGAACGGAAACCTACCTCACCACATAATAGAATTAGCCGACCACTGCCTCAAAAGTACGTATTTCTCCTTCGACGGCCATTTTTATAGACAAATACAGGGTGCTCCTATGGGATCAGCTCTATCACCAGTTGTTGCCAACTTGTTTATGGTATATCTGGAAGAAAAGGCGATAGCTAACGCAGCATTAAAACTAAAACTGTGGGTTCGCTACGTTGTTGACATCTTCATTATATGGCCTCATGGGAAATGACAACTCAATAATTTAGTGGAACCAAATCTAAAAGTGGCGCAGTCAGTAGGATATTCCAGACGTAATTAGAACAAGAAACATTCTAACTAATTACGGTGGATTCCTAACCTTCGCGGATACAAAGAACCTACTTGGACACCAACTACCGAGCTCAACAAGGGAACAAGCAGCGGCTAACCAGTGTTCAGTGACGGATAGAACAAGTCCTATGATAGGAATAATCACGTAAGCTTTAAAAAGTTATAATATTTAATAATTGTTTAACAACCAGTTCTATCATTTTTCCTATTTTAACCATCCTAAATATTTACCCAAGAACGAATATTGAAATTTTATTTTGATAGTTTAAGATATTCTAAATATTTATTTATGTTTATACCTTTATTTAACTTATACTTATTTTAGAACCAGTAACAAAAATGTATTTCTTATATTTTTCTTCATTTTAATTACAATCACAATTATTTACTTCGCTTTTCCCAAGCTTTGTATTTTCCTAATACAAAATGTAGAGCCCTACAAGCTCTCAGAAATTTTCGCCATTATTCCCGAATACGATGGGAACCCAATATTTTTAAACTCATTTATCTGTTCTTGCAATACCGCATATAATATGGCATCTGATAATCAACAAGTTCTGTTAATTCTCCACATTAAGAACAACCTCCGTGGACGAGTGGCTGAACTAGTTAATTCACGTGACCCCAGCCATTTAGCAGATATTCAAAGTCTTTTAGAAAACCATTTTGGAGATCCAAGGGATCTCTCCGCCCTTATTCAAGACCTACAAAGAATGAGGCAATTACCCAACGAGTCTCCATTGACATTTTCAGCTAGGCTTCAAACGCACCAAGCAAAAATGTTATCAGCTGTCAATAAACAAAATTTAACTGTGAAGGAGAAACAGGCCCAGATTGACTTAATTGAGTCAATGGCTCTAACTAGCCTACCTACGGGTCTAGAGCCGAAAATTGGCCAAATTGTGCGAGCCAGTGATCCCATAGATATCCTGACCGCTATTTCCCGTATTAAAAGAGAATTACAGTTGTCTAATCTAGAAACTCAAAAATTCTCAGTCAACCGAAATGCACCTCAACATACTCGTAAACCGAATAATGGTCCACCCCCAAAACAATGTTCGTTTTGCAAAAGAATCGGACATTTCAGCAGCGAATGCCTCATCAGAATGAGACAATCCCAGACTAACCAAAATTCTCACCCAAATTACTCGGGCCATCGCCCATATTATGCGAATCAGTCTGCTAATCAACTTACGAATTTTAATAATAGGCCTCAGTTTTCTCAACAACAACCCTCAACAAGTAGACCAACCCCAACTTCTAGTAATTTCAGGCCAAATCCGAGTTTTTTCAAACAACAACAGAAAACTAATCACTTAAATAACGAACAATTCGATCCGTATGAACATAACTATGATTTTTCTTACAATGAGCAACAGAACTTTCAAACACCAACTGAATACAAAACCGTATCAGACTATTATTACCCTGATACACAAAAACATGACAAATTCGAATATCATTCAAGCGAAAATGTTTGTAATGATAATTATAACCAACAATATGATGAATATTACGATAGCGAACAGTTTTCTTCCCGTCAAAATTTTCAGACTACCCCAGTAGAAACAAAACCTCCCGATCACGAGATCTTCGACCTTCAAACACAAATTCAAACGATGAACTTGGACGATTTCAATCCAAACCGAAACTTTCCCGAACAGAATTTTCTGTAAGGCCACTTCTTTCAGTCAATTCGAAAAACCTTTACTACATCACCGATTCTTCCAATACATACAAACTCCTTATTGACACCGGATCAGGACGTACGATTTAAACAACGATTTCCCGAAAACATAGATACCCAAGGAATCACTGATCAGAAAATCTTAATAAACGAATCCACCCTTGTACCTTTCAATGTCGCCGACCTACAAAAGGTATATATTTGCAACATCGACATTGAATTCGACGGATTACTGGGTTCAGATTTCCTTGAACATTATAACTGCGTTATAGACTTTAACAGGAAACAACTTGTGACTAATTTTAAAACTTTACCTCTCTACAAAGTTACGGATGTACTGTCATGCGTACTCAAAACGCTTCAACTTTCAATAACTGCATCCCTGTTAATACATTCTCTTTAGAACCCCGAACAGAACAAATATGTAAATTAAAATGTAACCTCACTAATACTGACGGTTTCCTATCATCCGCCGAAATAGTTTATCTTCCCCGTGCCCTTGTTAAAATTAATGAAAAAGGCGAATTTCTTACTTGAGTTTTAAATGCAAATGGTATCCCCAAAACTGTGAATTTCGACAATTTGGAACTCGAACCGATAAACAATTTTTCCGTAAACATTCTTTCCGAAAATTACTCACAAAACTTAACCCAGCCTGATAAACAAACTAAAATTATGGAACAACTTCGTTTAGAACATCTGAACGATGAGGAAGCCGAACTTATTTCTCAACTTTGCCTCGAATATTCCGACATATTCTATTTAGAAGGTGACCAACTGACCTTTACAAACGAAATCAAACATTCAATAGACACTAATAACGCGAAACCCTCTTTCACAAAGTCATATCGGTATCCCCAAATACACAAACAAGAGGTAAATAGTCAGATATCAAAGATGCCTGACCAAGGCATTATACGTCTGTCTAATTCGCCATGGTCATCCCCGGTTTGGGTAGTTCCCAAAAAACTAGACGCAGCTGGCACCCAAAAATGGCCTGTCGTCGTCGATATCGTAAACTAAATGAACTTACTGTTGACGACAAATACCCCCTACCGAACATTTCGGATTTACTTGACCAACTCGGTAAATGCCAATACTTCACCACTCTCGACTTAGCTTCAGGGTTTCACCAAATCGAAATCGATACTAAAGACATCCAAAAAACAGCATTCACAGTTGATAATGGTCATTTTGAATTCCTTAGAATGCCTTTCGGGCTTAAAAACGCTCCATCCACCTTCCAAAGGGTAATGGATAATATTCTTTTAGGTGCTCAAAACGAGAGATGTTTAATCTATATGGACGACATAATCGTTAATTCTCCGACTATACATGAGCACATAGCCCGACTTTCTGAAGTTTTCAAACATTGCGAAAAGATAATCTAAAGATCCAACCCGACAAATGCGAGTTTCTTCGCAAAGAGGTCGCGTATCTTGGCTACCTGATAACTCCCGAAGGCGTAAAGCCTAACCCCTCAAAGGTAGATTGTATCTTAAATTTTCCCCAACCAAAAAAACGCAAAAGATATCAAGTCCTTCTTAGGGTTAGCTGGTTATTACAGGCGATTCATCCCCAATTTCGCCAAGATTTCGAAACCTTTGACAAGATTACTTCAAAAAGACCTTTCCAGTTCGATTCCGAATGCGTCAAATCTTTTGACGAATTAAAAAGACCCCTTACTTCTACCCCCATACTCATATATCCTAATTTTGAAGATCAATTTATTCTAACAACCGACGCCAGTTCATTTGCTATCGGCGCAGTGCTCTCTCAAGGCCTCGTAGGTAAAGATTTGCCCGTAGCCTATGCCTCCAGAACCCTCTGCAATGCTGAAACTAAGTATTCAACTATAGAACGAGAACTCCTTGCAATAGTGTGGGCGGTTAAACACTTTCGTCCAATAATTTTTGGCCGTAAGTTTCTACTTCTGACCTATCACCGCCCGTTAACTTGGCTGTTTTCTATAAAGGATCCTGGAAGTAGACTTGCAAGATGGCGCCTTAAGCTCGAGGAGTACGACTATTAAATAATTTACAAACCCGGCAAAGTAAATAAAAATGCCGACGCGCTCTCTCGCATTAAAGTTAACAACTTTAATGAATACATAACATTTCAAGCAAACAATCATCTAACACCATTTACAGTACTCCCAAAAACCAAACTGACGATGACTCACAAGAACCCCAGACAAGAAGTCCCATTAATCTCCAACAAATCTCTGAAGAATTTAGAACTTTTGTCGAGCGATATCAAACTGTCTCACTCATAGATTACGACAAAATTCAATTTTCTAATTGCCAACTCTTAGACCGAGAAAACAAAAATATCCTAGTATTTCCCCAAGGCTCTCTCATGAAAGATTTTCACCATGACATCATCGAAGACATTTTTGAGGAAAATGCTTATTTCCGTACCCCTAGAGCAGTGGTTCTTAACCTTTTAGTCATGAGGGACCATTTTACCAAATGTTTGTCTTGCCGGGGACCACCCAGTTGGTTTACCTGAATTGTCCTAAATTAAGGGTTGTTTGAAAGAAAACAAGCACAATTATATAATTAGCACTCATTTATTTATTATTTGGTGAAAATCTAAAAGTTACAAATTTTAATTTAATGTGATTTTTGTGACTGCATACTCTTTACTAACTTCTGAATTCTTGGTTCAGTGCTACTCAAAGCTAAACGCATGTCGGCAGTGGCATCCAACTGATTTCGGTGCTTGTTTTTTAATAATCAGAAGCGCCGAAAACCTCTGCTCGCATAGATACGTCGATGAAAATAAAGTTAGGTAACGTATAGCAATGTCTCGAAGCTTTGGAAAAGAAATTGCTTTTTGGCTCCAATAATCTTAAGATTTATTTCTGATTCAAATGTATCTTTTAAATTCGTGTCGTGTTGCATTTCAATCACTTCTTCTTGAATTTCATCAGAAACTTCGGTAACGTTGACAATGAAAGGATTCCGGATCAGTTTCTGAATACTTTTGTCCTCGCAGTCAGGAAAATAGCGATTGAATTCACTTTTTAAATTAGTCAAATGGAGCATCATATTCTTCTGAATTTCTTCTTTAATATCTGCACCTTGTACGTCAATAATTTGGTTCAGCGTATCAAATGCAGAAAAGTTTTTTCTTTCGATCTTATTCATCCATAGCTCGATTTTAGCAATAAACGCCCTGATTTTATCTCCATATGCAAATATGTTGCTCATGCCTTGCAATTTCACATTTCCTGATCCTTGCAGTTAAAGGTTCAATTTATTTATTTGCGCAAAAATGTCGACCAAATAAGCAAAACGTATTATAAATTTGGGCTCACAGAACTGATCTAGCAATTCTTTGTTTTCTTTGTTAATTAAGAATATTTTTACTTCCTCTCTTAGTTCGTACAACCTCGACAGCATGTTTCCTTTCGAAAGCCAACGAACTTCTGTGTGGAAAAGCAGAGTTTCGTGTTCAGAGTTCATGTCAGAACACAACTGTTTGAATAGACGAGTATAGAGTGCGCTCTTTTTAATGAAGTTAACTACTTTTATAGCTGTTTTCAGAGCCATAGCAAAACATTCCGGGAGCGTTTTAGCAGCCAATGCTTGACGGTGAATAACGCAGTGCGTCGTAATTGCGAATGGATTTTTAGTTTTTATCAATGCTGCAAGACCAGAGCGAGAACCAAGCATAGCAGGAGCACCGGCAGTACAAAACCCGGCAAGCCTTTCCCACATAAGTCCATGTTCCTCCATATATTGACTTATTGCATTCATAACATCTGCACCTTGCGACGTCGTTTTAAGTTCTTGAGAAAATAATAACTCTTCTTTAAACATTGTATTGTCCTCCAAATATCGTATAAATACAAGTAATTGACAGCATTGCGAAACATCGGTAGACTCATCACATTGTAATGCAAAATAAGGGCTGTTTTTAATTTTGTCAATAACTTGGCCTTCAATATCAATTGACATTTTTTGAATGCGCGACTTAACTGTGTCATTAGAAAGCGGTATTTCACGAATTTTCTTTTGAGCTTCCGCGCCTAAGAGTTCTTCTGCAACTTTGAGCATACAAGGCTTTATTATAGATTCGCCAATTGTGTGTGCTTTTTTCCATTTGGCAATCAATTTTGAAACTTCAAATGATGCAGATAATGTTTTTTCAGAGGTTGCATAACTTGATCCACTGGGTCCAAGTTTCATTTTTTTAAGATTTGTTAGTTTGGTTTCAAAAAATTCTCGCGATCGGTTACAAAACTTTGGATGCACGGTTTTCAAATGACGTTCCAACTTTGCCGGTTTTAAAGCGTCGTTAGCAAGAACAGTTGCACATAAAACGCATTGCGGTCTAGGCTCTCCATTAATTTCTATTGAAGTGAAGCCCAGCTTAATATAGTCGTCATCATATTTTCTTTTTGGTGGCATTTTTCTGAAAACGAAGTTTTAGTGATAATATGGACAGGTATAAGATAATAAAAATGTGTTGTTTTGACAAGCTTTTATTTGTGAGGTCTAGGGCAAGCTGCCGGAATGACGGTTAAAGTAACTTATCTACTGCTCAAGACTTATCAAATGAGCCCAAATATGATGATGGTCTTATTAGGTATATTATTATATTTACATACATATACATCATAATCTGCTCAATTATACCAAACAATTGCATTGTCACCGAAATTACATAATTATGTATTCCAAACTTTGCCTCAATTGGTTGAGAATAACTGCTTTGAAATATTAGGTTATAAGGTTTAGACCCGAACAAACAAACCTACCTACATACAAACAATGCAAGTCAAATAAGGATCGTTTTTAATTGTTCACTAAAACCTAACCTAACCGTCAGATAATACTAAATTGTGCATTATTTTCCGTTTTATAAAAATTTTTAAAAACTTCGTACACAGTACCTACTAAGAAACCTATCAGATTTACAATGTGACGAAAATAAAGTGAAATTAGTAATCCGCAATAGCTGGTTGTGTGACATAAACCAAACAAATAATATTTATTTTACTTACCTACGTAGTGTTTATATCTGGAGTAGTTATTTACTATAACTACCTTCGGGCTCGGAGACTAAGGATATTTGCTTTTTGCTTTCGAACTTAAAAATTAAACTAAGTACTCAGTAGGTACTCGTCACTCTCTCAAGGCCACGTTATAAATTCCTACCACTCAGTACACGACGTGTGACGAAGTGACGAATGACGATCAACAACCCGATCGACAACCCGCCAAAACAAAGAACGAATGGAGCGGAACCGCTAGCCCTCGTGCACCGCGTTTCGCTTTCGCACTCGTGCCGCGCGCGGATAGCGTTGTTTCGACTCGTCGGCTCGATTCATTACGTCACGTCAAATATTAGGATGTCTTCGCGGACCACTTGGAATGCCTCCAGGGACCACCAGTGGTCCGCGGACCACCGGTTAAGAACCACTGTCCTAGAGTAAATGTCTTTGCAAGCAAAAGTGTCAGAAAAAGACGCTTTTACATCGTCCTTCTCCCTTCTGACCCAGAAATAGTCAACGAGATTCTTTTCGCATCTCTGTATAATAGTAGAGATGTATTCACTGAAAACCAAGTATTCAGTGTTGAGAATAGCATTGAACTGCCCATTTTGGAAATGCTTTCGTTTATCTTTGCCGAAATCGATATCAAATGGAAAGTTTGCCAAAACATCGTCCAAACGGTTGAAAAAGATCAAATACCTATCATTCTCGACCAATTCCATAACGGCAAAAATAATATACATCGAGGTATCAATGAAACTATCCGCAGAATAAAAGAAAAATACATTTGGCAAGGAATGACTAAGGACGTTGACAATTTTATCAAAAACTGTCAAATTTGCCAGAGCAAAAGTTTACCGGAATAATCCCGACAGCCCACTTGTCATTACTGAAACCCCACGGACACCCTTTGAACGTGTCAACATCGATATTCTAGAAGTACCGACAAAAAACTACGCGTTAACTATCCGGGATGAACTAACAAAATTCTCTCAGGCGTACCCCATACCCGACAAATCCGCAAAAACCGTTGTTAGTACTTTACTACTATATTTCCAACATTTCGGTACCCCATTACGGATACACTGTGATTATGGCAGTGAATTCGACAACGCACTAATGAGAGATTTGTGTAAGCTATTTGATATCAAACTGTCCTATTCTAGTGTTGGACATCCCCAGTCAAATGGTTCATTAGAACGATTCCACTCGACCTTACTAGACATGATTAGAATCCACAAATTAGAAAATCCCGACGAACACCCCTTCAACATCTTTCCTTATGCAATCATCGCATACAACAACTCCGCAAATAAAACTCACGGATTCACTCCTTACGAACTTGTTTACGGACATACTTCGAGTAGGACTCTCGAGACTCTATACAACCAACAATCATTGATTACTAAATACATCCGAGATCTCAACAACCGTATCACACACTATAATAAAATCGCTCGTGAAAGAACGGAAGTTCAAAAGCACAAAGCGAAAGCCCGATTCGATAAACATGTTTCCGAAAATCTCCCGAATTATCAAATAGGCGATAAAGTCTATATCAAGGAATCCCAAATCAAGGACAAACTCCAAAATAAATTCAATGGTCCTTTCGAAATCCTGGAGATTCACAAAAATTCCGCGACATTACTAAATCCAAAAACCAAACAAAAAACTAAAGTAAATTTCGACAGAATGAAACCGTTCTCAGAAAGTTAATTTCTGTCTCAGGTTGTGCCTGCTGTTCGGGTCAGCAGTAGTCCAATATCAAGTCGAACCTATAAATAACACATTAGGGATATACTACCACAACGAAGCCCAAATAACCGTTTCTAACAATAAATGGACATTTTTGGTCCACAAAAATATTTCTGCCCTCGAACACGTTTTCACGACAAATAATAGACTTTTACAAACACTTATCGAAACTGTTAACTATAAATCTTTCGAAATGAATTACTTCCGCTCAGATGTACAAACTCACATAAATCTCCTAAACCAAATATCCACCATAATTAAGGACAAATTTATCGAAATATATATGGACACCAAAAGACCAAAACGCGGCATACTTGATGGCGCAGGTACTCTTTTCAAAGCAATTACCGGAAACTTAGATGCGGATGACGGTAAATATTTTACTGATAGTATAAATAGGCTCAATCAAGGTCAATTACAAATAGAAAATTTACTTGAAAACCAAATCAGTGTAACTACCTCTGTCATTAAAAACTTCAACGAGACCGTCCAAAAACTTCAAATTGACGAAAAACTCTTTAACAGCAATATGAAAAAACTAGAAACCACAATCGGAAAAATTAACGATAAAGTCGGTTACATCGAAATTAAACTTATGCTGCTCGAATTATGCGAGAAACTAATGGAGAATTATCTTTACTTGGAAGATAGCCTGAATGATGTGCTAAATTCAGTTACTTTCGCGCGTCTTAAAATCATACATACATCTACCTAGTGGAAAAAATTAAAGGATCAAAAAATAATTCCAAATTTTTTGACGTTATTCAAGTGTCTGGTTTTCGCCTGAAAATGGTCGTACCGGACTTTAAAAAAAAGTATTTTAAAGCTTGAAGTTTCTGGTTTTGAGACCTGATGATGAAAATTTTTTTCAAGCAAACGTGTATCGCTCAATCTTAACGAATACCATAAGAATTTTTCTTCAAAATTTTTTCTATGTTCTTTCTTGGTCTATGAACATGTAATTTTTTTTCGAAATAAATCACTCTATTGATCGGATAAGTTGTTTATTCAGCTTTAAATTGTTTTTTTGGAAAGTTCAATACGACCAGTTGTCGCTAAGATATCGAACTTTTAATGGAAAAGGATCTTTTTGTGTTTAACCATCAATATCTCAGCAACCGTTGATCTCACAAGAAGAGTACGAAAGGTTCTGAAATCTTGAACAAACACTCCATAAAAATCAGCAACGGTTTTTTGAAAAAAAATTTTTTATTTTTTACATTAATTTGAAAAATCAAGAAAATAAGCACTTTTGTTGGCTTTTGGGATCATCAGGCGCTAAATTGGAAATATCAAGAAAACCAGTAACGTTAAGTGTGCCTTTTACAGTTCAATATGCCAACAAAAACCGTACAAAGTTTCGTTTAAATCCATAGAGCTGTTTTTTTGTTTTCTTCGATCGAATTTATGAAAACCTTGAAAAGTTGATGATTTTGATTTTAAATGATCATAACTTTAGCAAAATGCAAAAAACTATATTTTTTCTGTTTCTTATACAATATAATTCATAAATCTGTTTAAGATTGTAGGAAAACAAAAGAGAAATTGAAAAAAAAATGTTGGAAAATTTGGAAAAAATTTTTTTTAACAAATTAGTATTCTTTTTTTAATGACCCAAAGCGTACCCCGTGAAGGTTGCCCGATCGGATTTACGCTTCTTTTGTGTGAGTTTGTGTATTTGAGTGTTTGTGTGTAGGTGTATGTATGTTCGTCTGCCCGTTCGTCAGGTATATTAATAACGGGTATTGCCACCCCTGTTCTCAATAACGGCTGCTAAGCGTTCAGTCATATTGATGCAGCGGGCAATCTGAGGTTGAGGGATGGTGTTCCAAATTTGCAGAAGTGCACGCTCTAATGTGGCCAAGTTCTGCACATTTGGATACTCACTGCGCAAACGACGACCCATTATGTCCCAAACATGCTCGATGGGATCCCAAAAGCCATCAAACGTGCTTTTTACCTAGATTTTTCAAATTAATGTAAAGAATAAAAAAAAATAAAAACTTTCAAAAAACCGTAGCTGATTTCTGTGGGAAATTTAGTCAAGATTACAACACCTTACTTAATTTTCATGTGCGATCGGGGGTTGCTGAGGTATTGATGGTTAAAGACAAAAAGATCTTTATCCACTCAAAGTTTGATATCTCAGCGAGAAGTGGTCGTATTGAACTTTGCAAAACAGAAATTTAAAGCTGAATGAACAAATTATTCTATCCATGTAGTGGTTGATTGAAAAGAAAAAAATTCAAGTTCGTACACCAAAAAAGAATGGTATTTGTTAGGATTGAGCGGTACACGTTGCTTGAAATTTTTTTTTCTCATAAGCTCTCAAAACTAGAAACTTCAAGCTTTAAAATCCTTTTTTTTAACTCCAGGGCGACCATTTTCAAGGGAAATACAGCTAATTGAAAAACGTCAAAAAATTTGGAATTATTTTTTGATCCTTTTTTTTCCACGACTATATTTTAACGTCCGAACATCTTATTGAGGCATTGCAAGAAATATCACAAAACCTGATAAAAAACAATCTTCCACTATCAATAAAATACTCAAGCATTGGTCAATACTTGGAAATTATCGAGTTAGAAGCTTTCCAAACAAACTCAGATCTTATTTTTGTCTTAAGAATTCCACTAGTAGAACAACAACCATATACCCTTTTTCTGTTATACCCTATCCCAATTTACGATGACAGAACTGGGTTACATCACCTTTTGTCTTTCACTCAAAAATACCTCGGGAAAAACGAAGACTTAATGTTTATTTCAATCAAGGACTTGAGCGCGTGTAAACCGCTTACTATCGGAAGAAAATTGTGTCCCGACCTATACGCCTACCTTATAGACTCTAACGCACAGTGCGAGGTGCAACTTCTAAAAAGTATTCAAAATGTGCCGGACAATTGCAGAAGTGCAGTAATTTTTAGTCAAGGTTACAGTGTCCAAAAACTTGAACAAAATATGTAGCTTGTCGTAACCTCCGAACATTTACGTGTTGTGGTGAGTTGCAATCAAAAGAACTCAACTACTTTAACTCTAGTGCGCAACTTCATCCTAAAACTTCAATCGGAGTCTAGTGCCTTTGTAGGTGTTACTAAGGCCCAGGCTGAGTCTGGAAAAGAAACAGCTCTTTCCGAAGTCTATCACACAGTTACAGTACCTTACAACTGTTGCGATACCGTTCCAACAAAGGCTCAAATTCCCGAGCTGAAACCCTTCGACATAATAAGCATTAACGTGGAGGAACCTATATGTTGCGAACCATAAGTTAGAACCGTACTCCAGAGACCTAGATGGACTCATAAATCAGCCTTTCCTAACCAAGAACATCTCTTGGTTTACGTATACGACAATAGCTGTCGTCATGATCATTTTAGCGATCATGATTTTCAACATCATCAAAAAGAAAATTGAAGAGCGCCCAAAAGCCCAAAAAAATACCGACCAACCGACGACGCCGTCATCGTCTCTATTAAAACCAAACCGATCACAGAGACAACTGTATAAACATTTCATTTATAATAATGTATTTTTTTGTATGTTTACCCATATTTTATGTATTACCCTTTTTATTGTATTTACTAACCATTTATCGTTGTTATATTATATAAGTTTGATTTTTGATTTATTATTGACACTAACATATTTTATACTAACAATTTTAATTTCATTTTCGAATTACCTTTGTAATGTTAATACTACGATTTGATATTCCTAGCGATATTCTGCTATTTACAGATGTTTCATTTTTATTAAAAAGTTGATGTAAAGCATCAACTTTTCATGTATAAGGGTAGTTGTTATATGAGAAGTGTACTAACTTACAATTCACAAGTGAAAGATACCATCGGTGCTTGAACCCTAATTGACTTCACACAAGTATCATATTACAACTTCCTAGACTTCTCAGAACTGAGAGAACTTCTGAGAACTGATGACGTAGCGTCAGCAGTTTTACGTTATAAATGTAACCGAAAACAATTCTCAGTGTTACTGTTACTGTTACTATTCTAGAACGTGTGCTGATCAATTACAAGTTGTAATTACCTTTAAAGACTTACAACTTATTATTAGAAAAAGTAAAACACAGTATTTTATATATTTTGTATTAGAAATATTTTTAAAAAATCATCAACACAAACTCATTATGAAATCAATCAAAAATCAAATATATAACCATAAATGAACTGTAATCATTAAACAAATTCTTACATATTAAATACTGAAATTAATTTAAAAAAAATTGTTCTTTTCGAATAATTCTTTTTCTTTTATCTACAGTCAAATTTTAAAACTAAAAATATATTTCCCAGTAAATAAATTTTTGAATTAATAATATAAATAGTTGAGCGCCAAATAAATTGTTTAAATAAATTATAAATGGAAACACCTTATTTCACTTTAACCGTTTAAAAGTTTCTCACTAAATCCTCCAACTGTTATCCTTGTCCACTAGCTATTGTTTCACCTTTTGATTTCTCTCAAGGCTGTGTTGGTCTGCTACTATTACTCTGGTTTCTGACTTGACAACTGTTACTCCTTGTAGACGTTTTTTTCTTACCTTTTGTGTGATCTGCTATACTTGACCTTCTCCAATTGTAATTCCTGCTGCTACACTTCCAAAATTATTTAACTGCTTCCCATTTGCTGATTAGTGCCTTCTATTGCAATACGATTTATTTTATGCATTATACTTCTTTAATTGCCTGGGATCTGGTTATTTTATGTTTGTTTACAACCTCTCTCGAAGATTCTTGACTTTTTAAACTTTTTTCAATTTTGACAATTCTTTGACATTAGCTGTCACGTATTGACCTCAAACAAAGCTTACTGCTGCACTGCTGAATTTTGAATGTCCTCCTGATCCTGTATTCACTCGCTTTTTTAGTGTTTTATGTTGACATGGAGCTCTAAGTTCTTATCTTCTTTATTCCGCATTTTTGAATTACCATTTCATAATATAATAAACCTTTTGTCACTTTTAATCACCCGTACATTCAATTTTGCTTGATAACTTTTCTCGTCCCATGTCAAATATTTTGCCAGCCGTAGGATCGATTGTTATGGATTGTCAAATTAAAATAAAATTTTCATTGTTGCCCAAACTAATGTGTTCTATCGAATCAGCGCTCCCTCTTTGTTTAGCTTACGGGATTTCATACCAATCGCTTCACAGATTGTTTTACAATATCGCTTCAAAGATTTTGACAGATGAAATTGTGCTTTACTAATTTTGAAGTGGAAATTTTACGTTTTTATGTGTTATTTATCCTAAAATGTGTTTATAAGACTCTAAAGATGTGCTGTGATACCCCTGTTGTCTTCAGAATATGAAATTGTGCAAACTCCAGACCGTTTAATTTTTGACATTTAGCGTCCCTGGTTGTGAATCAAAATTTTAAGGTACATTTTATATTTTCTAAGAAATGTATGATATCATTATGTTATATCGAGTGAATTGACTCTTGTTATATGATTATATATGATTATTTAAACTCCTACATGTTTTCTATTAAAAGTCTCAATAAATGTCAAACGTGTCTAATACCAAAACAATATTTAGCTAGTTAAATTGTTTACTTTTCCCTACAAATCATCGTTTCATTGTTTAACTTCCTAACTGAATCATTTTCATACTATCATTGTCTCTGAATTGCATATTTATGTTTTCATTTCATTTTTTACATTTTAAAGAACTACCGTTTCAAAATTTCGATTGCCTTATTTAACATTGGTTTTGTTATGTTATATTAGGTTTATGAATTCATTTTACTTTAGATATTTTGTTTTTTGATTTTTTTTGTTGCATGTTTATTTCCATTTCAATTTCCCAAAAAACATTTTAACTACAATCTTCATATTTAAATATGTCAGATTTTGTTGAAATATATTTTTTTATTAAACCTGTCATCTTGACAACGGTTAACCAAACTTTTTATACTGTCGAACTTGACATAACATTAATAGGTACTTCGGGTAATATTGTACACCATAAGCCTTTTTGGAAATAAAACTCAAAATTTATGAGATAAAACAGTTTTTATTAGTTAAATCAGTCCCTTCAACTCAATAGTAATGAAAACAATAAAAATGTAAGGTTATTAACTTCGAAACCTAAACTAATAAACCTTTTTAAAAGCTTAAATAATCCATAAAATTAAAACATAGTAGGGCAATATGGCCTAGGGCTATAATGGCCACAATTGAAGTGAGCCATATGGCCTTCCATAACAAATAAAATCAAAAAATAAAAGAAATAAACCTTGGATTACTTTGCAGAACAAAATTCGCAAAAGAAAATGTCTTTTTCTACTCCTGAGCATTCTTCGTGAGTCCATAATTTACAACTAAGTCATTGAATCCAAGGTTCTCCTCAGTTATCCATAGAATACAGATCCTCACAATACAAACACTTTGCATCAGAAACGTTGCTCGTATCAGAACTGTCGTCGTACAAAGGTTGACTTTTTTCCTTCCAACTAGACATTTGTAACTCCTTAGTTTTGGACTTTGTCTTTTTACCGTTCCTCTTTCTTTTTTCGCCTTAATCGATAGTATTTTCAGTTTTGTTTTGTTTCTTTTTTATTGAGTCTTGCAATTCATTTTTGTACGGGGATGAAGTAAACAATATCGACTTACCAGCTTTTCTGCGTCGGTTGGTAGATTTTCTAGGTGCTATTTTTGGGATTGGAGATAATTCGAATGGCGTTATAAAATTCTGATCTTTTGAAGTCGACTGTGGCAACCTCGTAATGTGAACTACAACTTGTTCTGAACATACAGACGGAATTTTGTTTTGGTCTCTTAAAACAGAGGTTGAATCAGTAGCCATCGCATTACTTATATCAGATTCATTAATGGAGGGAGTAGATAAGCTATGCAGGTACGAGCGCAAAATCGACCAAAAATACATGTAATTTCCCATAAGAGAATTAAAGGTCCCAAAACGCCGAAATTGAACCAAATTTACCCCCTCCACTCCCACTTCGGCTGGGGGTGGTCTGCTCGCGGGTCCTTCGGGAGACTCGGCAGGCGTCGGGTCGGGGGCGCTATGTCGGTTGGGAACGGGGGTAGGGATAGGGGGGTTGCATCAGTACGCGGGAGGAACGGTGGTAGTCGGAGGGTGCGCGGGGTCGGGAACGCAGTGACTGGCGTAACGCGGTGCGTAGGGAATGCGGTGGCATGCGGTGTGTAGGGAATTCGCTGGCTGGCGATCGGGATTCAACCGGGTGCTTCCGTCGGGGGCGGAGAACTGTGACGTCATTCGGGAAACGGACTGGCTCGTGTTGGGTGCTTGTTGCAGGGGGATGGTCACAGCCGGGTGCATTGGCCGTTGCAGATACAGCAGCAAAACACATCTTAAGAACATATTCAATGGGATGAACGAGACGTATTTTGAACAACGAAATAAATTATCATATGCGCGAGAGCGGCAACTCGGTCGAGTCTCTGCTTTCGTCGGATAAACCAGGGCCACGAGGACGCCTAGTCCGGGCGTTAGATCTCTTAATATAGATAATTCGGCAATTTTAAGCAAAAAATGTACCGAAAATGCATCGTAAATAATTAATAGGTTCCCAAATATTTGGTAATTAGCATTTCATTACAAATAATAAAATAATTCAGATTCAACGAAGGCAATAACAATAGATAAGTGAAACCGCAACAGGATGTTGGTGAACTGATAACTATGCGAAATTCGAGCACTGGTTGAAAGTGCAGTGGCTGGTTGATTGTAAACAAAATCGTTAATAATAAAAGTAGATGCGGTTTTCATTGAAGAGATAATGATAGTTAATAATGTAAAAAATAAATACGTAAATGAGGAATAATAATTGCGACTTGAATCGTTGGATTTTGTATCGAGCGGCGGGTAATTCGGAAAGAATACCGTTGGAGAAATGGTTGGAACTACTACAAAAGCTAGAAACAGACCGTAAAAACGACTAGAACCATAGAAACGAATAGAACCATACAAACGGCTGGTAGAAGCCACTACAAAAGCTAGAAACGTCCCGTAGAAACGACTGGTACAGTAGAAACGGCTGGTAGAAATGGTTGAAGCCGCTACAAAAACTAGAAAAGTCTCGTAAAATCGACAGGAACCGCAGAAATGACTGGTAGAATGGTTGAAGCCGTTACAAAAACTAGAAATCGTAGAAACTACGAGAAACTTAGAAACGGCTGGTTGGAGCCGCTACAAAAGCTAGAAATGGCCCGTAGAAACAACTGAGACAGTAGAAATGGTTGGTAGAATTGTTGAAGCCGCTACAAAAGCTAGAAACGTCCTGTAGAAACGACAAGAAACTTAGAAATGGCTGGTTGAAGCCAGTACAAAAGCTAGAAATGGCCCGTAGAAACTACTGGTAGAATGGTTGAAGCCACTACAAAAACTAGAAATCGTAGAAACGACTAGAAACTTAGAAATGGCTGGTTGGAGCCGCTACAAAAGCTAGAAATGGCCAGTAGAAACTACTGGTAGAATGGTTGAAGCCACTACAAAAACTAGAAATCGTAGAAACGACTAGAAACTTAGAAATGGCTGGTTGGAGCCGCTACAAAAGCTAGAAATGGCCCGTAGAAACTACTGGACCAGTAGAAACGACTGGTAGAATGGTTGAAGCCACTACAAAAACTACAAATCGTAGAAACTACGAGAAACTTAGAAACGGCTGGTTGGAGCCGCTACAAAAGCTAGAAATGGCCCGTAGAAACAACTGAGACAGTAGAAATGGTTGGTAGAATTGTTGAAGCCGCTACAAAAGCTAGAAACGTCCCGTAGAAACGACAAGAAACTTAGAAACAGCTGGTTGGAGCCGCTACAAATGCTTGAAACGTCCCGTAGAAACTACTGGTAGAATGGTTGGACCCACTTCAAAAACTAGAAATCGTAGAAACGACTAGAAACTTAGAAATGGCTAGTTGGAGCCGCTACAAAAGCTAGAATTGGCCCGTACAAACTACTGGTAGAATGGTTGAAGCCACTACAAAAACTAGAAATAGTAGAAACGACTAGAAACTTAGAAATGGCTGCTTTGAACCACTACAAAAGCTATTAACGGCCCGTAGAATCGATTGGGATAGTAGAGACAGCTGGTTGGAGCCGCTACAAATGCTAGAAACGTCCCGTAGAAACGACTGGGATAGTAGAAATGGCTGGTTGGACCCACTGCAAAAACTAGAAATCGTAGAAACGACTAGAAACTTAGAAATGGCTGGTTGGAGCCGCTACAAAAGCTAGAAATGGCCCGTAGAAACGACTAGGATGGTAGAAATGGCTGGTTGAAGCCACTACAAAAACTAGAAATCGTAGAAACGACTAGAAACTTAGAAATGGCTGGTTTGAACCACTACAAAAGCTATTAACGGCCCGTAGAATCGATTGGGATAGTAGAAACAGCTGGTTGGAGCCGCTACAAATGCTAGAAACGTCCCGTAGAAACCACTGGGATAGTAGAAATGGCTGGTTGGACCCACTGCAAAAACTAGAAATCGTAGAAACGACTAGAAACTTAGAAATGGCTGGTTGGAACCTCTACAAATGCTACAAACGTTCCGTAGAAACGACTGCGTCAGTAGAAACGGCTGGTAGAATGGTTTGAGCCACTACAAAAGCTAGAAACGTCCCGTAGAAATGACTGCGTCAGTAGAAACGGCTGGTAGAATGGTTGAAGGCACTACAAAAACTAGAAATCGCAGAAACGACTAGAAACTTAGAAATGGCTGGTTTGATCCGCTACAAAAACTAGAAATCGTAGAAACGACTGAAAACGTAGAAACGACTAGAACGACCTTGATGTTGATATATCATATGCTGCTCTGAAATAAAATTGTAAATACAAGACACTGTTTTACTACCAAAAGTACTTCTGTTTAGAACATTATTATCTCTCTCTCTCTCTAGCTTCATTTATTAAAGAAAGAGATCGGAAATCTGATAAGAACGCCCCGTAAACAGGGCCTTCCGGTCATGACGTCATAAGCTGCACTCTCATTGGCTGACCACCTGCTAACCATCAGTTTGTTTATCTTATATGCTTATAAAGAACAGATATGTCCTGATTTCAAAGTTTCCAAAGCAGGATTCCGTTTCATATTCGACGAGTGTCTTTATGCCACTAGAAATACTAGAAATGGTGGGAGCTGCTACAAAGGGTAGAAATGTTTGAAACCGTTACAAAGGCTAGGGCCATAGAAACGACAGGAACCGTAGAAATGCCTGGTGAGGTTAAACAAAGTCACTACAAATGCTAGAAACTGTTGCTATAAATGGTTTGAAACAAATCCGTTGCAAAAAGTAGAGCCCAGGAATGTTGGAAATGGGATAGTGGGAATAAATATATAACTTTTTGTAAGCCAGGGAACAAACAAATCTTTTCTAAGACAGGTACTCAAAGCTTATTCAGTGGTACATAAAAACTTTTTTACTACGTGCACAAAAATTAGACATCAAAAAGAAAACATCAATCGTTTGCTACAACAAACAAATATTTCAATCACATGTAACTTTTTCTAAGACAGACGTCAGTACAAATCTGTATTTATTTAAAAGTAATATTAATAAAATCGAAAAATAATATAAATCATGAATCCGTAATTATTTAAAAATTCCTGATAATAAATTCTTAAATCTGTATTTATTTAAAAGTAATGTTAATAAAATCGAAAAATAATATAAATCATGCATCCGTAATTATTTAAAAATTCCTGATAATAAATTCACATTATATCTAGTATTTTAGATATCGAAACCACAACGGAAATGATGACCGCAGTGAAAGGAAACTGTGATATCTTGTTTACGCTAATTGAAACCCAGCTAAATAAATTTACAGGAAGCTGTGGTTTGATAAAGTTATCATGTTGTTTGCAGCAATAAACTTTTGCAGGAAGTTCCCATATGATAAGCACTTGTTTTTCTAGAACTAACAGCACTTTCGTTATACGCAAATGACTGATAAATAAAATAATTTGCGAATTTTTATTTCATTGTTAATTCGACTCTCAAAGAGATCACATATACAGTGATAGTGTTTGTGCTGTGTTAAATTAACTGCTAATTCAACTTTCAAAGAGATCACTTCTTAAGTGTATATAGTGATAGTGTGTGTTGTTCTAAAAACATTATGTGAGTATTTATTTAATTTCATTTATGTTAATTTGCTTTTAGTATTTTGTGACTGCCTTTCAAAATATTTGAAATTATTAGAGTTTAGACGCAACCAAGTTCATAGGGGCTGCTTTTCAATTCAATGTTCTAGTTCCAACTTTTGTTAATTTGCTTCTAATATTTTGTAACTGCCCTTCAAAATATTTGAAATTAATAGAGTATGTTTTTCGAATTGAATATTTTGCGGCTGCTTTTCAAAAAATTGTTAGCATAAATTTTGTAGATTGTTATCGAATCGAGTATTTTCTCGCAGCTTTTCTATTCAATGTTCTAGTTCAAACTTTTGTTAATTTGCTTCTAATATTTTGTGCCTGCCTTCAAAATTATTAGACTGTTTAGATTCATTATAAATTTGCAGTATGCTTTTTGTCGAAACAAGTATTTTTTGACTGCCTTTCAACTCAATGTTCTATTTCCAAATTTTTGTTAATTTGCTTCCAATATTTTGTGTCTGCCTTTCAAAACTATTAGAGTGTTTAGATTCATTATAAATTTGCAGAATGCTCTTTGTCGAATCAAGTATTTTCTGTCTGTTTTTTTTAAGTTTTCAATGTTCTATTTTAAAATTTTTGTCAATTTGCTTCTAATATTTTGCCTTTCCAACATGATTTAAATCAATTGACCTTTATTTTTATTTGGTGGGAGTTGGATCGTTTTCAGGAAGTATATTTCAAGCATTATATAGTATTTACTTATTCGACATCGCACATACTCTATCATTATTTCATTTCCAGGCTTAATATATTAAATTATGATTTTAGTTTCTGAACTCATACCCTTAGGTGAATGGTGATGAATATATGACTATAAAAGTAGTTTTTCATACTAGAGAATACATTAGTCTTTGATTTTCACTCAGTGAGCCAAGACGTGCTTGTAGTGCATATTAACTAAAACAGTGATTTCAAAGTTTATTAGTTTATTTAATTCTCTTATAGAAACCATGGTTCTCTCTTCACTGGTGAAGAGTATTCTCTTTAAAGTAACTGCTCTATTGGTGAATCTGCGTGAGAAATTTAATGGATCCACCGCAGAGGATGGACTTAGGCAATGTACCAAGGCGATCCGACATCTTCATCATCAAATAAAGAGAGCGACAACAGCAGGTGAAAGAACCTCC
This sequence comes from Octodonta nipae, assembly GCA_034190945.1. Taxonomy (NCBI): domain Eukaryota; kingdom Metazoa; phylum Arthropoda; class Insecta; order Coleoptera; family Chrysomelidae; genus Octodonta; species Octodonta nipae. Next base: position 102,811,423 of record CM067217.1, read on the forward strand.
AGGCAATGTTAGCCAACATTAAAACTTTCCGAACCCAAATAAAATATTTGCAAAAGAAAGGATCTGGAGTTGGATCATCACGTAAAGAAAAGCCTAGTGACAGAGTGCAATGGTTTGACTGTATATCTGCATTTAAGAGGCGTGTTAGGACTGGAGTGATAGCCAATCTCAAGCATAAGGATATTCAAGCTTTTTTCTCCGACTGCAAATCACTTTTCATGAGGCATATCCAGAATGTTTTGAAAACTGAAGAGTCCGTGAAAGTGAATACAGTATTTGCCGCTGAAATTGAGATGTCTAAGGCAGAACAAGTGGTCTCGGAAATCAAGTATTTCAACACATCGAATGCTTCTATACTGAGAGATACCGATTTAAATGAGTGGTGGGACGAACGTGTAGTACAACCATTTATGAAAGATATTGACCAATTTTCAGAGGGTTCAAGTGGTTGGGCTTTAGTAAGAATCCATAATTTGTTTGTAAACATTAACAAGTATACTCCCCAACTTGGGTCATCTTATGTTGATCTACCTGGTGGAATAAAGAGGAAGCAAGCATGTATCAATGTTAAGAACGAAGATAATGCCTGTTTTGCATGGAGCATTGTGTCCGCCCTTTATCCTGTTGAAAAAGATCCACAACGATCTTCTAAGTACCCTCACTACTCACAGGTGTTGAAGCTCAAAGGCATCCAGTTTCCGATGACGACACCGCAAATCCCTCGATTTGAGAAAAAAAACAACATCTCAGTCAATGTATATATACTGAAGAAGTCTAAAAAATTTATTGTACTACCAACATATCTCACTAGAGATAAACGGGATCGTCATGTAAACCTTCTGTTGATTCAGGACCGATACGATAAAGATGATTCAACTCCTGTAAATTATCATTTTGTATGGATCAAAGATTTGTCCAGACTGGTATCTTCTCAACTCAGCAAAGACAAGCATAAAAAATACTTTTGTGACCGCTGCCTGCATTATTTTTGTTCCGAAAACAAACTTAACATTCATATAGAGGACTGCAGTATGCTGAACAAATGCAAGATGAGATTGCCAGACGATACCAACAAGATTTTAAAGTTTAGAAATTTTAAAAACAAAGAGAGATCTCCCTTCATTATTTATGCTGATTTGGAAAGTGTCCTGAAGCCTATCAATGATAAAACCAAATATCAAGAACACATCCCTTCAGCTATAGGATATTACCTGAAGTGTTCTTATGATGAGTCGTTATCTTTCTACCGTTCCTATAGAGGATCATCCTGCATAGACTGGTTTGCTAAAGAAATGCTACAGCTATCAGAAGATCTAAACACCATTTTCCTCTGTCCGTACGACATCGATCCACTTTCACATGAAGAGCAGCACCAGTATGATACAGCCACTCATTGTCATATCTGCGAGAAACCGTTCACTCCTGAAGACATGAAAGTACGTGACCATTTCCATCTTGCCTCTGGATTTAATAATAGTGATAGCAGAAAATCAAACTATCGTGGTCTAGCCCATGAATCTTGTAATATTAATTATCAGGACACGCATATAATACCCGTTGTTTTTCACAACTTGTCAGGGTACGATAGCCACTTGTGCTGAAAGATAGATATACTTCCTATTACTAAGGAAAAGTACATCTCATTCACCAAGCATTTCAACGACTCATTAATTAAATTCCGATTCATCGATTCATTTAGATTTCTTGCTGCCTCACTTGACACTCTTGCCTCCTCATTACCACAGTTTCCTGAACTACGTTCACAATTTTCCGGTTTACATGACAATCAATTCAATTTATTAACTAAAAGGGGGGTATTCTGCTATGATTATCTTGACTGTTTTGAAAAATTTTCGGATGAATCTTTACCAAGTAAGGATAAATTTTATAACAAACTGGAAGACACTGGCATCACCGACGAACAATACGCCCATGCGAGACGGGTGTGGTCTGAGTTTGGAATCAAAAACTTGGATGAGTACACTGATTTATATATGAAGACTGATATTATGTTGCTGGCTGATGTTTTTGAAAAGTTTCGAAACAGTAGCCTTGAAAGTTATGGTCTAGATCCAGGTCATTATTTCACATTACCTGGTTATACATGGGATTGAATGCTTTTCAAGACCAGACAGGAATTGGAGCTTCTTACAGACATTGAGCAATTATTATTTGTTGAAAAAGGAATCCGAGGGGGATTATCACAATGTTCAAAGAGACGATGTGTTGCTAATAATAGATATATGAAAGCTTATGACCCTACAAAGCTTACAGTGATATTAAAATATTATGACTGCAATAACCAATATGGATTTGCAATGTCTCAGTATTTACCGTATGAAGGGTTTGAATGGGTTGACCCTAACATCGATGTAACTGATAATTCCGATGATTCATCTGAAGGGTACTTCTTAGAAGTTGATTTGGAGTATCCGCAACACCTCCACGATGAGCACAATGATTTGCCTTTCTGCCCGCAACATATAACTCCCCCCGGTTCCAAAAACAGAAAACTACTGGCTACGTTATATGATAAACATAAATACGTCATTCATTATAGAAATTTAAAACAGGCACTGCAATATGGTCTTAAGCTCACGAAAATTCATCGTGCTCTCAAATTTAACCAATCACCTTGGCTTAAGTCATACATAGACTTAAACACCAGGTTAAGGAGTCAAGCGCAGAATGAATTTAAAAAGAATCTATTCAAATTAATGAATAATGCCGTATTTGGAAAATGTTTAGAAAATTTACGAAAAAGGGCCAATGTTCTACTGATTTCCAAATGGCAGGGTAGATACGGCTTAGAGGCAATGATCGCCAAACCAGAATTCAAATCTTGTACCATCTTCAATGAAAATTTAGTTGCAGTTGAGCTCACAAAGTTGGAAATCCTCTTTAATAAACCCATGTACGTAGGCATGGCTGTTTTGGACTTGGCTAAAACAACAGTATATGATTTCTATTATGGTTATTTAAAGAAAGAATTCGGTGATGATGTCTCTGTAGCATATACGGACACAGACAGCTTATTCACAGAGATAAGGAACCGAGATGTTTATGAAATAGTGAAAAGAGACTGTCATGAGAGATTTGATACCTCAGATTATTCTCCAGACAACAGATTCGGAATCCCTCTAGTAAATAAGAAAGTGCTCGGTATGTGGAAAGATGAGAATAATGGTAAGATATTGATAGATTTTATAGGGCTTAAATCTAAAATGTATACCAGCAAGTTGGATGAAGATATCAAGCCCACAAAGGAAGCTAAAGGAGTAAAGAAATCCTCCCTCAAGACTAAAATTACATTTGAAGATTATATTGAGTGCTTGGAAAAACTTAAAAACAAATCAGTCGAACAAAATCTCATCAAAGCCAATAAACATACAGTGTACTCAATTACTCAACAGAAAATAGCCCTAAGTCCAGAGGATGATAAAGATATCAGATTTCGGACTCCTATGAAACATTGGCTTGGGGTCATTATTCTATTATGGAAACTTAAACTCTTTTATACTTGAATACATTATAGCTATATCCATCAAAACCTCCTCATATTCAGTCTATGTGTGAACATGCTGGGTAAATTAATAAGCTATCTTTATTAAGTTAGAGATCGCTGCTCGTGCAACCCTATAGTATGAAGACTTAAAAAATTAATCTTGTTAATCTAATAATCATTGATTATGCTTCCATGTATTACATGCTGGGTGAATTAATGAGCTATCTTTATTAAGTTAGAGATCACTGCTCGTGCAACCCTATAGCATGATGACTTAAAGAACTATCTTATTAATTTAAGGATTACTGTTGGTGCAGCCGTATAGAATGATTACTTACAGAATTACGCTTATTGATCTAATATTCATTGATTATGCTTCCATGTATTACATGCTGGGTCAATTAATAAACTATCTTTATTAAGTTAGGGTTCACTGCTCGTGCAACCCTATATCATGATGACTTAAAGAACTATCTTTATTAATTTAAGGATCACTATTCATGCAGCCTTATAGTACGATTACTTAAAGAACTACTTTTGATTAGATTTCACTGCTCATATTGTCATAAAGTGGTTATATAGGCCTATAGTGGATGTTCCACTATAAAAAAACAAACGCGCCTTAAGTTCAGCCTCCTGGGCGGTGTTGAATAGAACTCTATAAGGTTAATATTTTAAAATCTTACTCACACATTTGTTTTCTCTTAGGTTAGATGATTTTCTACCGCAACCACTTCATATCCATAGTAGCTTTCTAAAGTACATCAAAGGCTTATCATTTGTAAGATATTATTTTCACTTTATTCTTTAACAGCTTATAAGTTACATATACTGATGGTTAGCAGGTGTGCTGATAAACCAATGAGAGTGCAGCTTATGACGTCATGTAAAAGAGTCCTGTTCTACTTCCGAAAATTTCTATATGGGTGAGTTGTTCCTTTTATCTGCTTTAATTCATAGCTATTACAAATACACTTGTCAAATATGAAATCGGGCTGAGGAAACATTATTCTTTATAAACATATGTTACATATACTCATAGTTAGCAGGTGATAAACCAATGAGAGCAGGACTTATGACTTCACAGACAAGGTACGGTTTACTGAATCTACTTATAAGATTTCTAAGCTCTTTCTTGAATATATGAAGCTGGAGAGATAACAAGGTTTTAATCAGAAGTACTTTTGATTATTGTAGTAAAACAGTGTATTTAAAATATTATATTACAGCAACATATGATCAAGCAAAGGTCTTTATGTTTATTTCCTTGAGTTTCCAGAATATTACAACCTATCTACAATAATTCTACCATCTTGTAATGATCCTACCAACCAGGGTCCTCCTATCCCCTTCATCACTACGAACCAATTTTTTCTCTGACATTTCAAAAGCACTGATTTGGTTGGCCCGTGACAGTTGCGTCTAGTAACCTTCTCCAGTGACAAATTCTCAGTGATAAAACTGACAACTGAATACCTTTTTACTAGTAACTGTCTCTATGCAAACTTTCATAAGTGCAGTGGTTCCCAACCCATTCCAGCATTTCTAACGGTTTTTTTCCTGTTTCTACCATTTGCAATGGATCCATTTCTACGGTTCGTTCCTAGCATTTTCTTCACCGATTTAAGAATTTATACCATTTGCAGTGGCTCCAACAATTTCCTGCAGCGAATTCTACGTTTCATTCGTTTCTAGCGTTTGTAGTGTCTCCAACCATTTCCAACAGCGATTTCTAGGGTTTCGATCGTTTCTATGGGTCGTTTCTAGCTTTTGTAGTGGCTCCATTTACAAACTTTTGAATGCTTTGGCTGTTTTATCTTCATTGTGTATATCAAAGCAGGGTTATAAGCATGTGGAATGATGAATTGAACTTGTCTTTTTTCTGCTACCGGAGTTGTTTTGGTTGTGACTGGGTCTAGTAGCGTTCTCCAGTGACAAATTCTCAGTTTCGGCTGCGTGTGGTGGTTCGTTGCTTTGTCTTTCAACATGTCGAAAGCTAGCAAGCCATAATCCTGCATGAAAGCCTTCTAGTAGTCTGGCAGGGGTGTAAGTACGAACTTCGATCTTTTTTCTATTGTTTAACCTCACCAGGCATTTCTACGGTTCCTGTCGTTTCTATGGCCCTAGCCTTTGTAACGGTTTCAAACATTTCTACCCTTTGTAGCAGCTCCCACCATTTCTAGTATTTCTAGTGGCATAAAGACACTCGTTGAATATGAAACGGAATCCTGCTTTGGAAACTTTGAAATCAGGACATATCTGTTCTTTATAAGCATATAAGATAAACAAACTGATGGTTAGCAAGTGGTCAGCCAATGAGAGTGCAGCTTATGACGTCATGACCGGAAGGCCCTGTTTACAGGGCGTTCTTATCAGATTTCCGATCTCTTTCTTTAATAAATGAAGCCAGAGAGAGAAAGAGAGATAATAATGTTCTAAACAGAAGTACTTTTGGTAGTAAAACAGTGTCTTGTATTTACAAATTTATTTCAGAGCAGCATATGATATATCAACATCAAGGTATTTATGTATATTTACTTCTATGGATCGTTCTAGTCGTTTCTACGTTTTCAGTCGTTTCTACGATTTCTAGTTTTTGTAGCGGATCAAACCAGCCATTTCTAAGTTTCTAGTCGTTTCTACGATTTCTAGTTTTTGTAGTGCCTTCAACCATTCTACCAGCCGTTTCTACTGACGCAGTCGTTTCTACGGGACGTTTCTAGCTTTTGTAGTGGCTCAAACCATTCTACCAGCCGTTTCTACTGACGCAGTCGTTTCTACGGGACGTTTGTAGCATTTGTAGAGGTTCCAACCAGCCATTTCTAAGTTTCTAGTCGTTTCTACGATTTCTAGTTTTTGCAGTGGGTCCAACCAGCCATTTCTACTATCCCAGTCGTATCTACGGGACGTTTCTAGCATTTGTAGCGGCTCCAACCAGCTGTTTCTACTATCCCAATCGATTCTACGGGCCGTTAATAGCTTTTGTAGTGGTTCAAACCAGCCATTTCTAAGTTTCTAGTCGTTTCTACAATTTCTAGTTTTTGTAGTGGCTTCAACCAGCCATTTCTACGGGCCATTTCTAGCTTTTGTAGCGGCTCCAACCAGCCATTTCTAAGTTTCTAGTCGTTTCTACGATTTCTAGTTTTTGTAGTGGCTTCAACCATTCTACCAGTAGTTTCTACGGGCCATTTCTAGCTTTTGTAGCGGCTCCAACCAGCCATTTCTAAGTTTCTAGTCGTTTCTACGATTTCTAGTTTTTGCAGTGGGTCCAACCATTCTACCAGTAGTTTCTACGGGACTTTTCAAGCATTTGTAGCGGCTCCAACCAGCTGTTTCTAAGTTTCTTGTCGTTTAAACGGGACGTTTCTAGCTTTTGTAGCGGCTTCAACAATTCTACCAACCATTTCTACTATCCCAGTCGTTTCTACGGGACGTTTCTAGCATTTGTAGCGGCTCCAACCAGCTGTTTCTACTATCCCAATCGATTCTACGGGCCATTTCTAGCTTTTGTAGCGGCTCCAACCAGCCGTTTCTAAGTTTCTCGTAGTTTCTACGATTTCTAGTTTTTGTAGTGGCTTCAACCATTCTACCAGTCGTTTCTACTGGTCCAGTAGTTTCTACGGGCCATTTCTAGCTTTTGTAGCGGCTCCAACCAGCCATTTATAAGTTTCTAGTCGTTTCTACGATTTCTAGTTTTTGTAGTGGCTTCAACCATTCTACCAGTAGTTTCTACGGGCCATTTCTAGCTTTTGTACTGGCTTCAACCAGCCATTTCTAAGTTTCTTGTCGTTTCTATGGGACGTTTCTAGCTTTTGTAGCGGCTTCAACAATTCTACCAACCATTTCTACTGTCTCAGTTGTTTCTACGGGCCATTTCTAGCTTTTGTAGCGGCTCCAACCAGCCGTTTCTAAGTTTCTCGTAGCTTCTACGATTTCTAGTTTTTGTAACGGCTTCAACCATTCTACCAGTCATTTCTGCGGTTCCTGTCGTTTTTACGAGACGTTTCTAGTTTTTGTAGCGGCTTCAACCATTTCTACCAGCCGTTTCTACTGTACCAGTCGTTTGTACGGGACGTTTCTAGCTTTTGTAGTGGCTTCAACCAGCCGTTTCTATGGTTCTAGTCGTTTCTATGGTTCTAGTCATTTTTACGGTCTGTTTCTAGCTTTTGTAGTATTTCCAACCATTTCTCCAACGGTATTCTTTCCGAATTACCCGCCGCTCGATACAAAATCCAACGATTCAAGTCGCAATTATTATTCCTCATTTACGTATTTATTTTTTAAATTATTAACTACCATTATCTCTTCAATGAAAACCGCATCTACTTTTATAATTAACGATTTTGTTTACAATCAACCAGCCACTGCACTTTCAACCAGTGCTCGAGTTTCGCATAGTTATCAGTTCACCAACATCCTGTTGCGGTTTCACTTATCTATTGTTATTGCCTTCGTTGAATCTGAATTATTTTATTATTTGTAATGAAATGCTAATTACCAAATATTTGGGAACCTATTAATTATTTACGATGCATTTTCGGTACATTTTTTGCTTAAAATTGCCGAATTATCTATATTAAGAGATCTAACGCCCGGACTAGGCGTCCTGGTGGCCCTGGTTTATCCGACGAAAGCAGAGACTCGACCGAGAATTTATTTCGTTGTTCAAAATACGTCTCGTTCATCCCATTGAATATGTTTAAGATGTGTTTTGCTGCTGTATCTGCAACGGCCAATGCACCCGGCTGTGACCATCCCCCTGCAACAAGCACCCAACACGAGCCAGTCCGTTTCCCGAATGACGTCCCGGTTCTCCGCCCCCGAGGGAAACACCCGGTTGAATCCCGATCGCCAGCCAGCGAATTCCCTACACACCGCATGCCACCGCATTCCCTACGCACCGCGTTACGCCAGCCACCGCGTTCCCGACCCCGCGCATCCTCCGACTACCACCGTTCCTCCCGCGTACTGATGCAACCCCGCTATCCCTACCCCCGTTCCCAACCGACATAGCGCCCCCGACCCGACGCCTGCCGAGTCTCCCGAAGGACCCGCGAGCAGACCACCCCCAGCCAAAGTGGGAGTGGAGAGGGTAAATTTGGTTCAATTTCGGCGTTTTGGGACCTTAAATTCTCTTATGGGAATTTACATGTATTTTTGGTGGATTTTATCTACTGGAGGGTGACATATCAACAGATTCATATTCTAGTCCAAGTTTAGAAGACGATATGTCAACTAGTAACTCCTGATGCGAGCAACATCTAAAACACACATATCACGCATGATGTGAGTGATATTTTAAACACTCAGTTCACTCGTGATATGAGTGATTTTAAATTATTGTATAGACTGGGACTGGGGATAGCGTAAATTAATTTTGTATTAATACATTTAGTATAAAAGCGAGACAAAGAGTCAACAGTCACAAATAATATAAAATGCCATCAAAATATTTGTATGTTAGATGGATGTTACTAGAACGTGCTAGAATGAATAATATTGAAATTGTAAATGATACGCCTAGTGAGTCTGAGGAGGAAGAAGAAGAGGAAGAAGAAGAATTACCGTGGCTGCAAGAAGAAAGAGACCAGGTGACTGATAGTGATAGTGATAACGATGATGAAATAATTGATAATGATAGTGACAATGATATAATGAACAATGACAGTGACAATGATAGGATGGTTGATAGTGGCTATGTTACAGATAGTGATGCAACAGAATTAGCATCTGATGTGGAATTCTATGATATCAATGATGATTCTGCAGTATGGTTTTAAGTTTAGTATATATTTGATGTTACTAAATCTTCTACTTATCACTAAAAATAAAATGAATTATAATTATAATTGTTTACTATTATTAAAATTTTCAATATCTGTCAATTTTACAAGACCCTCTTCAATTTTAGCGAATCGTCTTCCATCCCTAAGGCGATAGTCAACTACCATTTTCAAATATAGTATAGGTAATGTAAGTTCACATATCTGATAGAATACAAATTAATTATCAGGTTCATAATAATAGAAACCATCATAGTAATGATCATAACGAATTGGTAAAAAATCCATGTGTGTAATAATATTCTCAGTCTTGATTGTAGGTGTGAATAGTTTAAAAATATTTGAACATTTTTTACATTGTGCAGATTCTAAACTAACATAATTATCGAAACACCAAATAAGTTCAAATTCTTCTTTACACGCTTGACAATTTACTTTGAGTGTATACATTGTGACGACTGAACTGCAACTGAAAGTCTCTAAATTAATACATTTCTTTTATTACATCTATTTAATTCCTGAACACAACTGGTTAGTTCCACTGTAATAAAGCAACATATGTATGTGTCGTGGAAATATTATTAGATGATGTAGTGCAGGGGGGGAACTCTAAATCTTAGTTCTGCATACTTGGAGGCCCATATGTCACTATCTGCTTTAAACCCTGCACTGAGTGAGAGACATGTAGCCAAATCTGATCGAACTTCAAGTAGATTTGTTTTAGATTCATTTAGAGAATTTTTTAGAGCAAATAATTCATTTAATGTAGCCATATGTGTTTCTTCCAACTGTTTAATGGTTGTTTGATACTCTGTTTCACTTTTCATCATGCTAAGGGTTGTGTTATCGTTTTCAATTAATGATTCAGATACTGCTGTTATAAAATTACTTGTTTTATTTTTTAATTCTGTTATGTTTCCTTGTCTTGTAGAATATAGTTTAAATTCAGGATACTTTGATAAGAGTTTACTAAAACTGATTTGTAAAGAAGTTTGGTTTGCCCATTCATGTGAAATATATAAGCTTCCATTATGTGGTGAGTATTCAGAAAAAAACACTTCATTTCCAATAACAATACACAGTGAACATAAATTAAGAATAATATTTATGAACATTTTTGTTTATTATTTATTCTTCATTCAATAACCACAACGTGCACTGTACTACAATATTTATATTTTGATCTTCTTGGTTTATTTTGGGTGAAACTTCTTGTTGTATTTCTTGCGCACTGTAAAGTTACAATAGTAAAGAGTACACTTTCGGTGTTTCTAAAACAATTTGTACAAGTATAAGAAATGGATACGTTCATACTGTTAATTTAATAGACTGTATTTGATATTTATTTAAGATATCCCCTCTCTTTTAGTTTATGAAAATAGAGTTGCGCTGTTATAAAATTGTAATGGTTCTAAATAAACAATTATTATTCTAAATATTTTTATTTATATTACATAATATTTTACATTGTTCTTACAACATTAGTTAAAGGATTATATTTTACAAGACGATCATCAAGAATGAGACAATATGCAGTAGTTTTTTCTGATATATTCTTGCTTGTTTCAAATTCTAATCTGACATCAACAGCTCCACCTTTAATGGTATCTATTTGTCGGCTACAGTCAATTACAAATAATGTGATTTGTTTGGAAAAGTCTTCTGGTGTTATAGAAACTTGTATGAATTCTCTGTTATAATAAAAATAAAAATTGAGATTTAAATTATCATATGGGTAAACTTCAGAATTTAAATACAATTTTATATTTGTGATGTTACAGTGATCAAATTCTGACATGGTCTTGTGAATATTGTTTTTTCGATCAGTATGGAATGCTACAATAACAAAACGAGGTTTTTCCAGTTGACTTGTCGTTTTCACTGCCCATGTATGTTTTTGACTTTGCTGTAAAAGTGGATACTCTAACAACTCCCAGGAACGAAAGCCGATAGGCAAGTCTTTTCCACGTTCTATATATTGTAAAAATTGAATTTTGTGGGCATCGGATAATGACACATGAGGTACTTTCCAAACAACTTTATTTAGTTGAACGTTTGGTTTTAATCGTTGATGTGATTCCAGGATTTCTGGTTCGATCTACTACTGTTCCACCAAGTTCGTAATGAATTTCTTCAAAGAGGAATGCAAAACCATTATTAATGAATCGTAATGTTGGGCTATACTTACTGTCTGAGTTTAATAGTTTTCCTTCTAGGTACAGAAAACTTTGAGAAGGTAGAGTGTATACGTTTAGAGTTTGTATAGGAATTCTTATCTCATCATTATTGAAAAATGTAGTATTTGCATAAGGTGTGTAGGAATGATATTCAAAATTGGTTATAGCATTATCCACAAGCACATTATCAGCCACTCGTAGTATGTTAAGCATTATTTTTTTTGTTTAAACACACACCGGAACAAACAGAAAAGTTTTTTGAGTCTTACACTTATATTTAATTTTATCCTGCAAATGAATGTTTTGAATTGCCCTCTCTTTGTAGTCTTATTTTTTTCTTCTTTATGTTTAGCCGTTGTTAAGTGTGTACCTTAAAACCCAATGATACTAAAAACTGTTTATTGATAGGTGTTAACTGTTTTACTTGTTTCTTGATACTAACGTTTTTATAGTTTGAGTGTGAATATTTTATAGGTTGTTCCTCCTGTTGTGTTAAATAATTAGATGGATTATCGTATATGAAAACCATATTAATTAAGTCGTTTTAAATGTAATCTTATCGTAACAACTTCACTTTTAAAATTAACTAAATTTCCATTTTGATCTGTTATTTTAACAATAATCTCATTTATATATCTTGTATTGATTGGTAGATAAATAACGTTGGTGGGGTTTTCAACAATTTTGTAACCAGGTGGGACATTAGGGTAAAACATGTGTATTATATGAACTGGCATATCATTACTGAAAGAATTCTGAATTAAATTGCATTCAATGCAAATAGCATTTACTTTGAAATACTGATTGGATAATCTGAATAGTACCATTTTTTAGGTTTTAATTTTCTATTTTTAAATCCTAATAAAGGACCAATGGTGTTAGATTTCTCAAAATCAATTTCTTTGTTACATTTTATTTCACATTTAAATGTGTTATGATTAGCTCTCAATATTAAAACAGGTTTTTCTATTTTTTTTATTTTTCTTATTGTCATCTTTTTCCACAGGTTTCACATTTTTCTGTATAGCTTGTTGTGATGATAATGTAGGTGGTACAGCTGTCTCCTTTTGTTGTTCTTCACGATCAGCTAGCAAAGTGTGAAGCGTTTTTTCAATATCCTGTATTTCATAGGTGCCCACCGGTAATTCTAATTTTATACCGTTAATATAAAACTTGTTGTTGGTTTCATCAATATTTGAGATGGTCATAAAATCAATTAACCCCATCGCATAACTAGCATCATCTTCTAGAATAATTGGTGGGTAAATCTTGTTACTGAGAATAGAAGCACGTTCAGAGAACGTAAATGTATATGAAGACATCTTAATCTGTCAATGGTTATTAAATAACTAAAACTATTGATATGGTTTTATTAAATATATTCACTTAAATATTTTTTACTATTTATAATTTTCAATTGAATTAATATGACTAAGTTCCTTTTATTGAGATAAAAAATATAAACATAAGTGTCCACAATTAAAACTGTTATAGTTTTGAAATGTATTATAATTATATACTATTTTACACTGTTCAGTTGAAATAAAATATTTTAAAACTTCTAATGGAGGTTTAAGGTTACCAAAACTATCAAAATAGGATATTTGTCTATCAATTTTCTTGTAAGCTGTCCAATGAGTTCCAGGACCTGTATTAGAATCTAAATTTATAATACCTCTTTCAGTTTTATAAATTTTCTTAGGTAATTTATCTCTCATGAATACACCTCGAAAATTTGGAATTTGCCATAATTTTACATATCTAGCTAAATCAATATTAGTTAACGCTCGTTGTGGTAGCTTCCTGGAGGGTATAAAAAAAGACCATAACCTTTTTTATATGGTTGCAAATAAAGCCCCTTTCCACCTATTGCTATAGACTCTATTTTTCTATTATGACGTTTCGCCTCCTCTAATTTTTGTTTTGCATTTCTAGCGTCTGTTATCGTCTTGGCTATGGCTGCCAATCCACCAGCGATACTCCCCAAGGCTGAGAGTCCAGCAAAAATAGGAATAAGGTATAGGTATGATACGAGGAGTGGTTGACTTCATATGCTTTTTAATTGACTTAGCAGAATTCAAGCTGTCCAATGAGTTCCAGGACCTGTATTAGAATCTAAATTGATAATACCTCTTTCAGTTTTATAAATTTTCTTAGGTAATTTATCTCTCATGAATACACCTCGAAAATTTGGAATTTGCCATAATTTTACATATCTAGCTAAATCAATATTAGTTAACGCTCGTTGTGGTAGCTTCCTGGAGGGTATAAAAAGAGACCATAACCTTTTTTATATGGTTGCAAATAAAGCCCCTTTCCACCTATTGCTATAGACTCTATTTTTCTATTATGACGTTTCGCCTCCTCTAATTTTTGTTTTGCATTTCTAGCGTCTGTTATCGTCTTGGCTATGGCTGCCAATCCACCAGCGATACTCCCCAAGGCTGAGAGTCCAGCAAAAATAGGAATAAGGTATAGGTATGATACGAGGAGTGGTTGACTTCATATGCTTTTTAATTGACTTAGCAGAATTCAAGGCAATTTTTATAGCATTACCTAAGGTGGTAGGTTTCTGTTTCAACACCTGTTTTTTTATATGTCCTACAGATTTTATAAACCCAAAATTTTTTCTCGGTGACTTTGACTTTGTAACTCTTTTTTTTCTTAGTCTTCTTGTTTTACACTTTGATTTTGTTTTACACTTTGATTTTGTTTTAACCATACATGCGCGAACACGAATAAGTTGTGAAAACGTTGTTGTGATATATTACAAAATTATTTTCTATTTACTGCCTAAATTTCTCGGAAAACAGTGCCATATAAAACTACAAAGTGCATTATACAGTAACGAGTTATAAAAAAAGTGGCAAAGGATAATTAAGTGTTTCTGAAAACAAATCAGAACAACAAATATAGGTTATATTCTTGCAAATTTATCGTTCGTTGGACTTTGTCCTAGGGACAGAGACGGCTTCTAATAATGGCAAACAAAAAGAAAAAGGCCCCAATATGCGATAAAATAAGTACACGATCTTCTTCCCAAGAAAGTACCTTAGAAGACATTTTTGATCATGTTAATCCAACAAATCTCGATATTATAAATGCCATAAGGAAAATGTATGAAGAACTAAAACACTCCATTACATTTAATGGGCATATAATGGAACAGATGAAGCAGAATATTCAATCCTTATCTAACGAAAACAAGGCTTTAAAAAAAGATCATGAACAACTAAAAACTAGGGTAGCTGAACTGGAACATGAAGTAATTCATGTAAGAAATTCGAACAGAGAAACGGCAAAAATAAAGAGGAAGAATGTAGTCATTTTAGGTCTAAATGGTGACGAGAACTCTAAAACGGATGTTACGAAAACATTTGCAGCGATGAATATTAACTTGCCGCAAGACGACTTCTCAGTGAGAGTTTTGTCTAGCAAAAATGCAACACAACCCATTCTTGTCACACTCGCAAATGAAGAATTAAAAAATAAAATCCTCGAGCAACGTAAAACTATCCCACTTGATACCGAAATATGTGGCATTTTAAGTGATAACAAAAGAAAGATCTAGTAAATCCAGACCTGACCAAGCATACCCGTGATCTCTTTCTAAAAGCTAAGGAACTAAAACGATGCGGATTTACGTATGTCTGGTGTAAAAACGACAATGTTCTTGTGAGGAAAAACGATCGGGATCCTGTTATTAGAATTATTACTGCTGCTCAAGTGGAAGGAATGAAAAAGTGAAACATGACTTGGTGTCAATATACAAATATGTTTGTTTTAGTTTTTTACTTTTATATTGCTTTAAAAGGTTAATGGCCAGAAATGTAAACATAAACAACAAATATTTAAATATAGGACATATTAATATACGTTCTATTGTACCAAAAATAGGTGATATTAAAGAGGTTATTTTAATGAATAAATTTGATGTACTGGCTGTGTCTGAAACATGGCTGTCGAATACTATAAATGATGATGTGATACGCATTGCTGGTTATGGAGTGGTAAGAAAAGATCGCAATCAGACGCGTGGTGGTGGTGTTCTTTTATACGGGCGTAATTCTATAAAATTTCGAGTGTTAAACAATTTGAATACTGATTACTCTGAACACCTCTGGATAAATTTACTTTAAATGGGATTAAAAATGTCATAGGGGTAACCTATAGGCCACCTGGATACCTCCATATGCGTCAATTTCTGGATGAATTTGAACAGAACATCTGTAAACTACTACTAGCCTGTGAAAATCTGGTATGTTTAGGGGATTTTAATATTAATATTCATAAACTTGATTGCTCGTATAGTCAACAATTTCTTGCACTTTTGGATGCATACAACCTTAATCAAATTATTAACGAACCTACCAGGCGTGGAACCTATACTGCCTCTCTTATAGATTTTATTATTTGCTCAAACAGCAAATATTTAATAACTAGTGGTGTCGATTCTGTAAATTTATCAGATCACTTATTAATTAAATGTACGTTAAAGTTGGAAATAGTTAAACCAAAACCATTTTTTGTCACATACCGGGACTATAAGCGCTTTGATCGTATTGCACTTTATGCCGATCTTCAACAAATATCACTTGAGGATGTGTATTATGTGGAGGATGTAAATGACAAACTTAACATATTTAACAGTTATATTCTGAGCGTATTTGATAAGCATGCTCCGATAAAAAATGCCCGTATCACTAAGAAAAAAGCACCATGGATAACTCCATACATAAAAGATTTAATGTGTATTAGAGATAGAGCTTTAAGCAAATATAAAAATACAAATACCGCAGATAACTGGGAATACTATAGGCAACTCAGAAACTCAGTAGCAATAACAATTGCGAACAGTAAAAAAACGTTCCTGGAAGAAAATATTCGACAGAATAATCAGAGGAAAAATTGGAAGCTTCTAAAAGATTTAAACATCTATGAGAAAACTTCCAGTTTAGTCCCGGAAACCCTCGGTAACGCGGATAAAATTAACACGTATTTTACTGATGCAACAAATGCTTTAAGCCCTGACACTGATACCCTCAATTTCTACTTGGATAATAAATTGCCAGGTGTGGACACATTTGAATTTAGGCTTGCCACAGTTGATGAGGTTCAAGCTGCCATATTTAGTATTAAGTCTGAAGCAATTGGCGTCGACGGCATAGGCATTACCATGCTCTTAAATTGTTGTCCGCATATAATCCCATATGTTACTCACCTTGTTAACTATTGTATTGAAACATCAACATTTCCTGAGATATGGAAATGTAGCTATATGATTCCAATTCCAAAAGTACCATGTCCAGAGGAGCTTAAAGATTTACGTCCTATTAGCATCCTGCCAACCATGTCAAAGGTTATAGAAAAAGTTATGGAGAGTCAAATACGTAAACATGTTGACACATTTAATATTCTGCCTACTTGGCAGTCTGGTTTTCGCAAAAATCACAACTGTGCTACAGCTTTGTTAAAAGTAACTGATGATATACTAGAAGCAGCAGACCGTGGGGAAGTTATGGCCTTGATTCTCCTGGATTATTCTAGGGCTTTTGACAGACTGAATCACCAACTGTTTCTTGCCATTTTAGAGTATATTGGTTTTAATAAAAACTCGTGCAAGCTTGTAACTCGGTACCTCACCGGCAGAATTCAGTCTGTAAAGGTGAATGGTGACCAGTCACAGGCTTTAAATGTTCTGTGTGGTGTACCTCAGGGGTCTATTCTTGGCCCTCTTTTTTTTACCATATATACTTCCCAGTTGGCAACTGTGCCAAAATACTCTTCTGTTCATATGTATGCAGATGACACGCAAATTTATATGTCGTTTTTACCAGAAGCTATAGATGAAGCAAATGAAAAGTTAAATAATGATATAAACACTCTTTTTAGAGCTTCTATGAATCACTGCTTCGAGCTGAATCCAAGAAAATGTTAGGCTCTATTATTTGGACGTAGCCAATGTAGAGGCCAACTGGAAGGCTCTCTAAATCTAATTTTAAACAATGAGAGACTTCAGTGCGTCAATAGTGCGAGAAATTTGGGACTGCTTCTAGATGTTAATCTGCGGTTTTCGGCTCATATAAATATGTGCATAAGCAGCGCTTTTGCTAATCTAAAACTAATATATAGCCATAGACGAATTTTAAGTGAAAGTATTAGAAAGTCTTTGTGTGACTCTTTAGTGCTTTCACACTTTAATTTTTGTGATACTTTATATCATCCGTGTCTTCTAAATACTGATATAAGGCGTATTCAATTAATTCAAAATTGTTGTGTGCGTCTAATTGGACGAATACGAAAATATGAAAGTGGTGTGAGTGAGAAGCTAAAAGAAATTGGGTGGCAGAGTATGAAAGAAAGGAGAATATTTCATTCTCTCGTATTATTTAATAAAATAATATGTAGTAAAAACCCTAGCTATCTCTATCAAAAAATTCGATTCAGACTTGATGCTCATGCATTAGACTTACGGCATAAGTATACAATAACGCCACCTGTCCACCAAACTACCCTCTATGAGCGATCTTTTACTTACCAAGTTTCTCTACTCTACAACAAAGTTCCGGAACGCTTAAAGTATCTCCATCCAAAACAGTTCAGGTGCTCTATTCGTCCACTAATATCATCTATTTTCTGAGCATGTAATATATGTACCGCTTGTATTTTTGCAATTTGCTAATTTTTAGATTTTTTCTTTAATGTATATAACCATTAATACTTATTTACTTCCAAGGAATCTAAACTATATAAGATAATTGAAATGATCCTTAAACGTGATCGTAGTATATGTACAATAATTTGTTACTATTTACTCTATGATATGTGTTGTTATTATTTAGTCTAGTGATTACTCAAACTTTTATATGGGTTAAGATAGAAAGCTGATGCTTTAACTTCGCCTTTTGTAACCCTTCTATGTTACAATAAAGACATATATTATTATTATTATTACTTCTCCTCTAGTGCTGACAGTATGTGTCTATCTGAGTGTTTTGCAAATACTAATACAATTTTAAGATTAACAATTTTTATATCAATGAAATCTTACTACTTTTTGATTTGGTGAACTATCATTGTCTGAATCACTGTTTTTATCAAGTTTGCGTTTTCGATCATGTTCAAAAAAATCAAGAGGTTCATCTAAATTAAGTTTTAATTTTTTAGAAGCACTTTCTTCAACTTCATCTATTTGTTGTGGTTTTAGTTTTCGTTTAGCTGCTCGAAATTTACCCCTGTTCCTCGGAGGTGCTAAGTGTTCATTTATTTCTCTTTTACGTTTCATATTATATTCAACTTCCATATCATTATCATTTAGTGGCGGTTTCGATAGTGCATTTAGTTTATTTCTCATCATTTGAGATCGTGGTAGTCGTGAGGGCTTTCTAGTCTTATCCTTTTTTATTCTAGATGTAGGTTTAGGTTTGGTAACTTCCATATTACTACCATTCATTAAGTTTATGCTATCCTGTATATTCTTGAGTATACCTTCACTCATAGTTTTAGTTTTCCCCATAAGCTTAAGACATTTTCGAATTGTTTGTTTGTTATTAGGTCTTTTCAAACCCATACCTAATTTTACTTTGGCTTTCATTGCTCCTGCAACCCCAAGTACTGCTATACGTTCACCTATAGATGAGTCTTTTGAATGAAATCTCTGAAGAGCTTCTTCTGCTAATATTTTATCTGCCTTATGACGTAATTTTGTATCACTTTCTTTTTCGTAGAATTTATCATGTTTTAAACAGCTAGCATCTAGCACATTTGTTGGTAGACTTCCTTGCAACAGACGTTGTTTAAGTTTTGTTCCAGGTCCGCAATAATTATTATAACCTGGTATATGCATTTCAAATTGTAAATTATTTATAGCTGAATTTAATAAACCTTTACCTGAATATAACTTCATGATGTTATTTCATTAACTATCAACTTAAAACTAACATATATTATTTATTTATGAATATTTATCTCAATATAGTAATGTGTCAAAGAATGAGGGTGGTAAAACAAAAAACTTCTTTAGCTATTGAAAATGATAATTTTAATAGTATTTCTGATAATAATAAAAAGCATGGCCCATTGTTTCCGTCAACTGTGAGATGTATTCTGGTGGGATCAAGCAATTGTGGTAAAACCAATGTTATGGTTAATCTAATTGAACACTTGAACGGACTGAGATTTGAGAATGTTTATGTTTATTCAAAGTCCTTGTATCAACCTAAATATATTTATTTGGAGAAGTTACTAAAGCCAATCAAGGTATCGGTTATTACCCGTTCAATGCTAGCGAAAATATTCTACATCCTTCAGAAGCAAAAAAAAATTCAATCTTTATATTTGATGATGTGGCTTCTGACAATCAAGATGTTATACGTCATTATTTCTCTATGGGAAGACACAGTCTAGTGGACTCGTTTTATCTGTCTCAAACGTATGCGAAGGTTCCAAAACATCTCATTCGAGATAATGCAAATTTTTTGGTTCTTTTCAAACAAGATGATTTAAATTTGAAACATGTTTATAATGATCATATTGGTAGTGACATGTCGTTTGAACAGTTTAAAAGCTTATGTGCCATGTGTTGGTACAGACCATATGGATTTTTATGTATATCTAAAGACAGCAACATCAATGAGGGACGTTACAGAAGAGGTTTTGATCACTATATATGTTTTGAATAAGACAATGAATTTCAGTATAATAATTAACATCATAAGTGTAAGAGATATCAGAAACTGATTGAATTAAATCAATAGTGGATAATAGCAGATAAAAGCGGATCAAAAGCGGATTGAAAACAGATAGAAAGCGGATCAAAATGATTCTATCAGAGAAGGAACTAAAAAAACGTCTTGTACAGAAACGTAGAATTGTAAAAGAAAAATTATAGCTTCTCAAACATGGAGAAATTGTTAAGGAAAAGTTATTTTCTCCCATAACAAAACATCTAAAGGACATTGAAAGTAAACAGAGTCACAAGGAACATAAAATGGATGGAGCTAGTAAGATAGAAGAAGAGAAAACTTTTTTTAAAACTGAGGATCCTAGTCACGTTGATGAGGAAAAAGATTATATCTTTAATGATGATCTACATCCATCAACATTTTCACATCAAGCTGAATCATTATATCAGGAAACACCAAAGATTCCTGGCAAACTGTTAACGAGTTTATTCACACCTACAGGCCAGTTACAATTATTACAAGATGAAAATGAAGATCCTAGTGAAAATAAAATGACAATTCTTCAAGAAATCACATCTGATGATGAGATAGGATCATTACATTCTCCTACAACACCTGGACGGTTCGCTGATATTGCTGAAAAATCCTATATTGACTATATAGACCAGTATGATCCACTACCAAGAAAATATATAAATGACATGTATTATGATGATGACAATAAGGAATTTGATCATAAATATGGTGTCAGATTAGATACTAATACTGAGAAACTAATTATTGGTGACTCAAGATTAGATATTGATGGATCTGATATTATTGTTAAGAAGAAACGATATCGAGGTAGTACAGGGTTATATGAACTATTGTTTAAAAAACAACCGAAACACTACTCTAAAGAAGATGAAGATAATTATAAACAAATTGTTGCAAAAACTAATGCTCATAGACGTTACTATAAACCAAATAAGCAAATAGATGGTAGTAAAATGAAAAAATATAAAAAAATTATTGCTCCTATGGTGGCAGGGAAAAGAATTTCTATGTTGGTGAATAATAATAAAATCGATTACATTCACTGGGATGATCCAAACGAACTCGTTGATAGATTGCGATTACTTCTCGCTTCTCAAACTACGGGGCATACAGGTCATACAAACGAAATAACTTCAATAATAGAGGAACTGAGAGAAGCTCAAATTATTGTTTAAGAAAAAAAATGAATGATGTTAAACGGCAAATTGTAGAAGAAATACATAAACCAGCAAGAATTAATTTTAAAAGACGTAGGGTGATCATTAAATCTCTAAATGATCTCTTTCAAGCTGATTTAGTAGAAATGATTCCATATGCAAAAGAAAACAAAGGTTATAAATATGTCCTAGTAGTAATAAATTGTTTCTCAAAATGTGTTTGGGCTTTCCCACTAAAATCTAAGACAGGTTTAGAAGTTAGCAAAGTCATGGAACAAGTCTTCAAACAACAAATACCTAAAAATTTGCAAACTGTGAAAAAAAGCTGCAATAGTAGAAAGAGTAAATAGAACTCTAAAAAATATGATGTGGAAGGAATTTAGTTTACAAGTACATTATAAGTGGTTACATGTTTTAGCAAAAATTGTTACCAAGTATAATAACAAAAAACATCGAACTATTGCAATGGCTCCAATACAGGTTACAAAGAAAGTTGAAAAAGATCTATTAAACACTGTATATAATAACATAAAAATTTCCCATCTAAAGAGAAAATTTAAAATAAAAAAAGTTCAGCTTACGAACCCTACAACCTATTTATTATAAGATGAAAATAATCATAACATTCTTGGTGGTTTTTATGAACAACAACTACAGAAGGTCAAATATCCTAATGCATTTTTAGTAGAAAAAATATTAAAAAGAAGGGGAAATAAAGTGTTCGTTAAATGGTTAGGTTTTGAAAACAAATTTAACAGTTGGATAAATAAAGCTGATATCCTTGAATCGTGTTAGTTGTTAAACATATATTAAACTGAGTAGACGTACTATAAAAATGTTTATAATTCATGTGAAAAGTTTTCAGTATGGTGAAAGTAATTTCATCTGTAAAGAAATGGCCATTATCAATACAGATAATTTATGGTACACCCAACGTTTTGTAAAAATATTAAATCTACAAAAACATTTCAATGAAACATTACAAAGGCATTTTACTTGGTTAACAAAAAATCTACATGGTTTAGAATGGGAAAATTATGATGACTTAGAATATGAGCAAATATCTGAATTTCTGAAGAATTCAATTCCATTAGAAGCTGTTGTTATTGTTAAAGGATCTCTAAAAAAATGAGGTTACAGAAATTAATTTCAAACAAAATTGTGGATTTATCTGAGGAAGACTGTCCAGCACTTGAAACCTTAAAAATCTTTCATGAAATCTAATCATTGTAAGAAACATGTATATAATAATGAACTTAGTTGTGCATTAGAAAATGTTCAATATTTAGCTTATTGGTGTATCTATTGTAATAAAAATAAAACATATGTATAATTTTAATGTACATGTTAATATATAGATATTTTATTTAAAATTTTGTTTTGAACTTCACCTTCCAGACGATCCAAAACCTCCTTCCCCCCGTTGAGTATCAGATGATAAATGCTGAAATAAAATGTATATTAAAACAATATGTATATACGTATCTGTGTATACATACCTCAACTTCCTCCAACTCAGGATAGTAAATTTTCTCACAAATTAACTGCGCTATCCGATCGCCTGGTTTTACAATGAAGTTCTGGTGCCCATGATTGAATAATAGTAGTTTCACCTCTCCTCGATAATCCTCGTCCACAACCCCAGCTGTTGAAAAAGTGAATCAATAATATTTAATTAATTTATTTTAGTAATACTTACTCCTAACATCAATAAAATTATGTAAGGCTAATCCTGATCTTGGGGCTATTCTTCCATAGCACCCCTCAGGTAGCTCTATTTTTATTCCTGTTTTAATTTGGGTTCTACTTTGAGGTGGTACATTTTACTCTTCCAAGCTTTTTAAATCGAAACCAGCCGATTTATTGGAAGCTCTTGTTGGGGTGACAGCTTTTGGGTCCAGTTTAACGTATTTCAGCGTTTTGGTGTTATGTCCTTCAATACAGTGAATATTAAGAAAAACTTGAGATGATTATTATTTTACACATTTTTAAAACCCCAAGGTAATGTATCTGTAGAGATATAATTTACAATTCTTTTATCATCGAACGGATTTAAAGCAACTTTTCTTTGATTAATAGAATACACTTCATGTTTTTTACTTCTAATAAGTTTCTCGTTTACATTGAAATTAGTTTTATTAAACAAGCATTGAAAGTAGTCTTCAAATGTTATTTTTTTCAAAGATGTCTCTGTTATTCCTTTATCTTTTTTAATAATACCTAAATTGTTTAAGCTAACCTCTACATCACCTTCATAAAGATTTTTCAATTTCATTTTTTCGGCTTCCATTTCTTCCCTTGTATAAAAAAGTTTTATGGTATACATTTTTGATTTTAATCCAATAAATTCAATCATAATTCTACCATTATTTTCATCTATCATAAGCCCAAAAACTTTTTTATTTAATTGAGTTATGTTATATTCATTATTTATAGAATAATCTGAAGTATCAAATTTATGGTTATCTTCCTTAATATGCTCATAAATATCATCTACAAAAATGTGATAAATTAATGAATATGTATCTGTATATAATAATTTTGCTCTATCCCCAAATTTAACTTTTATATAATTAAGTATGAAAATCATATAAAATTGTTTTCGAAATTTCTAAAATACTAAATCCAACATAAATGGGTTTATTAAACTTAACATTCATTCTTTTCATCTCAATTATTACCATATCAACATCAAAAATGGTTGAACTATGAAAATTTAGTTTTAATATGTAATTTTTTACACCATATCCACCATCCCATTTTGTAACTAATTAAACATCCTTATATTTCCGAACGTTTTCCATAGTCTTACCGAAAACTGCGTTATTCATTAGTTTATAAAAAAAAATTTCAAAATCATTTTTACTTTGTTTCCTTAAATTGGTATTTAATTCAATATACGATTTCAACCAAGCAGATTGCTTAAATTTTAAAATTCTATGAACCTTTGTAAGTTTTAAACCTAAACTTAAGGCCTGTTTTAAATTTCTATAATAAATAACATATTTTTTTTATCAAAAAGTGTTGTTAATAATTTGGGGTGTTTTGATGATGACATTGGTGGTTTCATACTTTCAGGACATAGAGGGAAATCTTTATGAAGATAATGTAGCTCTGAAGGGTATTCTAAATCAACCTCAAGAATATATCCTATATCAGAATTATCTGGGTATATCTTCTTTATAATAGTCAACATTTTCAATCCATTTAAAATCCCCAACAGGTAAACATTCACACATTGCAGTCCCATATAAATTATTAACCTCAAAATACATTAAAAATGAGGTAGGTTTATTTGAATCATATTCATTTCTCATATATTTATTATTTGCCTTTCCATATCTATTACTACATTGGGAAACTCCACATCTAATTCCCCTCTCTATAAACATAATTTTATCAATATCTGTAAGTAATTCTAATGTAACGTTAGAAATCTTCAAATAACTAGCATAAGCTAAGCCTGGAGCTGTATAATATTTCAAACATTCTAAGTTATAAGTTTTTAAACAAACTTTTCTAAAATTTTCAAAAACATCAGCAAGCAATAGAACATCAGTTTTCAAATATAACTCCATGTATTCAGGTAAATTTTGAATGTTAAAAGTATTCCAAACTTTACATGCATGTTCATAATCACTTTTTCCAACATTGCAATTTTTAAGAGAACTAAAAAAATCTTTAATTGATGGTAATTTAGAATCTGCTAATTTATCCCAGTTGTCTAAATAATCATAAGGAAAGATACCTTTCTTAGATAAGAATTTAAATTCTTCGTCATTTTTACAAAAACTTCTAATAATTACTTTTTCAGAATCTTCTAAATAGGATCCTAATTTATCTAAACTACTAGCCATAAAACGGAAGGAATCTAAAAATCTAAACTTTAAATTTGTATTAGAAATATAGTAAGTAAATCTATGGCACCAGGTATATCTTTTGCTAATGCTCTAATAATAAAATGACTATCATAACCGGATAAAATATGAAAAACTACAGGTATCATAAAATCGTCTTTATAATTCAAATTACAGGAAGAATGAGCAGCCCCTCTATAGTTTTCAGAAAAATGACAGTGATCTTTAACCTTTATATCAATTTCAGTAAAATTTATGAATTTAATGAAAAATCATTTAATTGTGAACTAGTTAATGGAATCATTGGAATTATATTTTGAAATATAGGATTTAAATTCATTGCAATTTGATGTAGACGTTTAACAAACCAATTAATACAGTCTTTTTCTGTATATAATTCAAATTTGGAAAGAGAACTATCAAAATTACAAACTAAGTAATAAGCAATACTACATGGAACATGTTTTTGATATTTAATAATACTACTACTACAATTAGACTCATTAACCTTCTCTAGTATACATTCTAAATCTGCATATATTGCAAAGGGAACTTTCTCTTTATTTTTAAAATCAGAAAATGAAACAAATTTTTCTTGTTCAGTTGGAGTTACAATTTTATACTTATTCATAAGTCTGCAAGTTATCATATGTTTATGTAAACTTACCTGAGAATAAAAATGATTTAAACATCTATGATAATAATATTTTTTATGGTTTAAATTGCTTTGTCTATTAAGCAATCGGGATAAATCTTTTATTAATGTAAAATGATAATAATTCTGATGAGAATTTATCCTCTCACTCAAATTCATTTCTACATCATCATCATCATCATTACCATCATTACAATTTAATGGAAGCATTAGTAAATTTATGGTTCTCAAAGATTCATTTTTACTTAAACAAACAGGGTAACATTTTATAGATAATTATTCATTTTCTCAAATTTCTCTCTTTTAGTGAAATTGGAAACTTGATACAATCATATTTAAGAATGCTACTAAAAAGGGGGCTAAGATGATGTTCTACAGGGGTGTTTTGAATTTGGATGAGTATGAAGAGCTGCTGTAATAGACCATAAAAAACAGTATTCATCATTATTTTGAATATTAAGAATTGCCCTAGTATTTTGTAAAAATTTAGGTATTTCAATATAAGTTGAAACACCCACATTTATTGGGTTCATTCATTACTAAAATTTACTTTTAACTGGAGAATTTCATAAAGACTCCAACCTGAGTCTCTTTCTTGAAATTCCTCCAATTTTGTTAAAATTGAATTTTTAATGTGATCATCATAAAATAATTTCAAATTGGTATTAAAATCAATTACTCTATTTTTTGTTTGGAAATGCTTAATATCTGTTTCACCAGATTGAGGTTTAACAAAATTAGCTAATAGTGTAACATTTACTTTCAATAGTGAATTTTGAAGTTCAGTTTTTACTTTATTTATAAAAGACCTACGAGCTTTATTGAAAAATTCTAAGGGATCCCTTATACCCAAATTAATGATTGTCCCAGTTCTCACGCGATTATTAAAACACGATTCTAAATCTTGCCAAACTAAATTTTATTTCTTACTGTTTTTCAAATTCTTTCTTTTTTGATATGAAAATTTTTGTTTGAAATATTTAATAGTGATAAGTTTGATTCTAATTTTAAAAAGTATTTTCTATCTAATACAGATATATTACGTTTAAAATATTTTTTTTTTAAATCAAAATAGTAGAATTTAAATATTTTACCCATTTATAATAATCATCTTTAGTTTTAATTAATTTACCCACTTGTTAAATTTTAGAAACAACACCTTCAACTAATGTATTTATTTCACTAGAGGTACTCATATTTTATTTTAATAGTGGAATGCAACTGATTGCTATGAAGTATAAACGTTAAATGTATTAAAATTGATTAAAATATTTATCATTCTATATCGTATGACGCAAATCATAAATTTCCAGTACTTCAATTAAAAACATTCTTGATATTCATGTTAGATTGCATGTACACATTTTATCATGTGACGCAAATAATAAATTTCTAATAGTCCAATTAACTAATTAAAAACATCCTTGTTATTCATGTTAGATTGCAACACTTATTATTTATCAATGTAATGAAACATTTCCATTACTTTAATTAACTCAAACGTATTATTCATATTAAATTAGTTTCAGTAAACAACTCAATTAATCTTATTAGATAAATATTACTTGTGTAAATTTTTATTGAACTTTGATTTGAAAATTACGTGAATAATTATTTATAACATTATTATTATTTTAATTCTAATAGCTATAAAAGCAATGAATGTACCAACAACATTTATCATTGAGTCAACCAATAAGGATATTTTATCAAATAACTTGTTGGTAGTATTTTTAAAAAATTTATTCATGTAAGTATTCATATTATATTTTAATTTTTATAGTTTTAAGTAATAAAAATTTTAACATTTAAACTGTTATATATTTTAGATTTGGACGAACAAGTATAAATATAAATGGGGATAAAATATATTTATCACTAAGTTACTGTCCTAAAAAAGAGACAGTTGATAAGAAACTAAAACAACTCCCTGTGAGCTATATGCGAGTTTTCGTCGATAACGAAGACGAGTTAAAATTATTGTGTAGTGGCATAGAAAAATTAAATATAAATTTTTCTTTAGAGGATGAGGAAGATCAAACTCTACCACTACCAATAAGTCAGCCTCAATCTCTATCAGCTGAACTTCCAATTCCAAGACCGATAATTCAACCTACTAGAAAAAGAAAAGTCGAAATCCTACAAAATCAGATTATAGTAAGTGCGCCCACAACAGATGAACCAAGTAAGAAAAGGAAACAACGGGGGGGAGCTTCACAGAACACACCACCACCATATTCAACCTACACAACACCACCACCATCAGTTTCAGTTCCACCAGTTAACCTAACAAACGACTGGGGGGAGTTTGACGGAAGTCAAAAATGGTGAAATTGTAAATATAAATGTATATAATAGTATAGATAATAAACCAAATTAAATAGTACATACATTTTTATTTTCCTTGTGTAAAACCTAATACACAAAATCAAAATCACTCACATCACGAGTGAACTGAGTGTTTAAAATATCACTCTCATCATGCGTGATATGTGTGTTTTAGATGTTGCTCGCATCAGGAGTTACTAGTTGACATTTGTCTCAATAAAACAAATTTTGACGACACTTGTCTTGACAAATCAAAAGTTTTACAAATAATAATGTCACCTAATAAAATTAAAAGTGTCACTTGAAAAATAAAAAGTGTCGTACATATTAATGCCACCTACCTAATAAAAATCAAAAGTGTCACATATATTGCAACCTAATAAAAATCAAAGTGTCACAGATATAATTGTCACCTACTGGTTATTGCTGATTCTTCAGCAGACTTGACACATCTAGCTATGTGATCTCATGGTAACCCCCTCATGCCATCTTCAAATAAAACATGAAAAGTGTCCTGGGACCACGTTGGCTATACTACTGGTGTCAATGCCTTAAAATGAAAAAAAAATCATGTAGAATGTTATGTGTGGCCAATATGGCCTGGTGGACCATATTGGCCACATACCAAATACCATAATGGTCGCAGGGCAGTTTTTAACAAATAAAAGTCTAACCTACAATCTGGTTAACAATATGCCTAAAAATGTCACCAAACTACAGATTAAAAGTTTACCTACAAATGATTATTTGAGGAACGAGAATGAGTGAAACTTACCAAAAAATAATATCACATGAGTTAATTTTTAATCGTCGCACGCACTGGACATACCCGTACCCGGCGCAACGTAAGGATCGACTAAGGTACTCAAGGAAGTGGGGCGACAATATAGCTGATACGTACAGCGCTCGGTGTTGGTTGGTTTCTGAGAAAATACTACTGGCCATATTGGCCAATTAGGCCATAATACCCGAAATTACTCTAACTATTCAACAATTTTTATTGGTTCTGTACACTTTTTAATGTCCATATCATTTTCACT
Source organism: Octodonta nipae (assembly GCA_034190945.1). Lineage (NCBI taxonomy): Eukaryota > Metazoa > Arthropoda > Insecta > Coleoptera > Chrysomelidae > Octodonta > Octodonta nipae. The sequence goes on from CM067217.1 coordinate 102,840,645, forward strand.
ATACAGAGTCTTTTTATATTTTTTCCAGATAATTTGCAGCTAACTTGAAAATCATCACACTCAATAAATATTTTAAGCAATGAATTATATTATTTAACTATTATATATTTACAATAAATTATATGTTTTAAATTATCTCTATTTCATTTGTTTAATTGAGTTTTTCTTTCAATAATAATATTTATACATACTACTGATATTGTACACTCCTTTATCTTTTCCAGTTTCTATTTCTTTTAAACGATAACTATTGATACCATCTTCTGTATCTACTTCAAAAGGTCCTTCGTACGGTAGCATCAATTTTGCACACTGTTGATGTTTCCAATTTGTTTGACAAAGATTTCTTATCACCAAACGTTTCAAAGTCTATTCTGACTTTGTTATCAATGGCCTTATATTTATTGATTTAACTACAAAATGAAAATTTAATTTATGACATTTAAATTGACATTAGAAAATTTGTTGTTTTTAGGTATACACAAAAAAATCTAAAGATCAACTATTATAGTTAAACAGCTTTCAAATTAGAAGAATTTGAAAGAGTTGTCTTTAGAATTTATAAATGGCGTTCCTAGGTACGACTTTGTTATACGATAGCGCATTCGCCAAAAATGCGATCAAAGAATTCTATTGTTTCAGTGATCCCATTCACGTCATAAGGGAAAAACTAGGACAAACCTGATGAACTATCCCGATACTGGGTTATTCAAAAGGAGATCACAATTAATAATTTCTTCCTTAATTGTTGGTAACCAGATACGATTAAATTCTACAGAAGTAGAAGCGATACAATCGTCTTCATTCAAGAGAATTAAGACATACTCTTTTATTTTTCGCTTTGTGTTATGTTGTTCTTTGTGAAGTATAGTTAAATTGTCAAATTGTATTTTATGGCTTAGGTCCCAAGCATGTTCACAAATTTTCGATTTCTCAAATTGTAATTTCTTTATGTAATTATTGTGTTCATTTATTCGTACGGAAACAATTACCCCACAAAATTTATCAACAAATAGTTAAACAGACTTGAACAGAAAACAAACCTTCCGAATCAACCCAGAACTTCTCTTATTAACACTCCTACTACTCACGACAACTACCTTACAGTTACAACTATACCATATATACAGGGTCTGTCAGAAAGAGTGAAAAGATTGGGCAACAGATTTAATGTTAAAACAACATTCCAAACAAGAAATACACTGAAATCTCTAATATCGAAAATAAAACCAACCAACAAAACCCAGAACTCAAAAAAACTGCATATATAAGATTCCTTGGGAATGCAATAAATTTTATATTGGAGAAACATCGAGACCATTAAAGGTACGAATAAATGAACACAAGAATTTCATAAAGAAACGACAATTTGAAAAATCGAAAATTTGTGAACATGCTTGGGATCTGGGCCATAAAATACAATTTGACACAACTTCACAAAGAACAACATAACACAAAACGAAAAATAAAAGAGTCTGAGTTAATTCTTTTGAATGAAGACGATTGTATCGCTTCTACTTCTGTAGAATTTAATAGTATCTGGTTACCGACAATTAAGGAAGAAATTATTAATGATAACCTCCTTTTGAACAACCCAGTATCAGGATAGTTCATAAGGTTTTTCCTAGGTTTTCCCTTATGACGTTAATGGGATCACTGAAAGAATAGAATTCTTTGATCGCATTTTTGGCGAATGCGCTATCTTATAACAAAGTCGTACATAGGAACGCCACTTATAAATTCTAAAGACAACTCTTTCAAATTCTTCTAATATAAAAGCTGTTTAACTATAATACATGATCTTTAGAATTTTTTGTGCTACCTGTATATCTAAAAACAACAAATTTTCTAATGCTAATTTAAATGTCATAAATGAAATTTTCATTGTGCAATTACATCAATAAATATAAAGCCATTGACAACGAAATCATAATAGACTTTGAAACGTTTGGTTTTCCTTCAACATTCGCCGTTATATTTCGATTGTGGTGTTATTGCCCAAAAAAACATAAAAGTAATTAAATAAATTATTTCATTTTTTTGTTTACTAGGACATATCAACATTTCATCACCCTTTAATTGACTATTTAGTCTTATATTATTATTTTCATATATATAATTAACCTTCACTTTGTTCATAATGAATCTTCCCATGTGATTCTACTCCAAATCTAATGATTTTGTCCTGAAACATAATTGTTTTTTGTTCAATATTTATTTCCCCATCGAGTTTCCGTAGCATGTCTATGCCTAAAATTGCATTGTATGAAGAAAAATTCAATTGATAATTCTTCATCATCAAATTTAACCCTTATATTTACCTTTTTATATACCTCAAACAGTTTTTTATTATTCGCAGCTATTATATTAATCCTTTTTATTTTTATGATATTATTTTCTTCAATTTTTAACTTTCCCAATATTTTTTCGTCAATAACACTTCATTCCGATACTGTATCTATTAAAATTTTAAAATTAATTTTGATTATTAACTTTTCCATGAAAAAAATTAGTTCTAACATTTCATCACTTTCTTCTTCTGGTTCCTCTATTTCAATTATTTCTTTTAAATGTTGGTAGGTACATACATTGTTAGGTAAAAAATAGTCTTTTTGGAAATAGTATTTGCATTGTTTGTTTTGGTATTCGGCTCCTTTAAAAATCCTGATTATTACTTCGGTCTTGTTGGTCATCACTGGGTATTCTGTTCAATCCACGATTCCTCTTTTGTCCTTCACAAGTCCTACTCCTTTTCATAGTTCTTCTATTTGCTTCATTTATCTTATTTTCTTCTATATTGGGTCTAATATCTTCTTGATTGGTTCTTCTCCAAAGGTTATTCATTCTCCTATTTTCATAGTGATGTCTTGGTTGATCATAACTTCTTCGATATCCTTGATACATATTTCTTTCATTCCCATTTGATCTTGAATTATAATTTCTATTTTCAAATCTATTTTCTCTAAACTGATTCCTTCCATTGAATTGACTGTCATTTCTTCTATCATTGAAATTCCTGTTTTGGAATCCTTGATTGTGTCTATAATACGGTTTATAATTGTAACGATTTCTATTATCACTCCATCTATGTTTTTTTTGTTGACTTCTGCTTCTTTTTTGACTTTGATAATTTTCTGGTTTATTCTATTTTACTCTTTGTATTCCATTTAAATAATTTATAAACTAATCCATCTTTTTGATATTTTGTACTACTATGGTTTCTGCAATTCCTTCTCCATAGTGTCTTGCTAGCTTCAGCACTATTTCTTTTTCTCGCACTTGTGGAATCATATGTTTTGCAGATGTTACCAACCTCAGAGCATAATCAATCATATTTCTTCCAATGATGTATCTTCTCCTTCTATGGACCCAAACCATATAGCCGCACTATCTACCAAGCCTTGTCTAATCCTGATTTTTATTTCTTCTATATTTCGTACACCCTGTAGTTGAGTTTTCATTGTCTTGATAAATATACATGGATAAATCTTCCAAAATTTCCCATTCAATTTCGCGCTATTGTCCATTGATCTTTCCATCATCATAGGTATTTTTTTTTGTTCCATGCGATTGATCTCTTGTTGCCATTGTTCTTGATCCTTTTCATGCTGTGCTATCTTCTCTCCTAATTCTTGAATCGGCGTCTCATTATCTTGCATTTTTTCTTGGACTTGATTTATTTTCCCATTCATGTGTTCCATCTGACATTGACGTTCTCTTCTTTCCACTGCTAAATTTCTTGCCTTAAAGTTCTTTCCAACTTTTGTACCTTGTTATCTACGTTGTATTCAATTCTTGTTTTGTTTCCTCCATTTTACCCATTAAATTACAAGTTGATTCCAGTAATTCCTTTTTTAATTCAGCATTTGAACTTCTAATGTTCTCATTGGATTCTTCTCTTAAGTTATTTATTGCATTTAAAATCATGTTTAAATCCACTGTTATTTCCGGTGTTCTTCTCTTCGGTGAATGTCCCTGTGCTATTGTCCCCACTATTCTTCCATCAGCATCTTCATCATCCTCCACCTCCTGGTTTATGACTATTTCCTCATCTACATAGTCCATCTCCACCATAATATCTTCTTGTACCTGCTGCTCATCTTCTTGGCCTTCCTGGTTTGTGTTTTTCTTTTTCCTTTCCTTGTTATTGCCATTTTATTTTGTGTTTTAAAATTTATACTATTTTTTTACAAATTAATACTGATAATGGTTTAACTTTTTGTTTTAAATTTGTTTGTTATATCGCCCTAACTTACCAGAAAATATATTCAACTAATTCAAAGTAAGCAATCAAATCAAAATTTCAAATTAAATCAATCAAGAGTATACCAGTATTAAATATTCAATCGAAACCTTGTATCAAATTCTTTTTACAACTAAATATTTTGGGAAATATTTTTCTAGTAATTTTATCTTTTTAAATTAATTTTTCAAATTCCAAACCTTATTTTTGTTCCTGGTCAGTCGTTACCTCTGCTTTTCCAAGTTGGCTCTTCAATAATATTTGTAGTGCACTAGGTTCTAGTGTACCTCGTTCTAATGCCACGTTCTAACGCAACACGTTGGGCTCGCCAAAATAATTGTTATGGGGTTTTATAGGGTTTTATATAATACTACTTTGGGTTTAGCCAAAAATAATTGTAATCAATTTTATAAAGTTTTTTAATTATTTGAAATTTTATTTACGTAAATGTTTTTCAATGTTATAATTTACCTTCTTATAATCACTCCACAAAATTATGTATTACTGCTCCGGCTTTTTGAAATTCTTCTCAATTAGGGTTCTAGAACGTGTGCTGATCAATTACAATTTGTAATTACCTTTAAAGACTTACCACTTATTATTACAAAACGTAAAACACAGTATTTTATATATTTTGTATTAGAAATAATTTAAAAAAATCATCAACACAAACACAATATGAAATCAATCAAAAATCAAATATATAGCTGAAAATAAATATTAAATACTGAAATTAATCTAAAAAGATTTGTTCTTTCGAATAGTTCTTTTTCTTTTATCTACAGTCAAATTTTAAAACTTTAACCGTTTCAAACTGTTCTCACTAAATCCTCCAACTGTTATCCTTGTCCACTAGCTATGGTTTCACCTTTTGCTTTCTCTCAAGGCTGTGTTGGTCTGCTACTATTACTCTGCTTTCTGACTTTACAACTGTTACTCCTTGTAGACGTCTTTTTTCTCACCTTTAGTGTGACCTGCTACTTGACTATCTCCAATTGTAATTACTGCTGCTACACTTTCAAAATTATTTAACTGCTTCCCATTTGCTGATTAGTGCCTTCTATTACAATACCATTTATTTTATGCACTTATACTTCTTTAATTGCCTGGGATCTGGTTGTTTTATGTTTGTTTGAAGATTCTTGGCTTTTTAAACTTTTTTCAATTTTGACAATCCTTAGATATTAGCTGTCACGTATTAACCTCAAACAAAGCTTACTGCTGCACTGCTGAATTTTGAATCTCCTCCTGGTCCTGTATTCACTGGCTTTTATAGTTTTTATGTTGACATGGAGCTCTAATAGCTGATAGCTTTTTATTTATTATTAATTTCAATTTCTTATATTTTCTCGTCCCATGTCAAATATTGCTACCCGTAATATCTATTGTTATGGATTGTCAAATTAAAATAAAATTTTCATTGTTGCCCAAACTAATGTGTTCTATCTAATCAGCGCTCCCTCTTTGTCTAGCCTAAAGAATTTCATACCAAACGCTTCACAGATTGTTTCACAATATCGCTCCAACGATTTTGACAAATGAAATTTTGCTTTATTAATTTTGAAGTGGAAATTTTACGTTTTATGTGTTATTTATTTTATTCTATTTAAGACTCTAAAGATCTGCTGTGATACCCCTGTTGTCTTCAGAACATGAAATTGTGCAAATTCTAGACCATATAATTTTTGACATTTAGCGTCCCTGGTTGTGCATCAAAATTTTAAGGTAAATTTTATATTTTCTAAGTACTGTATGTTTTCATTATGTTATATCGAGTGAATAGACTCTTGTTATACGACTATTTATACTCCTACATGTTTTCTTTTAAAATTCACAATAAATGGCAAACGTGTCTAATATCAAAAGATTATATTTTGCTAGTTAAATTGTTTACTTTTTCCTACAAATCATCGTTTCATTGTCTAACTTCCTAACTGAATCATTTTCATACTATCTGAATTCTATCTCTGAATTGCATATTTATGTTTTCATTTCATTTTTTACATTTTAAAGAACTACCGTTTCAAAATTTTGATTGCCTTATTTAACATTGGTTTTGTTATGTCATATTAGGTTTATGAATTCATTTTACTTTAGATATTTTGATTCTTGATTTCTTTTGATGCATGTTTATTTCCATTTCAATATATATATATATATATATATATATATATATATATATTTGATTGAGAAATCTTGGGTTTTTGGGACCATTGAAATAATTCGAATTTAGTTTTTCGTGGTAATTATTATATTTTACGTACGTTTCGACCAATTCTTGGTCTTTCTTTTTTGTAAATTAATGACAACCTATGAAATACATAAATAAACAAAAAACTAGTCAAATAATAAAATACTGCTACTTACATAATTTTACACACACTTAACCACTGTAAATAAAATTAACATATTTGAAAAGTATTGCGCCACTACAACCAAATTTATCTGTCTGTCTCCTGATAGTCAAAATGCAAGTTGCGTGCGCCTCTTCGGGCCGCAAAGAAATAAATCAGTCGTTAGTTTGAAATTTTAAGTGTTTGGTCATATACGAGGGCGGTATAATTATTTATCAGTTTGTTTCTTTAAATAGATTACTGTATATTGTGCTTAGATTTTTGGTATCACTTTTTGCATTTACAGTACATGGTTGTTTCTGTATATATATAATTTCATATATTTCCCGTTTAATTTGATTTGATTCACTTTGCAAAAGTTTAGTTTTTTCAAATTCAAAAGTGTGTTTTGTTTCCATCATGTGATTAGTTAAGGCGGTTTTATTTTTTTTGTCGTACTTATGACCATTAAGTCTATTTTTTAATAGCTGCAATGTTTGACCGATATATGTCCCTTTACAATTTTACAAGATTTTTTTCTTTCTTAATTTTCGTTTTTAATTTTGTGAAATGTTTATTTAATGTGTTGTATCCTTTATGACTTATAGTAATATCCTTTTTCTTAAAAACATTTTTTATTTTTTCTGTTAACTTAGGAATGTATGGTAATTTTTTATTTTGTAGAGGTAATTTTGTTATTGCTTGTCCTTTATTATAAAATTTATGTATTCTTTTCTTAAAAATTGATTCAACAAGGTCAGCTGGATACTTGTTTTCTTGAAGAGCCTTTTTTGCTTTCCCCATTGACTCTTTTCTATATTCTGGGTCTGATAGAAATATGGATCTGTCCGCTAAGTTTGTAATGACCGACTTTTTGTGTGATATTGGATGTTGTGATTTAAAATGTAAATATCTTCCAGACCATGTACATTTTGTATACCATGACGTTCTAATGCATTGGTTTTTATGATGTAGGGTCATATCAAGAAAATTGATGACCCCATCTTTTTCTATTTCTATGGTGAATTTCAGTTTTTCGTGATAATTATTGAAATGGTTTAATATTATTTGAGTTTTATTTTTGGGAATTGCCAATATGCAGTCATCCACATATCTGAAACAGAAGGGTAGTTCAAAATCCAAGTTCCCTATTACTGTTTCCTCTAGGTCTTCCAAGACTAGCTGGGCAATTACACTTGATATTGACGCACCCATTGCACAACCACTAATTTGTTTATATGTTTTGTTTTCGTAAATGAAATACGTTGAGTTTAGCGTTGTTTCGATTGCATTTAATAGGTCATTTAGTGGGATGTCAGTGTATTTTCTTAACTTGTTCCAGTTTTTTTCGATTAGTTTTTTTGCCAGCCCTGTTGGAATATTGGTGTATAGGGAGACTACATCTACAGATATTATTATATAATCTTCTGGAATCATTATGTTTTTAATTTTATTTTTGAAGTCCCATGAATCCTTAATGTAATATTTATTCTTATTTGTGATGTTAGCGAGTATAGATTTTAAAAATTTTGACAATTTTTCAAATGGAGATTGAGTACATGATACATTAGGTCTCAGTGGTATACCAGTTTTATGTAATTTAGGTAATCCATATATTCGTGGTGCTGTGGCATTGTGTGCTTTTAAACTTTTTGCTATATTAGGAGAAATATATGATTTTTTTCCCAATCATTAATTAAGTTGTTATTTAGTTTTTGATAAACATTTGTGGGATCGTTGTTTAGCTCCTTATATGTTGTGTTATCTGCAAGGAGTTCGTTTATTTTTGCTTTATATTCGGAGGCATACATAATTACAGTTTTATTCGACTCATCTGGTTTCAACACCATTAGTTGTGAATTTTGTTTTAGAAAATTTGTGTTTTTTAATTTATTCTTATGATTTTTAATATATTAGAGCATCTTAATCTTATTTCATTTTTCTCCTCCGTGGTGAAGTTAATAATTGTTTGTTCAATATTTGCTATGTATTCAGAGATTGGTATTTCTTCTGGCTGTTGTGTCGGTACTGCAAATGTAGATCCAAAACTAAGGATGTTGAGTACACTGTCGGGTATATCATAGTTAGTTAGGTTTTCTATCCAGTCATTCTTGCTACAAATTTCAGTTTTATTCATAATATCCATTCGTTTTTGTAAGTTTTGAATCTTTGTTGAGTTATTGGCCCTTATCTTTTTGAACATATGAAGTGATGTTTTTATACTTTCTCTTTTTAGGTAATCATTAAATATATCTTGCGGCACGTAGTCTTCAAACTATTACAAATATTGTCAAAATCTTTTTTGAGCGCCATTAATTGCTTACAACTATCCGTTATGAGAAGGTTAAGAGTATTGATTTTAAATTTTTTAAAGATGCTTTTAGTAAAATTTCGTTGCAGTGACTTACAATTAAAATTTATGTGTTTTAATTTAAAATTATATATATATATATAGTTGATGATTTATTCCGGTGTACATCCGTTCGTCTGTATTCGTTTGAAAAATCACTTGACGTTTCGCCAAAATCATACCTGCTTTGGCTAATTCTCAGGTACTTTAAAGATACTAAGTAACTGAAGAATTTCTGGTTTGTTGTATTGTTATTTTGATATGGTTCTTGATCTCAATTTATACCTGCTCTGTGAGACCTAACTCTCTCTCTTTAGGTGGTCTGTTTGTTCTTAATAGTCTCTCAGGTACTTTATGTTCTTGTTTATTAGAGTTGGGTTAACTGATGGTCAATTAAACTGTGCACTAATGTCTTTGTTTTCGGTGTCTTTATCAGAGACTTTTAGTCGGTCATATACTTTTCCCTATTGGCTATCCCTTAAGATATTTTATTCACTAAGATATTTCATTCCCTAATCGGATTATCCTGGGTCTCTTCGTCCTGGTTTCTTGCTTTTTGGGTTTATTGCTGG